>OZ010607.1:47303880-47336380 GCA_963932145.1 Acanthosepion lycidas | reverse complement strand
AAAACGAGAAGTGTTAAGTATAGGAAGCCGTTGGCATAAACCAATCCCTTCTGTTATCAATTATTGGTGTTATATATATATATATATATTTGTGGCGTTTTCATAGTTTATTTTGTTCAGGTTAGGTTTCAACTTCTCTTAGTTTTTGTTTATTGTTTTCATGTTTAAGTATAGTTGTGTTTGCAACAAGGATTTTCCGGAATTTTGTTGTTTTAAATGCCTAAATATGTTAGAGTTATCATTCAAATAGTCGAGTTTGTGGTGTGGCCAACATAATCCTGCCTAAATTCACACTATACACACACACACACACACACACACACACACATATATATATATATATATATATATATATATATATATATATATGCGCGTTCTCTTGCTACATTATCTCTTTCCATGATATTTTGCTAAATGTCCTCTTGATTCCTGTTGTCTTGTTTTTTTTTGTTCTTGTTTTTTTTTAATTCTATGTACACCTACCGATAAACTGGTTGTTACCAATATGCCTGAGAGTCCAGTCTGACCTGTGATTTACATCATAGATAGAGAGACAAATAATGGATTCATGCCTTTCCAAAAGGCAATAATGAGCGCAAAATTTTAAGCAAGATTTCCTGTTCGACAACTATTACCTTACTGCAAGCACGGTATTCATTTTTTATATTTTGGTATACTTAACTAATCTGCATAATTATTAGGACAGCATTATATTATTCCCTGTCCACAATATGTTTTCTATGATAACCTTTCCGAAGAGGCAGTTGAAAGCGGATAAGTTCGCTTACCGTCCGGTTCACACCTCCCTGTTTTTGAACAGGATTAAAGGTTTATCCCTTGTTTCCCGTTGTTGGCCTGAGTTCCCGGTTTTATCTAAATTCTTTCATTCTTTTATTTTTTCCCAATCACATCTTGACTTCTTCAACCTCTAGAGTTAGCCATCTTTCTTGAATAGCCCTCAAATGTTCACTTCTTGCTCTTTCTCACGCTAATACAATGTCACTCAATAGCCCCCTACCTTGGGTGAACATTACTAAAATTATAAAAAGAAAGAAGATATGCAATATCTCCATAGTCTATCTCTACAAGAGGCAGACCAAACTGACAATCGAATATTGTTCCCACATCCCGGTCGGAACTTCCCAAATTATCACCTTCTGACTTCGACCCAGTTTAAGGGCTTTTATGCGGCCTTGAGTTTGAAAAATGGATTCCCACACGAGAACATCTTTCTTCGCCTCTATTTTGATGGGCGAACGACATTACTTGGTTCCATCAGTCCAGATATTCACAGCGAGGACCCACCATCACTCGTACCCTGATTCGACTCATTATCCATCCATATATTTCACTATTAAAGGGTAAGTTCATCACCCTCTTTCCAAATATTGCTGCAACGTAAAACGCAGTCCCGAAAGCATGCTTCCCTGGTCAGTACAATCTTAACCTCTTCAAGTCGAGTATCAACCATTATATTCTCTACACGACCTTATATAATCACCATTCTACATGGAGTGGCTCCTCGGTTAAGTACTGGTTGAACAATAGTAAAAAAAAAATGAAATGTTAGTAACATTTTGAATTCGGTTTACCGATACCACATTTGTGCTTCTAACCATTTGGCTAGGTCCAATGATGTTTTTGGCAATAAATGATATATTTATAGAGAGGATTTCTGGTTTATCCGGTTTTGTGTACAACGATGTCTTTTTGGCAATTCGGTCGGAAATAACAGTTCTGGCCCTAAATTGACAGTAGAAACCTTTAGTGACCTCAAGGTTTAGAAATCGTCGGTTTTATGATCATTAACCTTATTATATTGTTCTCGCAAGTTAAGCTTTCGACTTTTCTTGTGTGACGATGTAAAAAAAAAGAAGCAAGAATGAAATAAATAAAGAAATAAAGGAAGGAAGAAAGGAAGAACGTGTATATTGGCTGAATAGAAGAAAGAAAGAAAGAAAGAAAGAAAAAAAGAAAGAGAGAAAGAAAAAGAAAAAAAAATAAAGACAGGAAACCAGAAAGAAATAAAGGCTGGAAAAC
This sequence comes from Acanthosepion lycidas, assembly GCA_963932145.1. Classification (NCBI taxonomy): domain Eukaryota; kingdom Metazoa; phylum Mollusca; class Cephalopoda; order Sepiida; family Sepiidae; genus Acanthosepion; species Acanthosepion lycidas. The sequence continues at coordinate 47,334,340 of OZ010607.1, read as the reverse complement.
AGAAAAAAAATACAGGAAAATAAAAGAAAGAAAGAAAGAAAGAAAAAGAGAGAAAAATAGATTGGGTGAACGAAGAAAAGAGGAGGTATATATATTCTGAACGAATGAGCGCGGTAAAGAAAGGAGGAAAAAAGAAAGAAAGAAAGAAAGTGTATATTTGCGGAAAAGAAAGAAAGAAAGAAAGAAAGAAAAAAGAAAGAAAGAAAGAGAAAGAATACATTGGATGGATGAAGAAAAGGGGCGATATATATTGTCTGAACAAATGAACGCGAGAAAGAAAAGAAGAAAAAAGAAAGAAAGACAGTGTATATTTGCGGAAAAGAAAGAAAGAAAGAAAGAAAAAAAGAAAGAAAGAAAGAAAAAAGAAAGAAAGAATACATTGGGTGAACGATGAATAGAGGAGGAATATATTGTCTGAACGAATGAGTTGGTGAAAGAAAGAAAGAAAGAAAGAAAGAAAGAAAAAAAGAAAGAAAGAGAAAGAATACATTGGATGGACGAAGAAAAGGGGCGATATATATTGTCTGAATAAATGAACGCGAGAAAGAAAAGAAGAAAAAAGAAAGAAAGACAGTGTATATTTGCGGAAAAGAAAGAAAGAAAAAAAGAAAGAAAGAAAGAAAAAAAGAAAGAAAAAAGAAAGAAAGAATACATTGGGTGAACGATGAATAGAGGAGGAATATATTGTCTGAACGAATGAGTTGGTGAAAGAAAGAAAGAAAGAAAGAAAGAAAGAGAAAGAATACATTGGATGGCCGAAGAAAAGGGGCGATATATATTGTCTGAACAAATGAACGCGAGAAAGAAAAGAAGAAAAAAGAAAGAAAGAAAGTGTATATTTGCTGAATGGAAGAAAGAAACAAAGAAAGAATACATTGGGTGAACGAAGAAAAGAGGAGGAATATATTAGCTAAACGAATGAGCGAGTGAAAAAAAAGAAAGAAAGAAAGGAAGAAAAATGAAAGATAGGAAGAAAGGAAGTTTATATTCCCCGAACGAAGGAGATTGAGAAAGTTTATGCTGCCTGAACGAAGGAGAATGTAAAAGAAAGAAAGCGTATATTGCTGAATGAAGTAGAATAAGAAAGAAAAATAAAGTTTTATATTTCCTGAATGAAGGAGAATCTGAACGAATGAAAGTGTATATTTCCTGAACGAAAGGGATTGAGAAAGAAAGAAAGAAATTGTATATTGCTTGAACAAAGTGAAATGAGAAAAAAAAAAGAATGAAAGAAATTGTACATTGATTGAACGAAGTGAAATGAGAAAGAAAGAAAGTGAATATTACACGACGTAAGTAGCATCTAAAAGATAGAAAGAAAGGATGAATGAGTAAGTATAAAAGGAAAGAAAAATATTAACAGATTAACTTCAAATTGTCCCAGAAAAGGGAAAAACCTGAAATATAGTAACTTTCGTAGGAAGAGAAAATTAGATATTAATTATTATGTTGGTACAAAAATAATGACGTAATAATGTCGTTTTTTGACGCTAAAAAATACGTCAAAAAACGACATTATTACGTAATTATTTTTGTACCAACATAATAATATATTTTACCGAATTATTACCGTTGAAAAAAAACATTCTTTTTTTTCTATGAGGTAATTTTTCTTTTTAAATGGAGTTCACCTTAAGTATGGCAGCTAGTAAGATACAAAGGATTACTGGATGTAGTTATTAGGTTGGTGCAAAAATAATGTCGTTTTTTGACGTCAAAAAACGACATTATTACGTCATTATTTTTGCACCAACCTAATATCTTCCAAGCGTAGCTTAGATGTTGGACAGAGCCGAAAGTATGGGGCACCCAGTGAGGATCGAACTCTCTACCCAGTCGTAATTGATCTAGCGAGACAAGTTTGCTAATCATTACACCACTTCGAGGTGCCTCAAATGGTTACTGGATGTAGAAGAGTTAGAAACAGAAACATTACTACCAATCGAGAACAAATGTAGGACAGTGGAACGCGACTGATATTGTATTTAACTATTTGCAGATTAAAGTTGGCTGGAAAACATGGAACCGGAAGGGAGTTCCACAAGCCAGAAGAACGAGAAAAGAAACTTTTAACATCGAATTTAGGGCTACATCTTGCTAGCTCTGCTGAAAATTGATGATGCTAGGCTTAAATAAAAAAAAAAGTCTAGATATCTGACAGATATCTATTTGTCAAAATACAAAATGTGGCAAAAGGCCTAAAAAGGGGGGAAGGGGAAAAGAACGGTCTTAATCTGTCTTAACATTAAAATTAGCTAGTCACAAACACTAACCCCAAAATACCAAAATATTCCTAAAACCAAAACAACGTATTCTTAATTACCTTTCTTACTATATGCACCATATCTCATTATCTCTATTAAAGTCCTAACTATTCTCCATATGTACAATTTATTTTCGGGTGTGAGGGTAATAAAACAACGATTTAAAAAATCTTACCACACTGAATATTTAAAAAATGAACCAAACTATTGACAAGAAAGAAAGTGTATATTGGCTGAATAGAAGAAAGAAAGACAGAAAGAATACAGAAGAAAGAGGAGGTATATATTGGCTGAACGAATGAGCGCGGGAAAGAAAGAAAGAAAGAAAGAAAGAAAGAAAGAAAGAAAGAAGAAGTAAAAGAATACATTGGATGAACGAAAAAAGTGTGGGTATATACTGGTTGAACGAGAGAAAAGAAAGAAAGGAAGAATGAAGGAAGAAAGAATACATTGGGTGAACGAAAAAAGTGGGGCTATGTACTTGCTGTACGAATGAGCGAAAGAAAAAAAGAAAGAGAAGAAAGAAAGAAAGAAAGAAAGAAAGATAGTGTATATCTGCTGAATGGAAATAAAGAATACATTAGGTGAACGAAGAAAAGAGGTTGAATATATTGGGTGAACGAATGAGCGCAGGAAAGAAAGAAAGAAAGAAAGAAAGAAAGTGCATATTGCCTGAACGAAGGGGGTTAAGAAGGAAAGTTTATATCTCATGAACGAAGGAGATTGAGAAAGAAACCTTATAATGACTGAACGAAGGGGAATGTAAAAAAAGCGTTTATTGATGAATGATGGAGAATAAGAAAGAAAAATAAAGATTATATTTTGTGTATGAAGAAGAATGTGAAGGAATGAAAGTGTATATTTGCTGAACGAAAGAGCTTGCAAATGTAAGAAAAAGAAGTGTATATTGCCTGAACGAAAGAGATTGAGAAAGAAAGAAAGAAAGAAAGAAAGAAAGAAAGAAATAAAGAAAGAAAGAAAGAAAGAAAGAAAGAAAGAAAAATTTATATTGCTGAATAACGTGAGATGGAAAAAAAGAAATACATTTTTATTGCTTGAACTAAATGAAATGAGAAAAAAGAAAGAAAAAAGAAATTGTACATTCCTTGAACGAAGTGAAATGAGAAAAAAAGAAAAAGAATTAAAAATCTAACCCAAAGAATATTTACAAAAATGAACAAAACTATTTACAAGAAACTAAACGAAATAATATTAGTAATAAAAAGAAAAAAAAAACACAATCCTTAAATGTAACTGAGACATCAGTTAACTGGATGAAATCAATGCGGGTCTCTAATTATATAAAACATATCATTCATCCCATGCGCTCACACAAACACGCACATATTCAGACATAACAAATACGAAAAACACACGCAAAACGAAAGCCGCCACGCATCCACCAGAGAGCTAACATTACTGACCACCTAACGAGGGAGGGGATTGGGGAATTAAACCAAAGAAAAATAGGAACAGAAATAAAAGGGAGTATTCTGAGCGAAGAGCGATATTTATTTCCGGTTCAATATAGAAAATGTGGCACAAAGCCAAAAATGGGAAAAGGACTCTCTTCTATCTTAATTTCAGCTAGCCACAAACACTGACCCAAACATACCACAATATTCCTAACACCAAAACTATCACATCCTTACTTACATTTCTTACTACATCCACCGTAATACCTCGCTGTCTCTATGGAAATCCTCATTGTCTGTAGGGGGAGGGGAATAAAACAACAATTTTAAAAACAAGCCCCAATGAGGATTTACAATATGAATACAAATCTATTTACAAGAAACGAAACAAAATGAAGTTAGTAATAACCGCCACCATCACCACCGCCGCCGCCAATCTTTAAATGTGACAGAAACATAAGTTAACTGGACGAAATGTAGGACTCTAATAATATAAAGCATTCATTCATTCCATGCATTCACTCCAAAACACACTCATTCAAACACAACAACAAATACGAAAATCATGTCCGAAACGAAAGGCACCCCGCATCCACCAGAGAACTGACATCACAGACCAATTACCGAGAGAGAAGATGGGTAATTAAATTTTAAAAAAATGGGGACAGAAATAAAAGGGCCAATCTGAGCAAAGAGCTCATCCGAAGAGTTGGCATCAAAATACAGGGTGGGGCAGCATTACGGTGGTAGAAGGATGGTGGAACAGGGTTTAGGAGAAATAACAGAAAGACAAAGTTTATTAAGATCTAAAAGAGACAGGAATTTATGGAGAGCCATGATCACCTACGTCCTTGAGAGGGCATGACACATAAAGTAGAAGAAACATTTCTCTCCAAGGAAGGTGATAAAGCCACTAAGGCAAAGGATTATCGAGAATAAAAGAATATGAGAAGACAGAGAGATAGCGATTGACGTATTTAAATCTCTGAAGATTGTATATTACAGAAGCCCGGAAGAGCATTACATAGGTGAGGACTGCAAGAGACAAATCTATTAGGATAGGACTTACGGTCAAATATCGATAACTTCAACTGTAGAATGATGAGAGCTTGCTGTCAATAATGATCACAGTGTGGAATATGTTCTGATTATCGATCCCTTTTGCGGTTTCTTCCTTTAGGACCGAGTTCATTTTTAATTTTTTTTTTAATATTTGTATAAGTTAAAGACGTAATTTTTTATAATTATCTTAAAAAAAATTAAAGACTTAATTTTTTTAAAAAAATGGCTCTGTGGAACTTTCGTCTTGGGTTTGAAGCTCGGAGGAAATGATGGTAATACGAATCCTTGGTTTTGGCATGGTCATTCCTAATAGAATTCATCTGCCATTTCTATTGTAAATAGCGATAGATATGTGTCAGGCATGCAAACTTGGATATTTGAGGAAAAAACCTTTACAGAATGAAAATAAATCTTCCTCCACAAGATCGTATAAATATTTTCGAAATCTATCAAAGCTGAAGAGTGAGGATTTTTTATTGTATATATATATATATATATATATATGAAAAAATATTGTCTTAAAGATGTGTAATATTTATGAGAAGTACTCAATATCAGAGATAGAGTGTATGTAAATATAGAAGTGAACACAGAAGTCAACACTTAGAGACGACCGTTTGTTTCATGATATATATATATATATATATATATATATATATATATATATATATATATATATATATATATATATATATATATATATAATTAAAGAGGATATATAAGGCCCTACGGTTAAGCTTTTTAGGACACAGAGTCTGTAGAAACTGTCCAAATGCGCTATAATTCTGAGGGCTTTCAGCTATATTTTTAGTAATTATCAAGGATGATTTCATATTTACAATTTAATTGGGTGTGTGGATTTCTGTGCTTGTTTTAGTTTTATACATATGATTTATTTTATTATAATTATGATTAAAGTGAAAAAGTAAAATCATCCTTGCTAATAGCTAAAAGTTTAATTCTTAAATGCAATCTGATAACAGAGGAATAGGTTTTGAATTGCCCGAAGATTGCGTTTAAGCATGAAACAGACTGTCATATACTTAGCATATTACTCCCCACTTACAACAGTGTCGAACGTATTTATGAAGATTGGGACATACCCGTAAGTGTTCATAGGGACGGTATATAACACACACACACACACACACACACATATATATATATATATATATATATATATATATATATATATATATATATATATATATGTATATATATATATATATATTGTTAAATGGAGAAAACGTATTGTGGTGTTATAATTGGTATATGTCTATATTTCTGAGATGAGGTATTATGTACACTATTTACATTATTCGGGCTATTGTACTTGTCTTTGTCGCCATATTTTTTACAACGTTTCAGCCGTTGTACGCTCCGGCCTTGTTCAGTGATTGGAATGTCGAATTGAACACTTTATTTCGCTCGCTGCCATGCTGAATGGATGTCAGTTGTCAGTTACCTCCTGTTAATTCACGCCTCCAAGTTCTCCACTGACTTAACCGGGTATTGAACACACACTCTTTGGGTCCTGTCACTGGATCTAACCAACGCCTTCATCCACCGCGTCATGAGTCCTTGAGGACATCTGTGTATGAGTTTCTGTGTATTATAAACTTAATGGAATCAGAAATCATTTTTTACCAGTGCTCATGTTGCAATTTTTGCTGTTGTCATTGTATGTTTTTACCAGAGCTCATATTGCAATTTTTGTTGTTATTGCTTTTCTCTGGCACTCCTTATTACTGGTTCCCAATCTGTATTCATTTCTATACTTGATCGGCTCAGGAGATTTTCGTGACTTAGCATATGTGCTTATTCCTTAAGTTTACAAATTTTCCAATAGTGTTCTTTGTCTATGATCTCAACCTGATCTCACAGATGGCGGTGATCTCCCTCTTCCCTCTATATGTGGTCAGACACACCTGATTTTTCCACTTCCCATCATGTTACAGCTTTCTGGTGTTCTTGAAGCCTTATCTTGGCGGCCTGTCTCTCCTTTATATTACTTTCTGTAGCTGCACGGGATAGCCTACACACAGTCTTTAGTCATGTTCTCTATTATGGGGGGGTCTTACTCGGGAGAGATATCTACGAAGTGTCGTCCAGCTTTTGAAGTTTTTTCTGGTGTTATATGGGCCGCAGATCCTTTGTATTTTCTCTGATAATCCCTTCACATAAGGCAGACAGACTGTTTTCTGAGTGTTGTTGTCCTCCTCTTGCACCCGCCTATCCTAGTTTTTGGGGGCTGCTGCCATGTACCCTGGGTAGTTTTTACATTGTAATGTTTATACTGACCAATTCTTTATCTAATGTCTTTGGGTCGACGCTTATGACTTTTTCTCGGTGTTGTAAGCAGCGGACGATCCCTTTCTTTACGCTCTATGGATGGTGGGAGTTGAAATTGAGTCCGGTGAATGTCGGTTTATGATATACGGATGTTTTGAACCCATGCTCTGTTCTCGATATTAGAACATCCACGAATGGGAGTGTGTTGTTACTCTCTTTCTCCATTGCGAATTGCATCGAATGTCATATTGAGTTCACATCGCCCAGTAGAACCTGAACGTTTTCGGATAAACTGAATGCAGTAGCTGGGCCTTTCATCGGGAGTTTTTGAGGGGCGTAGAAACGCCTCTTGGTTGCTGGTGTTTCCGAGTCCTCCCTGAGCCGGGGTGGCGGCACCTGTTGGAGTCCCAGGTATGGAACAGTAGTTAACACCCCCCAAAATGTATAGAATTATGAAATTATGTTTTAATACCGGTAATACCAGCATTATATCTTCGAAAAAAAATTTCCCAGCAATAAAAATCTTGTCGGCATTAAATAAGCCGTTGAGTTCGGTTGCCGTAAAACAAAACAAACTACACCAAATTTACTCCTGTTCAAAAGAATCTAAATGATATGAACTGAATTGTATTCCTTAAGAATAAATTTGCTGACTAAAATGCATATTATTTACGGCACAACCAAGTATAGACAATATGTCATATTGCAAAATTAGATTGGAAGAACACAAAAGTGAGTGAATGCAAGTCTGCTTGAGTGCCTGTCTAAAGAGACACTCTTTTCTTTAAAATACATGAGAAAGATTTTGAGACCTTACATTGATATGAAGTCATTAGATGCGCCTGTTTGTTGTCAAATAAGTTTAGGACATTGTATACTCCGTTTGACTTTATACAATGTGATTTGTTAAAATAAATAAACATATCCAAAGAATGCTAACAAGAACGAAACACGTAAAAAGCAATAGATTAGCGTCATTGTTCTCCGTGTCATAGAAGCTCCGAGTTGCTGTATCAATGGCACATACCATTATTAAAGAGAATTTAAGTTACGTGAACGATATATAAGCATTTTGTTTTTTAATTTATACAACAGATAAGCAAAAATGCGCATAACAACAACAACAACAACAACAACAATAATAATAATAATAATAATAATAATAATAATAATAATAATAATTGGTTTAATTCATCTTAGTAACTAATCCACTAACGCTAAATCCTATGATGAGCATGATTACTATCATATTACGTACGTTTCATTTGTATGACTTCAGGCCGTCCGCGTTTCATTCGTTTGGATCTGTTGATTACCAATTCAGTACGTTTTCTTTTCATTACAAGCGACATTTGTAGAAAGACTTCCAAATTTTTTATATTTTTATTCTTGTAAAAAATGTTTTTAAGCATAATTTGAAGAAGACAGACATACTATCAAAATGTTATCGAATATTGTCAAACATTGTGTATTTCTTTTCTTTTTATTCACTTAAATAGCACGCGTTACTAAGACTTAAAAACATAAGTAGACCGCCCTACAATTAACATCCCATATACTAAGAAAAGTGCTATCAATTGAATGACAATTTTCCGATAGGGCCTAAGGACCATAGTTTGGATCTGGCTCTACAGGATCCAAAGCAGAAGACATAACATAAACAACTAATAATAATATCAATAATAATAATAATAATAATAACAAAAATGAAGTAATGATAGCAATTTACACTGCAACGATAAATCCTACAATGACATAATGACCAAAGCTGCCTATAGTATCTGTCGTCAAACTAAACATCTATACCAACAATCTAGAGAATGTCAAGTGTGACATCATCAGGAAAAAAAGAATACCTTACATAGAACTCGAAAGCTTCCCAGAAATCTTCAAAAGTAGGTTAAACCTTAACATCTAGAGTCTAAATGCCAACAATCTAGAGAAAACACACGCAGAGAAACAAATAGAAATCAGTTGTAATAATCCCTCTGATGTACACAAGCAAACAGATGAGCATAATAACGAATATGAGAGAGAAATATAGATAACAAAAGGCATCCGATATAAATGGGAGAATGTAAAGGAAATGTTCTTTGAAGAAAGGCCAACAATTCCAAAAGTAAAAAAGAACCGCCAAGTGAAGGAAACCCCTGACATCGCTAACCAAGCAATTAGGAAAATAAGGTACGAATTAGAAAGACAGATGAACCTAACAGAAATTAATTATCTTATATACGCAGTGAGGTAACGATCGCAGAAGCAATAAGTGAGAAATTAAAAAAAAAAAAAAACTTAAACGGAAAAGAAAAAATCAAGTCTGGAAAGAAAAAAAAATAGTACCGAAATCAATAAACTACGAGAACATTTGTCATTTCTAAGTTAAGTAGACAAGGGCTCCACAATCAAAGATATAAAAAGTAGACAAACTGAAAGGAAACCTTGTCATAAATAATAAGACTAAGGTACCAAAAGTTAAAGAAAATCTGAAACAACAAATTCACGCGAAGGCAAAGAGAATCAGGCGTTATGAAAAAAAATCAAAAAAAATCTGCCAAAACAAGATCTCCAAAGAAGACGCCAAAAAACTATATCGAAAAGTGGGGAAAATAAAATAAAGATACATGACCCACCTAATATACATGAAGTCGAGCTCTCGTGTAAGATGTTAGAAAAACTGCAAAATGCAAAATGGAAGAGATATAGGGATCAAGCAACAACTACACTCACATATAGAGTGGCAAAAATTGACGGTTATCAATATTACTGAAACAAACGATGTCATCTGCCAAAACCCAAAACTGTAAAGCACCAGGAGTAGTTCGAATAGCAAATTCTGGGGGTAAAAAACTATCTAGCACCCGCCAAGACCTCCAACTGATATAAGAATAAACCCAGAAAAGTGCCACAACAGCTCACATAAGGAATAACATACCTACCCACTAAACCGGAAGAAACGCAGAACAGGAAAAGCTATAGGCCCATAACCTGTTAACCAACAATGCAGAATATCCTCACTTTTCTTATAACCGAATGGAAATACAACTTTCTTGATAAAAACAATTTACTACTAGCAAAACATAAGGGTTGTAAAAGATGAAATTACGAGTGCAAGGACCAACTAATTATCAATAAAGCAATATAGGAAGAAATGAAAGCAAGGAAAAAAAAATTTATCCATAGAATGGATCGACTACCGTAAGGCCATACACAATAAGAATAACACGATTTTGGAAATCGATAGGTCTGTTCTACTCTAATTGCCATCGTCACATGTGATCCTGCACCAAATGATTTCGATCACTGTAAAACTCTTTGTTGCGGAAAGGTTTCTTTAAAGAAATACAGATACAAGAGTTAGATGAAAATTTCTTCACATTCAAACCTGCGGAAGTTTTATTAAAATTCTATCGAACAGGTTCTTGATAAGTCATTGCAAAGAGTGGCGAAGATATATTGGTTTAATCAATTCACCCCCAGCTATCTGATAATGCCATTAAGACAGTGTACTATACATATGAATAGAGAAGAACTTTAAAAAGTACAGAATCTAACCCACAACGGTCAAGTTCATAGCGGAGAGCATGAATAACAGGAAGTTCACACTAAACCTAAACCATACAAATTGCTCATTAGCATCGATAGCAATCAACATCAAAAGTGGAATCTTCCAAGGAGATTCTTTCTGGCCATTAAGCTTCTGCCTTGCATTACCGTTACTCAGCTGCCCACTGATCCAAAGTCACGGAATAGCAAAGTGAATCACCTGTTCTATTACGTTGTTGCAAAAATAATGTTGTTTTCTCACATATTCTCACTTTTATATATGATTTCTGAATTAATTCATTGATATATATAGCCATGTTATATATCATTTTGAAGCGCGTTTTTGCTCTATCGAATCGTGTTATTCGTTACCGTTCTCAATCTCTTCATTCATTTTTTGCAGACTTTTCGACAGCATGGACAAAATTCAAATCCGCACGATTTTCTTGTTCCAGTTCAAACTAGGCCGAAAAGCTGCCGAGACAGCTCGTGATATCAATGATACGTTTGGCCCAGGAACCACTAACGAACGTGTGGCACAACGGTGGTTCAAGAAATTTCGCAATGGTGACGAGAGCCTCGAAGATGAAGACGGTCGCGGCCGGCCGACTGCGGTTGATAACGAACATTTGAAAGCCTTAATTGAAGCTGATCCTCGCAAAAGCACACGAGAAGTTGCTGTTGAACTCGAGCTCAACCACTCAACAGTCGTTCGCCATTTAAAGCAAATAGGGAAGTCAAAAAAGTTGGATAAATGGGCGAACGATAATCAAAAGAAATCGTCAAAAACGACATTATTTTTGCACCAACCTAATATATTGATGATCTTGAAACGTTTGCCAAGGATGGCAACCAGAAGAAAAAAAACTACTCTCCACTGTCAAGACATTAGAATGGTGTTCGGTAATGCTAGATATGCCAGAGTCACCGTCGTGTGGGGTAAACTAAAGAGAACTACAGACTTAGACCTTGATATCAATGACAAGATAAAGGAATTAGACGAAGATGGCACACGCACATACTAAAGAATTAATGAAGGAGATGGAATACAACATTCAATTATGAAGAAAAACAATTATTATAGGAGAGGGTGTTTGATACTAGAAAGCGTACTTAATGGGTCCAATAAAATGAAGGCTATCAACAACTTAACTATATCAACAGTAACAATACAGCTTCAACATTATTAAATGTAAGTTGAATGGCACTAAAAGATTGGATACGAAGACCAGAAAAATGCTTACCCAAATGAGGATGCACCACCTGAATACGTACTAAGAGCTTTAGGAGGCCGCGGACTAATCTAACTTGGAACTAACTTTAAAAAACTGCAACAATCGGATTGGATGTTTACCTCATAAAAACCAATGACCCACTTTTAAAAACAGTAAAACATCAAATCCACTCGATCGACAAGAAGATGCACTATTCAAGAAACAGATTAAAGTACCTGAAACCCTACCAGCAAAAAACGAAGAGAATACCATCTACGCCAAACGAGTAAAACAGAAAGCAAAACAATTTAGCGAAATTAAATTACTAAAAAGCTGTGCGGTCAAGGCGCTTGCATGGCAACCCCAACAACGACCGAAAGAAAGAGATGTGGACAAACAGCAAACGTGTCAATGCCTGTGTAGCCCCGAGTGGAAAGCTGAAATCGAATGCCTAATTATTGCAGCCCAGACGTAACGAGATCATATCACTGCCGCATAATCAAGGATGGAACTGACCAGAAATTCAGTATATGCGGAAAATATGATGAAACTGTGGACCGTATTATATGCAAGAAGCACAAAATCGAAACCACTGAGACATAGTTACCCAAAATAACGTTATAACTATCAAGTGGGACATGCCAATTCAGACTGACAGGGAAATAACCAAAAACAGACCTGATATTATCATAAAAGACAAGAAATTCAGGAAGTGTATTCTTATTGACATAGCGGTACCATCTGAGAGAAACGCATCCATGGAAATTAGTCACAGGTACAGCGCACACATTACGAAGAGCTTTATCTATCTAAAATGTGTGTGATCTTAGACTTTATTAAGTTGTAAAAATGATCATGAAGCCATTTCTGACGTTAGGTCTCTGGTTGGCACCCGGAAAGAAATCTATATAAAATAGAAATCAAAGGAAATAATATATGTTATTTGCATTTGTTTGTCCCTTTATCATTAATATCACAGCGGAAACTTTTCAAAAGATAATAGTTGCCTGCCACAATAACTATTTTCCTTGTCGACTTTCCTATTAGCAGAAAGCCTGGGACATAGAAGCAGTACGTAAATTTAGATTGTCGCATGTTCACGGGCAATTATTCTTTCTGATTCGCTTTGAACAAAGGAGAATTTCGATTTCATTTCCTTGGTTTCATTTGGCGAACAAATCCCGCGAGACGGCTTCATAGCTTCTTGTTAGGAAAAAAAAAATGATCATGTCGGACCTTTGATAGATCTTTACGGCCATATTGGGTATACGTCCATACTGAACACAGGGCTTCAATTGACCAGTAGTGAGTTGGCACCGTTTTAATGCGAGCCGGTCGGATATTGCATCCTTGGTAAATAGATCTCTTTGATTACTGCATCACTTTTCTCCTCTCTCTTCTATTCTTTCTATCTCGCTAGCATTTTATTACAGTCTGTTTAACTAGATACTCTCCCAGTCGATACAGACATATAAAAATGCCCGTTGAGTACTCTGCCCTCCTCCATACACAAAGATGAACATAAAATGGACAACAATAATTTAGCATTCTAATAATGAAAAATAACTCTACACAAACTATTTATTTTCAAAATAATCTCTTTCATTGTCAATGCACCTAATACCATGAGAAATATTAATTACCTTAAGATTATATTATACAGTAAAAACGATGACTTTAAGATATTAAGTTGGTGCAAAAACAATGTCGTTTTGTCACATAGTAACATATGTGAGAAAAGTACATTATGTTTGCACCAACCTAATACAATTATTATATAATTGAATCGACGCACTTTCTCTATCATTCTGTATCTATCTATCTAGTTATATAATTTACATCTATCTATCTGTTGTAACCTAAGGAAGGTTACTGAATAGAATAATCAAACGGATGTTGTTAATGAATGATAATACTTAGGACAAGAACAACACATATAAGATTCGCCAGGAGCGCTAAGAAGTAGTAGTCAACTGCTAGAAAGTGAGTCAAGTGAATTCTACAATGAATCTCCAACTGCAGACCAACGTACAGTATTTACTACTGTATTTATGTGAATGTGGACATACCGATTATCGTCCGTAGGTATGCTACAGCACTATCTATCTATCTATCTATCTATCTATCTATCTATCTATCTATCTATCTCAGTGTGTTAATACCTGTCTCAGTACGTCCATAATCTATCTATCTATCTATCTATCTATCTATCTATCTATCTATCTCTGTCAGTGGGTTAATATCTCTCTCAGTACGTTCATAGCTATCTATCTATCTATCTCAGTGTGTTAATATCTGTCTCAGTACGTTCATATCTATCTATCTATCTATCTATCTATTTGTCTGTCTATCTATCTATCTATCTATCTATCTCAGCGTGTTTATACCTGTCTCAGTACGTTCATATCTATCTATCTATCTATCTATCTATCTATCTATCTATCTATCTATCTCAGTGTGTTAATATCTGTCTCATTACGTTCATATCTATCTATCTATCTATCTATCTATCTATCTATCTCTGTCACCATAATTAAAAAAGAGCGTAATTCTTTATGCAGTATAATACATCGAGGGAGGCCTGATAAATATTTTACCAACTGGGAACATACGTCCATGAAAACATACATAAATAACAAAATAATTATACTGTCACTTTCGCGAGTCCATAAAAAATAAAAATTAATTATAATGTTAAAGAAAGAATAGTTATAGAATAATTATAACAATTATAATTATCGTTAATTCATGGGTGAGAATCGAACCCACTTTTCTGCTTTACACACACAAACACGTGACATTCTCACTATCGAAAAGAATGTTCACACGTACACATCGTTAATACGTGCGTCAATGAAAATTTCATCTCCATTTCCTTTTTCAGGCTATTATTGTAACATTTATCTTTTAGCACTAAGCAAAAATTTAAGGTAAGAAACTCCGAACATTTCTTGTATTTTTCCAATTGTTGTTGTTGTTGTTGTTTCCTAATCCACTTTCGGCTCTTAGTGTCGGGTTGAGTCAGTGATGAAATTTACTGCCAGTCTTCTATGATCTCTGCTCCCTTCTGACTGGCGACTGACTTGAAACTCTATTTATTGTTGACTTTATTTTTAACACTGGCTCGTTATCTTTCTTTTTTTGGTTTAGCAAATCGCCTCCTTTCATTGGTCAGAAAATTAATTTCACACTTTACTGCGAAATCTGTTTTTGATCTTTTTGATCCGATTTTGCGGGTGTGCAAATCTACTTTGTGTTTTTTAGTCACTTGTTGGAATGATATAGGATTTGTATCCTATAAAGGTATCTTTTGCCATAGCAGATAGTTTATTAAAGTGTGTATAATAAATCACGTAAAATTTCAGTTTCATCGTTGTAAATGAAATCACGTTGAAATACTTTGGATTTTTTTTACAGAAAAACGAGAGGACGTCGGAATTAGCCAAATATAAATTCAGAAAAGAAAAAAAAAAGCAATTTTTGATAACAACTGTAGTAACAGTCGAAAGTACAAAGAAAACAGTAAAAAAAGAAAGAAATTAAAAGAAATTTTGAAAGTTTACCAATTGTTTAAAACAACTTAGCCGCAAGTTGGGAAAAATTAATAAAAATTTGAACCGACAATCTTTGTCTAGGTTGTTCAATAAAATGCTTAAAATAATCCTTGCAGCTTAAGTACACACACACACGTGATCGCGCGCACACACACACATGCATATATATATATATATATATATATATATATATATATATATATATATATATATATATATATATTCAGTTGTATGGATATGAGTTTTTTCCTGTGAGCTCTATCACTGATATATTGAGCGCTTTCTTCTAAGTACTGTGCGTACAAAATAATATATATATATATATATATATGTGTGTGTGTGTGTGTGTGTGTGCGTGTTTGTGTGTGTGCGCGCGTGCGCTTGTATATATGTGTGTATTTGTCTGATTTATGTGTGTGGGCTGAACGCTAACTCATTATTCACATCATCATCGTTGCAATCTTCCCATAAACTATATCTGGCTGCAAGAGCACTGATCGGGAGAGTGAAGATTTTATAGAAATTGGAACCACCTATTAATTAATATTGTTCCCAGATCCACTCTGACCCATAATGGTAGCACCAGTTAGGGTCCCAGATATGGAGAAATAGTGAACCCCGCCACCCGCAAACAAAAAACAATCACTATGAAAATAAAGAATCTTTTATAATAAACATACAAGTAATACATTTTTTAATATAAGAAAATACCAACAACACCAGTTGATCAGAAAATTATCAACAATACATTTTAATTGTAGTTGAATGCATACAAATTCGTTTAAAATATTTATATTTTGGCATTAAATAACCCATAGAGGTTGATATGCTAATAAGCAAAATCAACCAAAATAACCATGTTATCCCATCGTTTTTTATCTAGTTCATAAAATGGCACCGTTTTATATCTAGTTCATAAAATAGTCTTTTCATTCTTAGCTGTCTTCCGTTTGTTCCCTGTTTCTTCTCTCAAACTGAATTATTCTACACTAGCAGCATGGCCCGGCGTTGCCCGTCCTTGATTCAAAAATCGTACGACTCATACAGCAATCGGTATCACCTGACTTAAAATATTTTTGCCCTTCCTTGCCCTTAAAGGAGTGCCCTTTGCCGTGCTGATGTTGCTACATGCCTTACTTCTTGACTTTTTTCATACTGCGAATTATTCCTAAGCTCTATACTAAACACTAAATCAGTTACGAAAAAAGAACTAAACAAAATAAACAGAAAACGATCAGCTTTAAAAAAGGACTCGTAACTGGAAAAAGCGAATGAAAAAAGAATGTTAACACTAAATACTTTTTCACACCCAACCCAGTTCTGCGAAATCAGAATCAACGTTGAGTTTAAGCAGAGCGAACGAGCCAATTGGAGTAAAGTGCTATGCAGATTTAAATTTTTCCCAATTGTGACGAATGCAGCTATCGATTTTTTTGCAAGCTAGCAAGCTAGTTAATATTTGTGTCAGTCAGCTGTTGGCTCTCACGCTGGCCAATAGAATCTTCCTGCCTATTCGTGGCAGCCAGCTATAGGCTCTCACTCTGGCCAGTACAAAATGGCCGCAAACTACATGAAAACTGCGGTAGAAGCATGAAAAAAACGATTATTTCCACTATCGATGGTAGTTGGAAAATGCAAATCGGTCTTGGCGTTCCCGCTAACTCGGACCATGTGCATGTAAATTTTTGTGCTAATCCGTCGAAAATTGCGCCCGTGCATTCGTTATACACACACACACACACACACACACACACACATCCTGCCTTTTATAGATAGAGATTTAATGTTTTTTCCCATTTAATTAACTGAAGAGTTAAATGTACCAATAATTTAAATCGTTACCATTACATGTCTTTATTTATTTTTTTTTCCTTTTCATAATTCTGACTTTCTGTTTCTGAGCTATTTCTACGTATTTTGTGAGTTTGCTATTACGAAGTAAATTTTTAATTCTTTCTTACGTCGCCTCTCAATTTGAAATTACTAACAGTAGAGATCATCTCTCATAATATCAAGTTAACAATAGCAACGGAAATCAGTCACCATAGCGGAAAGAAAGCGGCGTGTGGCAAACAAAAATCTTGAATTTGTCTATTGTTATATTTTTTTCTTGAACATCGATATTTAACCAGAATATCATATACGGATGATTTAATTAGACATTTTTTTTTTTTTTTTTTTTGCTAAAAGGAATTAATTAAGTTTTCCGACATTAAAGTTTTTACAGTTTTGAGTAATTACATAATTTAATTAGGTTTACTTGTTTGGTCATGAGCAAAGTTATTCTGATTAGGATCTTCTTTATTCTCCTGTAATCTATCATGCACGATGGAGTAATGGATAGCGGCTCGGATTGAGGAATCGAAGAGCCAAGTTCTTAATATCCTTGGGAAATGTATGAATCCACTGCTTCTCGCCCTTCTTCTTCTCTATGGGTAAATAGCAGGACAAACCGAGTTCAGTAGCCTTGGATGTCAACTGGTCTACCGCAGAAAGAAATGACAACGTACCGCGGGAAAAAAAAATCTGCCTCGTCAGTCATATATCGAATGGCATATAATTGATGACTGAATCCATCATTAGTGGCTCACATTGAAGAATCGGAGAGCCAAGTTCGAATTCCAACCGAGGTTATTACATTCAGTTAGGTATCTTTTGCAACTGGACAAAGAAGAATTATGAGAAGGAAATCTGAATTCAAACCGAGTCGAACTGTCTTAAAATTGTTTATACATGCGGCTGAGGATATCGTTTGTCAATCCAAATTCCCACTGACACTCCTACTACGAATTTGTATGTCCGAATGAATAAAACCTACGTTTAGGTGTGCGACTTAAGTTTCGCTGGTTTTCCAGCTCATCGGGCACAAAGTATATCTTACGTTTTTTTTTTTTTTTTTTTTTTTAATAATATACAGAGGACACATGGGAAAAACGCTGTTTCATAGACGAAGAATAAGATAAAATAGGAGAAAAGATGCAGGAAATTAATTGTAGGTAGTGCTCATTTAAAAAAAAAAAAAAAAGAAAAGAAAAGAAAAATAAATAAGGAGAAATTTGAAATTTAAAATTTGAGATGCTGGCCTACTCAAGATGCCATAATGATATATCTGCATGTTTTGAACAATAAAAAATATTAAAAATTTAAAATCTTCAGACACACTGGGTTGTATATTAATATTTTTTGTTTTATTATTTCAATTAGGTTTCTCGACTAGTTTCGGCCAGAATTGCTAACACCAGGAGAATAAAATATCCCTGCTTGTTTGTCGTAGTGTACTACGGGAGTGAATGACTATCTCTGAGGTAAATGTACTTTATTTGTAGGTTTCATTTGATTTTATCGTTAATTTTGTCAGCCCTTGTGTTGGCTGAGCAGCTTCATTTCTTTTCTTTTTTTTTAAGATAAAGGATAGGAAATTCCTGACTTTCAGAATTTCCTCATTGATCATCTTGACAGTTTTATTGGTTGGTGGGAATAGGATACCTGTGTTATGTGTATGTTAACTTTTAGTTATTTGGGAGTGTGTGTGATGTGTGTATGTATATATATATTTGTATGAAGGTGTGTTTAAGTATGAGAATTCAACACCTTTGCAAGTCTTGTGTAAGTGAGAAATGTGAGTAGAGCTTGATTTTGGGGTTTATACATTAATTCCGTGATCTTAAATTTATGGTTAACTCGTCTGGACGAAGTGTTTTGAAACGAAAATCCATTTGTTTTTTATGTTCCTCTACAATTTTTCTAAGGTTATCTTTTCTGTCTATTTCTATTTTTTTAAATTACAGTGAATTTTATATGGCTTTTAAAATCATGATTTTCTAGGCGGAAATGTTGATCTACAGGGAATACATTTGCGTGGAGGGCCTGACTTGATCTGATTCCGTTAATTATTAATTCTGGAATGAAAGGGGCATTCATATATATATATATATATATATATATATATATATATATATATATATATATATATATATTAAAGACGTCTGGCAAAATTGTCATCCTAAACCAAAATTTGACTTCTACACAATGAAGAGCGAAAGTTAAATTCTACACCACACACTGCTTGGAGCAGGTCGATTAATAACTCTCCTTCCGGACTTGAGGGATCTTCTCTGGGCAGCGGGCCTAAAAGACCATATTCCTCTCAATAACTATAACAATATTCTAACAACAAAACTCAAAACTGCTGCAAAAAATGTAAAAAAAAAATCCTACAGTATCTCTCTATATTTCTGAGATGAGGTACTATGTACATCATTTACATCATTCGGACTATTGTCCTCGTCTTTGTCGCCATATTTATGACAACGTTTCGGCCGTTGTACGCTCCGGACTTCTTCAGGTGGTTGGAATGTCGAACTGGACCCTTTATTTCGCTCACTGTTCTAGTTCCACGTGCCATGTCTAATGGATGTCAGTTATCAGTTATTTCCTGTTGATTTCCTTCTGAAACTTCTTCACTGCCTTAACCGGGTATTGAACTCACACTCTTTGGGTCCTGTCACTAGATCTAACCAACGCCTTTATCCACTGCCGTGTGTTCTTGAGGACACATAACTGATAATCGACATCTATTAAAACATGGCAAGTGAAACTAGAACAGTCTACCCCAGTGAGCGAAATAAAGGGTTCATTTCGACATACCAACCACATGAAGAAGGCCGGAGCGTACAACGGCCGAAACGTTGTAATAAATATGGCGACGAAGATGAGGACAATAATCCGAATATTGTAAAGAAAACAATCCTACTACCGTAATCAGACGAGCTAATAAAGTTGATGCATACGCAATTTTGGGCAAACTGGATAATTATAAAAATTTTCAACACATCATTGGTGACCAATCTAATTTTGCTAAATTAAATAAAAACACCAGAGAGATTCTAAAAAGATCTGTCAACAAATTTATAACATCATACAATGCCGATGTGGGATTCTTGAGAAGACATCAAAATCATTGAAGATTACTAACCACGATATTTATACGGGACCGTAAAATAAATAAACCCAGATATCCACTACGTCCCATCATTTGACAAATACCAACAGCTATTTAACAACCGGAAAAATTCCTCGATATCATGACTCCATATCTACCTACCAATTATAGAATTAAATCAAATTATAAATTTCTCCAAATCCGTAAAACTACACACTTAAGAGACGAAATTTGCAAGTGTCTTTGTCGATGAAACCGTCGATATAATGTGTGTATAAAAATAATTCTATTCCAACTCCATCGATCAAATCTTAATAGTCTCGAAAAATTATTGCATGGCAGCGCAACTAAAGTCCCTTTCTACGACCATAATGGCAATATTTTAACTGCAACTAACGGTGTTAGTATGGAGAATTCACTTGGTCCGTGTTCCTTTAACTGCTAGATGCCCCATGTAGAAAAGAAGGTATACAAAAAGTTTACTGAAGCCAAAATATATCTATTATGTAGAGGAATTTTTTATTTTACCAACTTCTAAAACAAGTAATGCCGACGGAACACCTTCCATTTATACAAAGCTCCATGATTAAATGGCTACAATTTGCCGAATGGCTTCGTTCACAATTGTTAATGTCTAGTTTAGCTCTTATGATCTGGATGTGGTGTCTCGTAATCCATTAGGTCGGAGGGTCACTACGCATACGGCAGTCGCTGTAGAAGTGCTGTGTCTTGGGCAATATAGCCTGAAGGAACAAAATCCACTCCGGGCTGAGTTGAATTGAAAGTGTTCCTTCTTCGACTAGTCGCCAATTAAGGCCATAGGTTGCATTTAGATTTCTTGAGTGAAGAAAAAGTCTGTTCTTGTTAAATTTATCTCAACAATTAACCTCGTATATAATGATAAAAAAACATTAGATAGATTGCTACTTGATACAGTAAAAAGACGATCCCTTTCTTTCGAGGCAGACCGGCTTACTCCTCTGTACCATTATGCATTCGCTGCATTGCTGACCAGAACCGACAGGGCGCTGTTAAGTCGGCTGTTACTACACTACACATATAAATGTATTTCTTGTTCCATTTCCTCTTGAAATTCCCTGGTAGCTAACATGTTCCGTCCATGGTATTCTCTTGCCGGTAGAACGTCATCCATGCCGCTTAAAGACGCTTGGATTACCCCTGATACTTTCCAAGTAACCTCGGCTAATGAGTATTAAATAGCGTTGCAAAAACGGTATTTAAAAAAATGGTGCAAACGTTTTAACGACGAGCCATGTCTCATTCTTATTTGGGATGGGGTGGGGGCTTTTGGTTCGTAGCAAACGTCATGTAGCCTCGACTAGAATGATACAAAGCGTAAACAGTTACGGATATAACGATAACTACAGCCGACAGGGTAATTGTGTTCATATGAATTATTACACTCTTGTTTGACAGAACTCCAATGCGTACACTATTCTATCACATTAAGTTTTCCACAGAAACCTCCTGAAATTCACTGCCATATAGAATATGGAACGGCTGGAAAAAAACTGAAGGGCTTGAGTTCGAGATTGTATTTACTTACCATCGGAAAAGTTATGAATCAATCTCTTTTAAGATATGGTTTAAATAGTAGGACAGACTGGATGCTAAAATCTTGTTTGGCAAGCAGGCTACCACAAAAAGAAATGGCAAAATCTTCTTCCTGGTCAGTCACGAATTGAAGTAAGTATGATCGATCTATCTATCTATCTATCTATCTATCTATCTATCTATCTATCTCAATGATACTATCTACCTATCGCTATAGGTTCGTATTAACCTGTTCTTATCTAGCACGATCCGCTTCTCTCACTCTCTCCCCCCTCTCTCTCTCTCTCTCTCTATATATATATATATATATATATATATATATGTATTGGTTCATATTACTTTCAGTCTGTTCATATCTATTACCATCTGCTTCTATCTATCTATCTATCTCGAACCGATTTTCCTTTGTATTGGTGTGTGCATTCTTGCTGGTCAATTATGAATTGAAAGTGAGATTATCTTCCAAGTGTGTTTCACGCATGACACTTAACTGACTACGATATAGGATATTAGATATAAACCTATCCGTCCGGCACCGTTTTTGCGTGGAATAGTTTAAGTACATGGCACTTAACTAAAATAGTCTTTGGAAAGGTATGAATCCAGCGGTTCTCTCTAACCCCAGATAAGTGTTGTTCAGCATTAGAGACTGATTCCTATAGCCTACGTTGGGAACCTGTCTACCGTAGAAAGAAACAGGAGCCTACTGCGGGAAAAACTTTTTCCTGGTCAGTCCTGGAATTGAAAGAGACATGATCGCCCAATCGGGTGTCACGTATATGGGACTTAAAAGAAATAGTCTTTGGAAAGGTATTAATCCAACAGTTCTTCCCAGGGCTATGTGTTGAACAGCAGGAAAAACTGATTCCTAGGTTTTACGTTGGGAACCAGTCTGCCGCAGAAAGAGCCTACTGTGCGAAAATCTTCTTCCTGGTCAGCCAGGAATTGAAAGAGACATTATATGACAAGCGTTGTATCATGTATGACACTTAACAGACTACCATATAGAACATTACCTATAAACCTATCAGTTCGATACATTTTTTTTTATTTGGAACATTTTACTATATCTTAATTCTTTGCTTAATTTCTGAAAAGCATCTTTTGTGGGTGAATATGTTGTTTTCTTATGCACGTCGGCGGTCACCATAATGTTATTCCCTCACATCATAGCACCAGAAATTAGGCTTATGTTCACGGAGATAAAACCATGCTTGACTGAAAATAAAATGGACACAAATAGCAAGAAAGGCATGGTAAACTGCATGTCAGTTTCATACAATTTATTGATATTTTCCTGTGTATTGGTGTTTGCATTTTTTAGGTTACAATTTTTTTATGGTGCATGTGATAAAAGGGAGAATTTGCTCCGTAATATTACACACCATATCGCAGAGAGAAGATGAACACGTGTTGCCCGTACCAAGGTTCGTGGTGAAGAGATTGAATTTAACGCCTTTTAGCGGATTGTCCGTTTTTATGGTAAGAACAGTTTTTGGTGCATGTGGTAGAATTTTTATTATTTTTAATTTTTATTTAATTTATGTATACAAAGTTTTTTATGTTATTGTTTAGTTTCTTTTATTTATACTTTTCTTTATTATTATTTTCGATTTTATTTTAATAATAATAATAATAATAATAATGATAATAATAATAATAATATTCTACACTTTCACTGTTCTATATCACATGTCTTTTAATACACTGACTAGATGATTACATTTCTGTTCCTTCTTCATTTTGATGTAAATATTCATTAATAAATGTTTATTTTTTTTCCTACAGATATTTCTTCTCTATTCAGCTTTTTCTTTAAGTGAACGTATCACTTTTTACAGCCGGCATGTATAGAAATCTTTGCGCCTCAACTTCGCTATTCTTTTGCTTTAAATGTCTTTTCCTCGTTTATAGAGCGACCTTCTAGTCTCTTTTCCAGTATAAACATCTGTTAAATGTTGCTTAAGAAAACAGGTGTCGACGTACAAGCCACAATATTTTACTATCATCTACTGGGGAATAAAGTATCATCACATAAACAACAATGCATTCTATCTTAATATCCATAAAAACGAATCAAGATAATTTACACTGACATCACAGGAGACGAAAGATTTATATCAAGAAACGGACTGAACAAAGACGCACTCAAAAGAAACATACTTTTACAGAAGAACTAGAAGCAGAAGTAAAAATATATATATATATATATATATACATAATTGTCAGCTTTGTATAAACAATAATAATGAAAATGGTGCCAAAGAACTGTACGCATGCGCCGTGAATACATCGTCATTAGTGAAATCGAATTGTCTGAGTGCCAAGGGAGATAACACTGTCTCAGCATTATACATTTGATAGAACATCTGTAATGGCTCCCACATTTATTTCGGATACGTTTAATGTAAGAAAATAGTTTCCGAAATGTTGAAGAAGACAAAAAAAAAAAAAAACAAAAAAAAAAACTGACAGTAACAAGAAATAAATCTAAAGAAAAATAGTTGGTTATCTACGTAAAAATGCCCGCGACGCTTCAAGAAAATGTTTGAAGGAAGGTTCGTAATGGTACCTATATTCACTTGTTTGATTTTTTTTTTCTGTCGAGGTATTTCCACTATGGGGTATTTTTGTATTATGGGTAATACAAGAGAATAAAACTAAAACAGGACGAAGAACAAAGAAAATAAAAAAAAGCTAAATTTGAAAGCCCAACACCCCACAAAATCCACTAGCATAGAACACGGACAAAAAGTATCTAAAAAATCGATCATGTAAAGATCGTGAAAAAACAAAGAAACAAACAAACATAGGTGGTATTGGCCATAATTTGGTGGACTTAAAACACGAAATAGCTTTTTCAACGAAAGAAAATATTGATAGAAAATGTTTTTCCCTAGTTTTTTTTTTCCCATTGATTTCAAGGGATGTGTGAAATCTCCGAAGAGATAGGTGAAACGCAGATTAATTTGAGTGAAATACAGATGATTTGAAAGAAAGAAAGAAAGAAAGAATGAAAGAAAGAATGACAGAAAGAAAGAAAGAAAGAAAGAAAAAGGGGTATATTTCCTGAATGAAGGGAAATGAGAAACAAAGAAATACTATTTTCGCTGAACGAAATAGAGGGAAGTTGTGTTGTGAAAAAGGAAGAAAGAAAAGGTATATTGACTGAAAGAAAGAATGAAAGAAAGAAAGAAAGAAAGAAAAAAGAAAGAAAGAAGAAAAAAAGGCGTATATTTCCTGAACGAAGGGAAATGAGAAACAAAGAAATATTATTTTCGCTGAACGAAAGAGAGGGAAGTTGTGTTGTGAAAAAGGAAGAAAAGGTATATTGGCTGAAAGAAAGAAAGAAAGAAAGAAAGAAAGAAAGAAAGCGTATATTGCCTGAATGAAGAGGCATGAAAAAGGAACAAAAATTATATTCACTGAAAGAAAGAGAGAGGATTTGTGTTGTAAAAAGGAGAAAGGAAGAAAGTGTATATTGGCTAAAAGAAAGAAAGAAAGAAAGAAAGAAAGGCAGAAAGAAAGAGAAAGAAAAAAGAAAGAAAAAATGAAAGCGTATATTTCCTGAACGAAGGGGAAATGAGAAATAAAGTAATACTATTTTCGCTGAACGAAAGAGAGGGAAGTTGTTTTGGGAAAAAAGAAGAAAGAAAAGGTATATTGGCTGAAAGAAAGAAAGAAAAAAGAAAGAATGAAAGAAAGAATGAAAGAAAGAAAGAAAGAAAGAATGAAAAAGGCGTATATTTCCTGAACGAAAGAAAGAAAGAAAGAAAGAAAGAAAGAAAGTGTATATTGCCTGAAAGAAGTTGAATGAGAAAGGAAGAAAAACTATATTCACTGAAAGAGAGAGAGAAGATTTATGTTTTAAAAAAGAAGAAAGAAAGAAAGTGTATATTGGCTAAAAGTAAGAAAGAACGAAAGAAAGAAAAAAGGAAGAAAAAAGAAAGAAAGAAAAAATGAAAGCGTATATTGACTGAACGAAGGGAAATGTGAAAGAAAGAAAAACTATATTCGCTGAAGTTGTGTTATAAAAAAATAAAGAAAAAACTGTGTATTGGAAGAAAGAAAGAAAGAAAGAAAGAAAGAAAGAAAGAAAGAAAGAAAGAAAAATCATATATTGCCAGAGCGACGAAGATTGAGAAACAAAAATGTGTACATTCTGAACGAAGGAGATGCGGACTGTGCTGTAAAAGAAAGAAAGAAAGAAAGAAAGAAAGAAAGAAAGAAAGAAAGAAAGAAAGAAAGAAAAATCATATATTGCCAGAGCGACGAAGATTGAGAAACAAAAATGTGTACATTCTGAACGAAGGAGATGCGGACTGTGCTGTAAAAGAAAGAAAGAAAGAAAGAAAGAAAGAAAGAAAGAAAGAAAGAAAGAAAGAAAGAAAAATCATATATTGCCAGAGCGACGAAGATTGAGAAACAAAAATGTGTACATTCTGAACGAAGGAGATGCGGACTGTGCTGTAAAAGAAAGAAAGAAAGAAAGAAAGAAAGAAAGAAAGAAAGAAAGAAAAATCATATATTGCCAGAGCGACGAAGATTGAGAAACAAAAATGTGTACATTCTGAACGAAGGAGGTGCGGACTGTGCTGTAAAAGAAAGAAAGAAAGAAAGAAAGAAAGAAAGAAAGAAAGAAAGAAAGAAAGAAAGAAAGAAAGAAAGAAAGAAAAATAATATATTGCCAGAGCGACGAAGATTGAGAAACAAAAATGTGTACATTCTGAACGAAGGAGATGCGGACTGTGCTGTAAAAGAAAGAAAGAAAGAAAGAAGGAAAGAAAGAAAGAAAGAAAGAAAGAAAGAAAAATCATATATTGCCAGAGCGACGAAGATTGAGAAACAAAATTGTGTACATTCTGAACGAAGGCTGATGCGGACTGTGCTGTAAAAGAAAGAAAGAAAGAAAGAAAGAAAGAAAGAAAGAAAGAAAGAAAGAAAGAAAGAAAGAAAGAAAGAAAAATCATATATTCCAGAGCGACGAAGATTGAGAAACAAAAATGTGTACATTCTGAACGAAGGAGATGCGGACTGTGCTGTAAAAGAAAGAAAGAAAGAAAGAAAGAAAGAAAGAAAGAAAGAAAGAAAGAAAGAAAGAAAGAAAGAAATAATATGCATCAAACAAAATGATCGTAAGGATAAATATTGTACAGATTAAAGGTAATCTCCCAGAAAATGATGTTAACTATGACCAGGAAAGAAAGTGCAAACAAGAAATTAAGTGAAAAGATATTTTAGTGAAACAAAAAATTGTGTTAAGGTGAATTACAGATGTGCAAATAAAACAATATGGCGGAGAAAAAAACGTTTCTTGTTATAAACTGAAGGAAAAATGAAAGCGAGGAGATGAAGACAAAAAGCAAAAGATGGAGAATGACTCGAACGTAAAGGAAAAAAAAATACGTTGGAATTTGACAAGAATTAAAAAAAAGGTTATAAAGCGCTCTAGATGATGAAACTCACATTGCGAGAGTAATAGTCAGACTGGAAGAAAAGAGAAATATTAAAGGGCAGTGATTTGGCTGGGAATAATGGCTGTAGACAGACTTTCACAATACTATGCAAGAGAGCTATTAAAAGGGATAGTAACAGAAGAAAAGAGAGGCAAATGAAGACAATGCCTCTTCAGGGGGTAGGCTCTCCACAATTTCATACCCTTTGTAACACTTAATAAATTTTCTCTATTTGTACCTCTCTTCAATCTTGCATCAACCACCGTTTACTCAAGCTCGCTATGTAGGTCATGCATTATTTTTCTTTGTTCCTCTTACCTTCAATGTTTCCTGTAGGTATCAAATTTTCCAAGCTCTCTTTCCTTTTATGTACAAGAAAATTCAGCAGTCTCTTTCTAAGTGCCCTTTTTGTTTCTATTTTCTTTAAAACTTCGTCGTTGCGCACTGTTAGAAAATCCGGAGACCAGAGCCAGAATGGTGAGCGACTGGCCTGAGTGCTTCGTGGATTTGCTATTCTGGCAGTGACTGATTGCCTTTGACTCCTAAGGGACGCGAATTCAAGAGAAGGCCGCAAGAATTTTTAAGCATCGATACGCTTCCCACGAATAGCGAACGTACGTTCCAGGGGCATCATTCCTCCCGCTGTCACTACTCTCTCCTATCAAAATAACAAAAAGAAAGAAGAAAATATCCTTTTCCTTGATATCATTTTCTGTTGCAGCGTAGGGACTCAGAGACGACAGAGAACGTAATATCACATGATCGATCCATCGTATTCTCATCATGCTAATGTCGAACCAGATTTTTGTTGATATTCAAGTTTCGTCATCTATGAGGAGATTGTCCAGCATTCACTGCCATGTAGGACGGCTGATATTACTTAACAGTTTCATATTCGTTTGTTTGTTTCTAACGAAGAAGTAGAAAAAAAAGGTAAAATAGATGACTATAGAGGGATTACTCAATTATAGCCTACATCATGGCTGACAGGTTCCTCAGAAATGTCTTGTATTGCAAATTCAGAAGACACGATTCATAGCCAATTTCAGTACATTTGCTAAATATTCCCAGCCAAATGAATAAATAAATCGCAAAGGGGCCATTATTTTTTATTACGGTGCGAGATAAGCATTTGCCAATACAATTGTGAACGCTGAAAGAGACTAACATATAAAGTAATAAAAATGATTATATATATATATATATATATATATATATATATATATATATATATATATATATATATATATATATATGACGGCACCTCGAGGTTGTGTAATTGTTAGCAAACTTCTCTTGCTAGAACAATTACGGCTGAGTTGTGAGTTCGATCAGCTTTGTGCCACATCTAAGCCACGCTTGAAATCTCTCTCTCTCTCTCTCTCTCTTTATATATATATATATATATATATATATATATATAGAGAGAGAGAGAGAGAGAGTCATCCACTGATAAACTGTTTCACTGTTCCGTTGTGTGTGTGTGTATATATATATATATATATATATATATATATGTGTGTGTGTGTGTGTGTGTGTGTGTGTGTGTGTGTGTGTGTGTGTGTTATATGTACCGATGAACACTAATGGTTACGTGCCAATTCTCATAAATACGTCGGACACTATTGTAAATGGGAGGAAGGAGCAATATGCTCTCTAAGTAGTCGACCACAAGCATCGGTTTACCTACTTCACGCCGCTGGCAAGTACTGTATGTTGTTGATGTTATAGAGATTAACATTTCATTTCCAACCTCCATTTTGGTTATTCCTAATTCAGTAACCTTCTCTGGGTTACAACAATATATTATAATAAGCCTCACAGTGTTCAAGGCCCGTGGGCCACTCAAGGTAGAAGGTTACGTTAAGGCGTAGTTTATACAAATAAAACCGGAAGATGACGGTAAACTCTAGATTTGAACAGGTTAAGATTGTAAAACATTCTCTTGTGAGTCGGTTCCACAGAGCAATGATCCGCGAGAAGCGGCTGTTAGATTGCGAGTAACTTCTCCACGATAGAATACAGAGGAATGTTGTTTGTCCGTGTAATTTCCATGGAAGTACTGATAATGCAGATAAAGCTTTATCCCTTGTTTCCCGTTTAGGCTTCTGTTTCCGGTTCCCTTCCAAGTTCTTATAATTTTTCCTTCACCCCCAGCAACCCCTTGCGTCTTAGTAGCATTATCGCTTTGATGGAGTATAATGATTAAAAAAAAATAATCTGTAATTGCTTTATTTTAAGGTCGCCATTTTGTAAATCGTATCTTCTGCGGTGTATTTTGCTGATAACAATAGATCTTATCCTTCTTACCTTTGATGTTTAGTCCTTTCTTCTCGCTTTTATTTAGGCGCGCAAAATTCGCTCTCCATTACACCGGACTTATTTAAATCGAGTACAGCCGCAATTTTGAGGCTAGTTCACTTTTAAAAGCTGCATCAGACTCTGTTCGTGTCAAGGAATAATGTATGGTATTTATTCATATTCTCCATGTCAATAGTGGCTGTTCTCATGAGATATTACCCGGTTTAAAACCAAAAAGCAAATACGCCAAAATACTGCCGTGGACAATCGGATTAATAATAATCTAAAGTGAGGCTTTAAATCTTTAGAATTTGATGGATATATAGCCAATATCATTGAGATGTCGGTTGCCAAACTCGCTTCTTTTTATTGATCTAATTTTACATACTTAATGATAAGATTTACTTCGTGTGGAGGGATTAGTCTTGTCAATATTTGACTGAAAGAAGTTCTTAAATTATTTTTTTCATTTTAAAACACAAACACTATTTTGTTTACTGGCTTATGTTTAAAACTTGTCCAAATAAATAGGATTAAATTTTACTTTTTATCGATCTCTATCAGACTCATATTCTTATCTCTCACTTCATTCTGTTTCAACTTACGTGTCTGTCTGTCTATCTATCTATCTATCTATCTATCTATCTCAGTACGTTCCTATCTATCTATCTATCTATCTATCTAAATGTCTTTCTATCTGTTCTGAACATTATCAATCTCATTATGTTCACTATAAGGCTTACGGACACATCCTGTTCAAACATTCCTTCGCATACGATCACCGACATTAAGCAATGTCAAGCCTGACCACTACTCAGTCGTATGGCAGTTTGTTCCTAATT
>OZ010607.1:47286380-47298880 GCA_963932145.1 Acanthosepion lycidas | reverse complement strand
TACTTATATATATATATATATATATATATATATATATGTGTGTGTGTGTGTGTGAGTGTGTGCGTGTGCGCGCGTGCTTGCGTGAGTGTGTGTGTGTGTGTCAACCGCAGACTGACTGTTTCGCAGTTCATTAGTGCGATAGACAAACGATTTAGGACACTGAGGTCAATACTCAACTGAGATAATCTGGTTCATGCGTTCAAGGTATATATATATATATATATATATACATATATATATATATGTGTGTGTGTGTGTGTGTGTGTGTGTGTGCGTGTGTATATATATATAGTTTTTAAGATGTTCTATATTTATGAGATAAAGTGATCAATATCAGAGATAGAGCGTATGTAAATATAAAAGTGAACATTGAAGTCAACCCCCAGAGGTGCTTTCATGTTAGACGCAATATATATATATATATATATATATATATATATATATATATATATGTATGTATATTAAGTTATGACTCGTTAAATAATTTAGACAAGTTTTACATATTTTTAATAGGATCCTATCATTTTTACGTACAAGTTTCTTAGTATCCTAATTAGTGGAAGAAAGAAAATTACTATGCTGATGCATATTCATTTTATTCCGCGTACTTTCGACATTAGCACACTGTCGTCATCAGGGTCTCTTTTTTTCCAAGACAAGAAATTGTTGTGTTCATCATTTTCTTAAGGCAATATTGTTGTGTTCCCCTGAAAATTAATTTTTTTTGCGTGAAGCAAAAGCCGCTACAATTATGTACTGTACAATTTTTAAATTTTATCATGTAGACACACAATCAAATATCAACGGAGGTTACTAAGTTCTTCAAATGTCTAAATCTGTTTTTAAAGAGAAACTATTACTTAAAATTCGTGACTGTGGATCTACCCAAATTCGTGACTGTGGATTTACCCAAATTCGTGTTTGGGGGTTTACCCAAATTCGTGACTGTGGGTCTACCCAAAATCTTGCTTGTGGGTCTACCCAAAATCTTGACTGTGGGTCTACCCAATTTCGTGTTTGTGGATCTATCGAAATTCTTGACTGTGGGTCTACCCAATTCCGTGTTTGTGGGTCTACCCAAATTCGTGACTGTGGGACTACCCAAATCCCCCTCTTCTATCGACCTCTCTAATTATTGACTCATATTGGAACTTCATTTACACACAAGCTGTTGCCCCTTCTCTTGTTCACTAGTGTTAAATTCTCCATGTCTTCTTTCCTCATTAACTCTCACAGAAATATCAGCTGTAGCTATCTGGTTGTAAATATTAATTTCCTTGAAATTCATATATTTGATAACACACACTCTTTCCATGATATGCTGAACATTCTCCGATAGATCGAGATCTCTGTTAGTTTAAGTCACTTTTGTATCTGCCAGGAAACTGCCTATCATTTATTGACAGATAAATGTTTAAATAGATTAGAGCGAAGTTGCATAGCAACTTCACATACATATTTCTAATCATATTTTCATATCTCTTGATTTTTTTTAATCTTTTCATACCAAGCAAGGTAATAAAGGCACTAAGACACAAGGGGGTTACTGAGTGTGAAAAAAAAGAAGAAAAAAACATCAAGGAAGTGGAAGAATAAAGGAAGAGAAATCAAGAAGACAGAAGATAACGACTGGCATTGCTTTTAAATTTTTGAAGATCAAATTTGACTGGAAAATGTTAGAGAGTATGTGAGAAAAAAAAGAAATTTATTATTAAGAAGAGAAAATAATAAAAGAAGAAGAATTAAGAAGACAAAAGATAACGACTAACACTGCATTCAGATTTTTGAATATCAAAATTGACTGGAAAAGCTAGGAGCCGGAATAGAGTTCCAAAAGCGAGAAGTGCAGGAAAAGAAACAGCATAGAACTTATGGCTACATCTATCTAATTCAATTGCAAAATTATGAGACCTTACCGCCATTCTAGTACTGCGCTTAAATTCATAAAGTCTAGTAACCATCGAGGAAAATAATATTTATTTTATTTTAATACTATGTGGCAAAAGGGGCAAAGGGTTGATAATGGAAGGCTGGTCTTCAGTTTGTATTATCGTAAACTTAGCTTAAAAAATGATAAACCCAAACATACCACAGTATTCCTTAGACCAAAAAACACATTCTTACTTACAATTCTTACTCCAGCCACCATAATACCTCAGAGTCTCTATGTAGTCCGAATTAGATCTCAGTTGTTCAATTTGTCTCGGTGCGGTTGGAGATAGAGTAAAGTTAATCAGAACAATTGGCATGAAAGTAGTTATAAAAAGATACACATCTCGTACATCGTCCAACTCAGTTTGAATATGCCCTATTCTGTGTTGGGCTATGACATCATAAACTTAGAGTGATGTGGGGCCAAAGTCGGAACCACAGAAGGAAAACACGGAACACGGATTAGATGTAAGAAATATATATAAACAACAGGTTACAGAGATAGTGTAAGTGGAGCTTACTATATGTTAGTGTCCAATACTTGTAATCGTACGCGGCTCTCACTGTCTCTCTGTCTAGAGTTTTGTGTCGCATACTTAATATAGGCCTAGAAGAGTCTATTGCGCAGGTAGTTCCGGTCTCACAATATAGAGACAAAATAAAAAAGTAGGTTTGAAGATATTGGGGGATATATTATTCTTCCAATCAGAATATCCTTTATCCAGTTGGGCAATTAAATATTATATATGGAAACAAGAAGAAAAGAACAGATTCATGTCCGTCAAATTAAAATAATCACCTTTTTTCAGCTACATACAGTAAGAAATTTTTAGTTCCTTATGGAAATTTTTTGCATTCTTTCTATAGATAGATATCAGCATGTTCATGTCTATCATGCATAAGTCGACGAGGATAGGCTGAAAAGTTCATAGACTGACCAAGATGCAATGTAACTAAATGAGGCATATTTTTCAAAATAGTCCCCTATCGGTGTCGGAATTGTTGGGTCCCATATGTAAAGAAGTATTCTTTCATTTCGGCAACATCACTGGGATATTGGTTCCCAGCAAAGTGTTTTTTTTTTGTTTTTTGTTTTTTTGTTTTTTTGGAGGGGGGTGAAAGCAGTTGGGTAGGCAAGTTTACACTGCATGGATAGCCTCTTTGTCTCAGACTCAAAATGATGACCTCAACTCCCCCACCGCGCCATCACTTATCTCGGGTTAGAAAACGTTCAAAAGAAACCAGCAGGATCTACCTCAAACAATATCAGTTCGTCACTACATTAGTAAGTTGACATCTACGAGGACATCGCATTCCCTACAGATAAAACTACATTAATTGAAGCAGTTGAGTAGGGCGGTACCACTGATTGGATTGTCTCTGGCTCAAAATGATGAAACCCCCTAACACCACCCTCGCTCCATCACTCATCACAGGTTAGAAAACATTCAAGGAAACTAGTAGAATCTACTTCAAACAATATCAGACTTTTGCCGTGTTGGGATCAGACTAGTGTACATTTGCTCAATTAACAGAAGCCGCGAAACACACCGTGCAGAAACGTTCATCATGCCAAGTTTATTGTGCCAAATATTCTCAATTTACGGGAGTTTGGGTCATTTTAAAGACTTTTTCTTCCATCTCCCCTTTTCGACTTCGTTTTTCATCTTTCATTCTTCATTCATATCTCTTTCATCATCCATTTACTTTTTCATCATTGATCTTTCATTCATGACCAGAGCTTGGGTCATTTTCAAGACTCTCTCTTCTCCTTCTAAATTCAACTGTCCACTTTTGCACTGTATTAAAGCTGGAGGGTCATCCCCTAATATAGTGACTATGCA
This sequence comes from Acanthosepion lycidas, assembly GCA_963932145.1. Taxonomy (NCBI): domain Eukaryota; kingdom Metazoa; phylum Mollusca; class Cephalopoda; order Sepiida; family Sepiidae; genus Acanthosepion; species Acanthosepion lycidas. The sequence goes on along the minus strand of OZ010607.1, from coordinate 47,295,104 downwards.
AGCTTGAATCTCCTTGTGGGTTAAACCCTTTTTCTGTAGGCACTTGATAATAGTACGATGTCAGATTTTGTACATTTTCAAGAGAGGTCGCTACTAGTTACTTTGATGTCTTCTTTGAACAGTCAAATATCAGATTATCTGGAAAGGAAAAATGCAGTTATTAATAAGAAGTGTTGGAATTAATGCATGCATTGTTTCACAGCTCTAGCATCATTTCTTCATACTCAGCATATGAACTTTTCTGCTCAAGTTCATATTTATATCTCTCACAGATCAGTTTCAGTCTATTCATATCTAGTTCTTGGTATATTGAACTTGGCAGCATTGTGATGGCCACAAAGTAAATGTCCAGTTTATTACTTAAGACCGTAAAGTGAATTTAAGATAAAGTTTAGAAAACATTAATGGCTACTAAATAGCAGTTCACGCAAAAATGGTTCAAGTGAAATAAGAAGGAAAAACTAGTTTTTGTTTGGTTTGTTTTACGGCATATCAACACCTCAATGGGTTATTTAATATCGACCATTTTTATTGCTGGTAATATTTGTTTTTAAAAATATATTGGTGGTAAATTTTTTCCCAAAAATGTAATATTTTTTACAAAGTATTTCTGGTATTAAACTATTTTTACACTTTCATATTAAGTATTGCTTGTAATGTATTTGTTTTCCTTCAAAAATCTATTTCTGGTAATATTTTTCTTCAAAAATTTATTGCAGGTAAATTTTTTTTCCAAAAATATATTGCTGGTAATATTTTGTAATAATATACCTTTAAAAAGGTATTGCTGGTAATAATTCTTCCTTCACATAAGAATTGTTAGTAATATTTTTTTTTTACAAAAACCATATTGCTGGAAATAACTTTTTCTTCAAAAGTGTATTGCTGGTAATAATTTTTTCTTCAAAATTTTGTCTGCGATAATAATTTTTCCTTCAAAACTATATTGCTGAAAATAACTTAAAAAATTTCTTGCTGATAAAAAAAAAATTTCGTAACAATGTATTGTTGTTAATAAGTTTACCCCCAAGAAAAGTATTGCTGGTATTAATACCTATTTTTACACCTCCACAGCTTTTTGACCCATATTATCTGGGACGCTAACAGGTGTTACCACCTCAGGTTATGGTGGACCTGTGAACACCAGCAATTAAATCCTGAGTTCCTGCTGTTGGACGTACTTTATCGTCATACCCAGGACGCGGATGTAGCTTATCGTCTTACCCAGGACGCCTCATGTTTTTTTGGGAGGGGGAATTCTTAGCCCTCTGCGGAGGTACAGTTGGTTTACTCTAAAGTCCAAGCCGACAGGGGCATGGAAAACTGGTACACTTAATACCAGGGACGAAGATTTCTTTTTTTTTTTTATTATTTCAAACACGTTAAGTGGTTCTCTTAATCGATATGTGCGGGCTCAGTGACGAGTCTGCGACGTGCCATCGAAGAGCCATGAGGCGCCGTGGATATGTACCAGCACTGCTCGTCATATGACTATACGATCACCTTGTAGCCGTTGACCGCGGGCTAATTCCCCTGGGGACGATGCTCTATTCTACAACAGTGCATTTGATTCTTGTGAAAAAGTTTACTTTTTTTCCTTTATTTCCACCTAAACTCCTGGCAAAATATGTGTTATTTTTTAAAACCATTTCATGGAACTTATCGGAAATTATTTCCTAAAAAAATAAAATTACTTTAAAAAAAATTAAGGGGAAATATTTTGAGATTTTTCATTGATTTATAATATCTATGCAGGCATGCGAACGTCCATACACAATTTAAATAAAATCCTTTCCCTTTCTGTCTGGCTCATGCCAAAGAAATATAAAGCAATATGTGCTGTATTTTAAGTTATTCTTACGAATCCTTCTGCCTTTAAACAGAATATATCTTCTAATAAATCTACTACTTTAAATGGACAAAGAATTTAGACTTAAATTTTAATCATTTTGCTATAAACGCATCGTTAACGATTTAGTGGAATTCATCAATTTACATTTGCCGTATATTTCCACGTATAAGGCGACCTATAGATAAAACGACACCAAAGTTATGGGTAAATATTCGTGATTTTATCGGATATACGTCGTATAAGACAATCAAAAACATAGATTAGCCTACGCCACCAGTAGCAGTTAGGCCTATCATAATCATTCCTACACGCATAAAATAAAGCTGATGTTATTACAAATGCTGTTTTGCTTATCTTTATCGTTATCAAAACAAAAAGGAATCAAATAATATAAAGTATTAACGAGAATGTTTATGAAAATAACAATAACGATTTCATTTTACGATACGAATGAAAACAAAAGTTGTGTAAACTGTAATGAGAAACATAGATTTTATGGCATGCTAAACGTTTTGTTGCTTTACAATGAAGATAAAAAAGTATAATGTATGTTGTTGAAACATAAAGTTTATGTAAACACTGAATTAAAAAAAATCGACAGAAACATTATTTAAATATAGCAATTTTAAAAATTTAAATTGAAAATAAATAAAACACTTGAAATATTTATTAAATCATTCATACAAAAAACAAATATAGAGGTTAATGATTTAAATGGCGAGAATAAATCATCGCAAACAATATAAATAAGATACATCAACCCCGAACCTGTATATGAATGATATGATCCCTGTTTACAAATTCCAGTTGCATAAGGTATTTTTAATTTTTCACAAGCTTTCGTCTGTTCCTACAGACATCATCAGGTATGGAAGTAGATTTTGTTCTTGTTTTTACTTCTCGGTGATAAATCATTAACCTCTATATTTGTATGAAGGATTCATGAATTTATAAATTATAATTGCACCTTTTAATTGAAATATATATATATATATATATATATATATATATATATATATATATATATATATATATATATATATATATATGCAGAATGCAGAATGCAGAAAGCACTGGAGAGCCGTTTCGTCCTATATTTGGGACTCATCAGCAGTGCGTATCCACTACGGAGAATTGAAACACGGACAGCTACCTTATCAGGCAAACGTCATACCAATTTCCTCTTAATTTCTATCACACACATACACATATATATATACATATATATGCACACATATATGTATATATGTGTGTGTGTACATATATGTGTATATGTGTGTGTGTATATATATATATATATATATATATATATATATATATAGATATATAGATAGATAGATAGATAGATAGATACCGTATATTTCCAAGTATGTGACCTAATAGATATGATGACACCCAGAATCTCGTAGGTTAGTCTACACCGCCAGTCGTAGTAATGATTCCTAAGAGTATAAATAAAGCTGAGGTTATTACAAATGCTGTTTTGCTTATATATCATCAAATCAAAAGGAATATTGTAAGGTAAATCATTAACATGAATCTTTAACAATAACGATTAACAATAACAATAGCGATTTCATTCTTACATACGAATTAAAAGAAAAGGTGCGTCTTCTGTAATGAGAAATAAAGATTTTATTCCATCTTAAATGTTTTACTGCAAAAATACCGTGTAATGTATTTCACTGAAAATTAAAGTTGTCATGTTATACTAAAAGTTGTTGTTATTTAACAGGACAAGTATGATGCATTTTAATTTAAAAATTGTAACGAAGTCATAGCTATACAAAACATGAAGGAAATATGTGATTACTTCAATTGTTACTTGTGCGTGTTGCTCAACAGAACTTTTGCAAATTCTTGTGTTATCGTCTCTTGAATATTGCATTTTAATGGGAAATCAAGAAGTAAAATTAGTTTTATTACATTAATCACTTTAGTACATTAATATAATGTGAATTGCTACAGCTAGAAATAAAGGGTATTGCAATAACTTGGACTGATTTTAAATGTGAATTAAGTTTAACCGTCTAATGATTTTTTTCTTTTTCTTTCAGATTTGGCGGACATTTGGACGATATTATTTTTTACACATAATCGCCATGACTTAAATAACATGACCCAATAGAGAAATAAATAAATTTTCCCCCAATTTATTTACTGCTGATTTTGATCCGTCTTAATGAAACACCCTTTATTTACATCGGTGGTTACCATACCCATGCAGTTGCTAACCTACTTACCGGCGATCTATGACTAAACAATTTACCAGTACTGATATACTACAGGATTTAAGGCTGTTTTTTTTGGGGGGTGGAGGTGTGTAACCCCTTATTTTGGGGGTAATTCTTAAAATTTAAAAAGTTGCCTTATACACGGAAATATATAAATAACAAATAAATGGATAGTTTCTGCCATTTTTATATAAACGTTAATAATTCAGTAATAATGTCATTCATGTTACAGGATTCTGTTTTGGCGTAAAGCGGATAATCCGGATGATTAAAGATTAATGATGAAAAGAGGTCATATGAAAGAAATATGAAAGATGAAAAAAGTAAATGGATGATGAAAGTATGAAAGACGAATGAAAAAAGGAGGGAAATTAGGGGGAGATAACTGTTAGCTGAAATCTACTAGACATGGCACGTGGAACTAGAACAGTCTACGCCAGTGAGCGAAATAAAGGGTTCAGTTCGACATTCCAACCACCTGAAGAAGGCCGGAGTGTACAACGGCCGTAACGTTGTAATAAATATGGCGACAAAGATGAGGACAATAGTCCGAATAATGTAAATAATGTCCATAATACCTCATCTCAGAAATATAGACAGATACTGACACATTTCTTTCTTTCGTTTTTGTATCTGATTTATCCTGGAATGACGAAACGCGTAATCAAATCTATTTTCAATGAAAATTTTTCCATATGTCAATTTTTTTAAAAGCTTCTCGGGATGTCTGTATCCTTATTTAAAAACAAAAACAAACAACACACACACACGCACACATACATTTGGGCACCTCGCGGTGGTGTAATGGTTAGCAAGCTTGTCTCGCTAGAACAATTATGGCTGAGTAGTGAGTTCGATTCTCTCTGGATGCTCCTTACTTTCGGCCGTGTGCCACATCCAACCTACGCTTGGAAAATTACTATATATATATATATATATATATATATATATATATATATATTGCATCTGATGAAGCCTAGAAAAGGGAAACGCATAATCAAATCTAGTTTCAATGAAAACTTTTCAATTTGTCAAATATCATAAAAACTTTGTCGGGATTTCTCCATCCTATTTAAAATCGTATGCACACACGCACAGACACACACATATATATATATTAGTGTGTGTATATATATATATATATATATATAAAGAGATAGAACAATCAGATTTCCGTGTCGCAATGTTAAATATTTTTAAATAAAAATAATATTAAAAAAGATATATGTGCGTGTGTGTGTGCCTGTGTGTGTGTAATCCTGTAGTATAGCGTAAAAGGCCGTAGAAACTTTTGCATTTCATGTTCGTTTCGTCACTGCTCGATTTGTTTGAGACACGACCATCTTTCTTTCTTTTACTCCTCTAAAGCATGTTTAAAAGACCAGTGTCAATAGCATTTTCAATTCACTTGTTAAGAAAAAAAATGTTTTCTTTTTTGGTTTTCCTTTTTGCCTATTTGTTCGTTTTGTTTCATGTGGTTTCGTTTGTTTTCTTCTTCCTGACATGCGCAGGATGTTCACCTGATCAGAGAGGAAACGCAGCCTGATCAGCAAGAAGAAACAAGAAGCAAACGACTCCAAAAAGAATCATCTTTGGTACAATATGAATGCAATTGCAGCGGGTGGAACTCGCTTTCCGTTAATGCCGAGACAAAAGTTGATGGTAGAGTTTCCTTATTTTCAGAGCATTTCGAAATGGATGCATTTTCGCTTTTGTACCAAACGGAATGCAAAAACGGAAACGCGAACATGGCTTCAATGGGAATGACCCTTAGCAAGCACATATTATGTTTTGCACTTCGGTGGCATATCAGTGTTTGTTTGTGTATGTAAAAAAAGAATCCACCCTTAAGCTATGACAACTTTGAAATTATCTTAAATGTTTAAGCTGAGCGAGATTACTCTTTTAAAAAGACAGGACACTTTAGTAAGACTGTCTGTCTGTTTATCTATCAAAACTAGTTGGCTTTCGTTTATGTCCCGAAATAAAGGTAGCGCGCTGTTTGGTCGAAATTCAGTTCTGTCGTGTCCACTAAAATATCAAATACAATATTTATAAACCAATCACACACAAGAAAATACTTACATCTTAAAACACACCAATAAAATCATAGAATACAAATCAGAAAGTTTGTTATATTATTCATCATTATCTTTAGGTAGATACCGACCAAATATCTTACGGACGTAGTAGAAGACATACCACGTGTCTTTTTTAGGGCCAATTAGGAATAAATAAATAATTTAATTCTGGAGCCGATTTTGTTACGACAAAGTGTATAAAAACATACGAAATCCGTTGCCAAACAGGGATACACGTGGCTGTCACCAAACTCCACACACCTCTCCCTTATGATCTTGATGACTTCATCCTAAAAGCGACAGCTTTGACAAACTCCAGACTAAGGCAACACCGCCAACAGTAAGAAAGAATTTCTATCTCTTGTATCCGCTTTTACTATGAATCACGCACACACATGTTGACTTTTTTATATAAACACACATATCACAACATTTTATTGTTTCTCACATATGTACACAAAGACAGTTTATATTTTATTTCAGAGCTTTATCAACCCAAACAAAAAGACATTACTTTCCAATCGATCATCAACTACTTGTATTCTTGCCATTATATTAAAATAACGTTTATTTGTTGAAACTACGTTGTCTTTTCTATTGAATTTTATTCCTTCAATGAAAATTGTGATTATTCTAGACGGTCAAATTACGAGCGACCCTGTAAAGATATTTTGTTAATATATGGAATTCCGACACACCAAATTTTAACATTCAACGAAAAACCGAGTAGAAGGATAACTACAGTTCTTTAGTTGTGAAAGTGGAGTGTCCCCTCCAGAGCGTAGGTATGTGCAGGGGTATATAAACGCCGTGCGCCCCAATTCCGTACCGACAAGATAAAAAAGGGACAAACGGCATTTCATTTGCTGCTGGTTTGGCTCCAGTAGTTGCCGGAAAACTGTCAGTGTTGACCGCTTAACCGCCTTTGGGGCTCCACTGCAGATTTCTAGTCTGGATTTATTTCCATAGCTTTTTGCATGCTTATATATCATCGCAAAGCAGCGGAGATTTAAATTCAAGGTTTTCCTTGACTGAGATGCACTGCCTTCCTCGGCTGTCGAGCTTTATCTACGAGAAGCAGCTGATTATGAGGCGCCTGTTGTCTGCATTCACCAACTCGTCGGCTCAGAGCTGAACTTCGCTGTCAGAGTCTATTTGAGACGCATGCTACGAACATTATAGATATTGGCAGATTGTCTAGACTATTATCTCCGGCTCTGACAACCTTTCGAACATGTGTAATATACGGATACAAACATTTATATATATTACGTGTCTTACCTGCAATTAACGTCATTTTAAACTTATAAAAACGTTAGTTAAAAATCAGTAGAAAGCAAGTCATATTAAAAAAGAACATACTCGCACAATCGCAATATGGAGAATTTTGTTAATTTTGGGGAAAATAGAAGAAAGCAAATAGGAAAATATAAATCGGGGTTTAATCCTGCAATATTCAGAAGTATATATAGTGTTGTAATGTTTTTGCTCAAAATAGCCTAGAATGAGGAAGGCAGTGATTTGAAGAATATCTTAACGTAAACATATGACATCATATATTATGAAATACACTAAGCCCGACAACTATTTTAATTCAATTATTTAAGTGGTAATGTTGATTTTGCTCAGAATAGCGTCGAATGAGGAAGGCCGTTGTTCGAAGCGTATTTTAACGTAACAATATGACATCATATATTATGAAATAGTCCGATAATTATTTTAATATATTTTCTATTTATACGTTATTTCTATAGATACAATTATTTAACTAAATGCTTTAATTATAAAAGTATGAACTACATTTACCAGATATAAGCGTTCGATAGAAATTATAGGAAATTTGTTGTTTAAAAGCAGTAATTTGACTTTGCTAACCAAACGCCTACTCTATAGTTAAATAGTATAGCACGACAGACTATATCTATATGACGGTTCCGTGTAGGATGCAGGTTCGACTCCGGTCGGTGGACACATATTTCTATGAAACTTCTCAGGCCGGTAAATGTAGTTAATACTGTTTATTATAAACATAATATAATTATATATATATATATATATATATATATATATATATATATATATATATATATATATATACCTAGTGAGCCAGATAAACCTACCTAGATTTCACCGAAACGGATCGTCAGGGAAAGTGAGGTATAAAGCTCTAGGTTATTCTATCGAGCACTGTTTTAAATCGACTAATATGGAACGTGTAGACATAGGTTATTTTCGAAACGAGTCTAGTTATCTATATTTGTATGTATGTATATATATATATATATATATATATATATATATGCACATTTCATTGACAGAGAAAGTGGTTTGATTTAGTTTTTATACAATTTCTCATGTGATCTAATATTTTTTTCAGATGATAAATTATGCAAAAACTGTCCGAATGTTCTTTTAATCCGAGCCCTTTCGGCTATACATTTAGCCATTTTCAAGCTGGGAATATATTAACTGTTAACAAGAAATAATTTGCTGCACGTATGTATTTATGTAACGTTTTCATTTTCAAAACACGGTCAAGATATTGTGTCCTTGTTCA
>OZ010607.1:47148880-47281380 GCA_963932145.1 Acanthosepion lycidas | reverse complement strand
ATGCGGCCCGATTAACTTTTCTGAATGGCACGCCTAATTTTATGAGAAAAATAATGTTTATTAAAATGTTGCTTCCTCTAGTATATTTATCGACCCCACCACGAGGGTTGCATGTGGCACAAGGCCGATTTAACGTGTGTTCTCCGAGCCCGTAGGCTCGGCCAAAAATATTTCCTTTTGAACCTGTATAAACGGGTTCAGGGAAAGACTACCTCCTCGAACGACACTCTGCCGTTCGGCGGAGCCTCGTCCGGGTTCCTCTCCGCCGAGGCAGAGAATTTGACTGTGAAGCTGGAACAGGTCGCAGCTAGTTGCTTCCTCTAGTTCTCACTTGTTCACTCACAAACTCTCTTATGCATAAGCACATACATAAACAATTAAGTACAGTGTTTCTTGAATGTTGTAACTTTTCGTTGAACATAACGCCGTAAGCATTTAAAAAAAAATTGGCGATTGTCACTAAGAAGATCATAAATGTCATACATCTTTTGCTTCAGAAACAGGAAACGTCAATGATAATTATTTTTCTTTTACAAATATGTTTGTATAATCAAACGAATAAATTAAAAGCAAATCCCATCCAGCATTGTGTGTTAATCACGCTGTTATCAGTGATAAAGGCTGTTCCAATAACTTGGACCGATTTTAATGTGAATTAAGTTTAAGCGTCTAATGATTTATTTATTATTTTTCTTTCAGATTTGGCGGACATTTTGGCGATATTATTTTTCACACATAATTGCCATGACTTAAGGAACATGAAACAAGAAAGAAATGAATACGTTTTCACCGATAACACTGATTTATTTACTGGTGACTTTGATCCGTTTTAATGAAATACCCTTATATATAATCCGTTTTAATGAAACACACTTTATTGTACCAACATTTAAGTGTTTTTTTATTTAATTATATAGGGAATCAACTTTTCCCGATTTTTAAGGCGGGTGCTTTTGTTGGGAAAAAGAATTCGGTATAAAAATAACTTATCTATTTCCGTATTGCTGCTTGCCTTAAGACGTATTGTGCCTCATACGTCCCTCTGTGCGAAAAAGGTGGCATACCTGGCCTAAATATATCCAAGATATGTCATTTATTTGAGAACACATCTTTCAAGATCTTTGTGTTATAATTTATTTTATTAATTTCTCTTTTCAGATAAATGATGCCAGAGGCTTGAGTTGAATCAACAAATTAAAAACTATTCTGTAACCGTTACTTAAAATAAAAGTTGAATATAACGAACCCGACCAGATTTGGAACTCCCGTTTCGAATTCCGAGTACGCTATCTATTATTATTCCGTCGACACATTCAACAATACAGCAACTGAAGCAGCCACCCATCTGTGTACTGAACATATTTACGTTGCTTAACTGTGATTGTGTGAGAACCAGTGTTTGAACGTGACATGACCGTGAGCCCATAATTATTTTAATTACTGGGACAAGATGATTTTTATTCTTACAGGTCCCAACAAAGTTTGTTTAACTTATACAGCATATTGCAGAAAGATATTGTCTCTTCATATTTGACAAGGCTGAATATTGCCCGCCTTGACAAAAGTGTTCTTAAGAGTCCAAATTAATGGAATGGACTAAAAGGTTTTTTTAAAAAGTCAAAATTATTGCAATCAAGCTAGTAGCCAAGAAAAAATACTTGTGTACCATCATTTCAGCAAAGAAAGGAATATTTAATCAAAGTTTTTTTTGTTTTTTAGGAATAAAATATACGGTAAGTAAGGTGAAATTCGAAACAGTAAAGTTAATGAAATTAATGTATGGAAAACGGATAAAGAAAGAAAGAACGAAAGAAAGAAAGAAAGAAAGAAAGAAAGAAAGAAAGAAAGAACGAAAGAAAGAAAGAAAGTGTATGTTACCTGAATGAAGGCGAAAAAGAAAGAAAGAAAGTCAAATATTTTCCTGAACGAAGGAGAATGAGAAAGAAAGCGTGTATTGCCTTGACGAAGGACGCTGAGAAAGAAAGAAAGAAAGAAAGAAAGAAAGAAAGAAAGAGAGGACGTTGTTAATAACGACAAGTGACAATATAGAATTCTATTTTAAAACAAAAGGTGAAAAAGAGAATGAATAATAAACAAAATAAATGAAGAAAGGAAAAAAACAAGGGAAGTGTATATTGCCTGAACGAAGATGAAACAAGAAAGAAAGAAAGAAAGAAAGAAAGGAAGTGTATGTTATCTGAACGAAGGAAGGAAAGAAAGAAAGAAAGAAAGAAAGAAAGAAAGAAATCAATATTTCCCTGAACGAAGGAGAATGAGAAAAAGTGTGTATTGCCTAGACGAAGGAAAGAAAGAAAGAAAGAAAGAAAGAAAGACTGACGGAACAGAAGAGAGAAAGTGAATGTTATCTGAACGAAAAGGAAAATGAGAATAAAAGAAAGAACGAAAGAATAAAATAGAGAACGAAAGAAAGAACGTGTATATTACCTGGACGATGGAGAAGAAGAAAGTATATATTGCTTGGACGAAGGAGAAAAAAGGAAGAAAAATCGAAAGAAAGAAAGAAAGAAAGAAAGAAAGTCCATATTTTCCTGAACGAAGGAGAATGAGAAAGAAAGTGTTTCTTTCCTGAACAAATGAGTGTGAGAAAGACAGGTCATTATATAGCATTCTATTTTAAAACAAAAAAATAAATAAATAAAAATGACAAAACGAACGAATAATAAAGAAAAAATGAAGAAATCTTTATAAATAGAAAAGGAAACGAACGGGGGGGGGGCACTGCTAAGAATAAATAAGTAAGAAAAAAGAAAAAAAAGAAAGAAAAAATCTGAAGAACAAAATAAAACAGAAAGTAAATACTAATCCAAAGGATAATTGTAAAAAAAAAAAACAAAAACAAAAAAAAAAAAAAAAACTATATAAATATTTAAAAAGAAATATGAAGAAAGGCAACTTTATTAAAAGCAACCTTATTAGCGGGCAAATAAACAAAAGAAATTCAAATGTCGACCGAAAAATGGGAAAATGACGTCTGACAAAGAAATTGAAAAAGATGTGAATAATGAACACCGAGATGAGGCCAAAGACCTCGCTTAATCTAGAAATCGGAAAATGTCCTAATTTTGCTAACGATTTCGTCACCAACAACGCCAACCACAGAAAAAAAAATGCATGCCAAAATACTACCCCGCATCCAATCATTGTTTCGTAAGGTAATTTGATCAATGAAATAGAATGAAATATCGGCGCTTAGTTCGTTGCTTATGAAGTGATCGAAGGTAAAGAATGGAAAGCCGACTTCATACTACGATATCTGCCAATGTTTGACTCGTTTTGCCTCAGCCATAGCCGCGGGGAGAAATGGTAAATTGCTGGCCTCTTGCGTCCCTGGGCAGTAAATTTGGACATCGTTGAATTATTGAATTTGGGGCTTGAGGTTTTTTGAGGTTTTTTTCGGTACTTAAAACTCACACGTACACACCATCACTAAAAATCCATAGACACGCTGGCGAACACAAATCAGCTTTCTCATAAAGTTAGTTGCTTGTACGCATGCGCGTGTCTCTACAAATGTGACAATCTCTGTATAAAATATGGCGAAAGGTCTTATTTATGACGTGTCGATCTCAGCCAATCTATCAATAGATATTAATTCACTCTCATTGATATAAATATTGATTTTCCGAGCGTAGCATAGTCGAGGCACAAGTATAGAGCCTGTGGATCGAACTGACTATCCAGCCGTAATTAATATAGAGAATGGCCAAAGTGATTCACTTAGCAGAGATTATAAAGTACGGTTCTCCCAGTGAGGATCAAACTTATTACCCAGTCGTAACTATTTCTAACGAGGCAAGGTGGCTATCGAAGTACCCAAAGCCTGAGCCTCTAAATGACTTGTTTAAATCTGCTATATTTATGCGATTGGTCTGTACAAAATTGGAGAGAGTTTCTCGATATGCACAGTGTGGATATACGAATACAAATTTACAGTTAAAAACCACGAACCATTCCTGGAGAAGGCGTCATTGTAGCCATCAGCTGAACACGAGTAAAAAGATTAGACAGACTTTATTGGAATTACCAAAATTTAGAACCGAAGAAAAAATTGGCAAAACGAATAAATTAAATATATAAAAATACAATAGTAAAATTTAAGTGATGAATAAATAAATAAATGAAATTAGCCCCAAACTAAAGAATACCTCGTTTCTCTTAATTCCACAGATGATTAAGATATGTAGCGCGCAAAATCAGCAGTGAAAAATGGATTGAACATCACATGTGACGCGAAATGGACAATCACGATGTTCTGTTGATTCTATCTATCTATCTATCTATCTATCTATCATCTCATCCATTTATTTATATCTATCTATCTATCTATCTATCTATCTATCTATCTATCTATCTATCTATCTATCTCATCCATTCATATCTATCTATCTATCTATCTATCTATCTATCTATCTATCTATCTCATCCATTCATCTATCTATCTATCTCATCCATTCATCCATCTATCTATCTATCTATCTATCTATCTATTCTTATAAAGACATAGAGGTTCTTAATGCCTTCAGCCAAACAGAAGTGTCAAATGCGCCAATAGTATATATGATATCACAATCACCAGGCGATTTGGAAGACGTGTCTAAGGAATACACTATATATATATATATATATATATATATATATATATATATATATATATAGTGTATTTCTTAGTCCATTTCAATATATATATATATATATATATATATATATATATATATATATATAATGAAATTTTCTAAGTCCGACAATTATTTAACATATTTTTGTTTGTACGTTATTTATGCTCTGTATGTATGTATATATATATATATATATATATATATATATAAATATATATATATATATATATATATATATATATATGTATATATGTATATATATATATATATATATATATATATATACATATATATAGTGTATTTCTTAGTCCATTTCAATATATATATATATATATATATATATATATATATATATATATATATATATATATATGAAATTGTCTAAGTCCGACAATTATTTAACATATTTTTGTTTGTACGTTATTTATGCTCTGTTTTTTTTTTTAATTACACAGTATGAATTACTTCCACCGGCCTGAATGTTCGAGAAATTTCGTAGAACATATGTGTTCTCCAATAGGAATCGAACCAGACACTTCTCTGTTGCTAAGTGGTATAGCACGTCAGATCAAATATAGGACACTGATTCCAGTAGAATCATCCGACTCTTTCCGAATAATCTGCACTCTCATCAGATTGACTGCGAATGACCATACTGGAGTTTCTGGCCCAAATAGCGAGCAGTACCACGTGCTGTGTCAAAATTTCTGACGTAACAAATTGCGTTAAGGTACTCTTTTTCTGACAGACGACACCCAACTGACCCTTTGGCGCAGACAACAAAATCAAAAATAAACAACGTGCATGCGTGAAATTATAGATATAAAATGGCGACAATTTACCCATAGCATATATATATATATATATATATATATATATATATATATATATATATATATATATATATATATATATCATGCTTGTCCTATACGAGGCTTAATATGTCAATCACATGATGGCATGACCAGATAATCCAAAATATTCCAAGATGTACTTCATCCAGTGACATCGAACGGTACATGGCGCCTCTGCAAATGATGATGCAAAATTAAAACCGAGCTGAAGAAACATATTCGTACATTTTGCCATTCAGTGATCAATCAAGATATGGCTTTCTTTTACAAACGAGTGCAATCTTGATATATATATATATATATATATATATATATATATATATATATATATATATATATATATATATATACGCGTGTGTGTCAAATAATTCTTTCAGACTATTATTTGTTAGTGGCAGTGTATTTTGGCTCATAACATCGAGACAAATTAGGGCTGTCGATTTTGATTGACCGAGAAGAACGTTGGAATGTTAGAGAGGAGTGTTTTTCAGGGAGTTAAGTTTTACGCGTCGAACAATGCAGACGTGTTAATTTCGTGTGTGGAGACTTCCTTCAAAGTGTGGTAGTATCGCAACTATACTGGCTAGTTAAAACAATGTACACGTCGCCGTGTTTAATAATATTGTTATAAATTGTTTTTTATTGGCGTTCTCATTTATTAGTTAACTACAAAAAAACAAAACAAAAGAAAACAAAAAAAAAAAACAAATAGTGATCAGTCGACTGGGAGAAGACGACCGGAAGATGATAGAAAGAGAAGAATGTAATGTGAAAACGATCCCCAGAATGAGGGAGCTATACAACATTTCGCTGCCAAAAACATTTCGTCACCTGACATAGAGGAAGTATGTAACGTTTTCTCAATTTGGTGCGCTGTGACCGACTCTTTACAACAAGGAAGGTCGCAAGAGAACATTGGGTTGAAACATTTCGTGTAAAAGTTCGGCGAAGATTTTCGATGTGTAGATGGCTAAAAAAAAAACAGAAAAAAAGGGAATATTAAAACAAAAAGTAGTCTAGGCATACTAGACAACCGGCTTTTGAACGCACACTCTTTGGGTCCTGTCACTGGATCTAACCAACGCCTTTATCCACCGTGATATGTGTCCTTGAGTGTGAGTTCAATACCCGGTTAAGGCAGTGGCGAACTTGGAAAGGGGAATTAACACAAGATAACTGATAACTGACATCCTTTAAACATGGTAACTGGAACTAGAACAGTCTAAACCAGTGAGCGAAATAGAGGTCTCAGTTCGACATTCCAACTACCTGAAGAAGACCGGGGCGTACAACGGTCGAAACGTTGTAATAAATATGGCGACAAAGATGAGGACAATAGTCCGAATAATGTAAATAGTGTACATAATACCTCATCTCAGAAATATAGACAGGTATTTTTTAGTGGCAGAGTATTTTCGCTGATACTTTCTGAGGCTGGCCTTTAAGGGCAAATGGTAGACAAAATAGCAATGTCGATTTTGATTGGCTGAGCAGAAATGTGGAAGGTTTTAAGATATGGCATTTTTATGGCTTAAAGTATTCAGTATCAGGGATAAAATGGTCTGTTTCATGCTTATATATTAGCATATAAGCATGACGCTGTGTGTTGACTTCACTCTCCACTTACACTCACGCACATATATATATATATATATATATATATATATATATATATATATATATATATATATATATATATATATATATACAGAAAGAGAGAGAGAGGGGGGATTACCAATGTGATAGGTGTAGTATTAGAAAAGTTGTAGCTGATGGATAGTAAGTGATGGTAATTTCCTTCAAATCCGACAGATCTTTTTTTTATTTAAACGTCTATATGCATATTAGCGCTGACACATCGTTTATTTATTAAACACCATATTTATTTATCTTTGTCTAGCAAATTGACTACTTAAGAAATCTTATTAAAAATAATATGCAGACCCTAACAGGATTCGATCATTGGCAGGAGAAACATTCATTATATTCGACGTGCTTTAGACCGACTCAGCTATGGAGTATGTCGTCGCTAAGGCATTAATAAGATTTTTAGGATATTCAGATGCTAGTTAAAACCCTAGTGGGAGTAAACTGTTTGCTTGCAGAAGGAAAACGAGACTAATGAATTCACGAAAATAGACCAATGTTTTAAGAATGTGTTTCCTCATTTGATTAATTTAAACTGTTCAGCAAGACGGTTCTAGGCGTACAGTAATACATACTAGGTTTTCAAATTGGCGGGAGTAACCTGAGTGGCAAACGCTCCGCAGATGGCGTCGTTCTGTTGATAAACTTGGAACAAAAACTGAAATAGCCTTTAAACAAGGGATTCAACGAAAAGAAGAAGAAAAGATTAAATCATTAACTTTAAGAAGACCGAATACATGTTTGTCTGCAACCTAAATGCGAAAATTTAATTATCTGTCAAGAGTAATAACAGAGAGCGGTAAAGCATGGGGTAGAAAATGGACGCATAATAAGACTAGAGAAATTTTGTCGGTAACTGACCGAACTCTTAAAGAATCGTAAAATGTATCTAGACCAGCATTTCTCAACCACTTTACCCTTGTGTTTCAGTGAATCCCTGCATAAAATGCCATAAATAACGCCGTATACACTTCGATAAATGAAGTCATTCGACGTGGTATAAAGGTCAGCAAGTTTGTCTCGCTAGATCAGTTATAACTGAGTAGTGATTTCCATTCTTTCTGGGTGCTCTACACTTCAGACACTGTGCCACATCTAAGCTATGCTTGAAAAATCAGGACACTTTGACGTGCCACAATCGTTAGCATGTTTGTCTCGTGGGATCACTTACGATAGTTGGTGAGTTTCATTCTCACCAGGTACCTCATACTTTCGGTCTTGTGCCACAAGGAAGCTTCGCTTAGTAAGACCATTTAGTTATCGCGTAATACATTCTTCATGCTTTTTTGAATCAAATTTCCCCATGGAAGGCAGTAAAGCCATTAAGATACAAGGATATGGAAGAATTTCAAAACAGAAACATTACTAAAGACTAATCAGGACGACGGTAGATTTTTTTTTTAAATTTAAAATTTGAATTGACTGGAAATATAATATATTACAATTTAATATTATTATAATATTAAATAATATAAGAGATTGATGCCTTTATTATATTAGGTTGATGCAAAAATAATGACGTAATAATGTCGTTTTTTGACGTATGTTTACGTATGTAAAAAACGACATTATTACGTCATTATTTTTGCACCGACCTAATAATAAACAAGGATTTTCTGAAAATATGGCGTATTCGTGTAGTAAAATAAAGAATATTAATTTTTCTTAAAATTGCTCAAAAATACCTTACACTATTTATCACTGTTTCGCGCGTAACCATTGGCGACTTCTAGCGGGACCATTAGCGACTTCTAGCGGAACCGTAGGTTTCCGGTGAATAGGGGCTGAAGAAACACGGTCTAGACTCAGAAATGTGTTGCATTTCTAGTCCTCCTTATTTCTCAATATCTTCAAAGGCCAGAACATCATCAGAGGTTGCATCCTTTTATTTTTTTGTTTTATTTTATCTCTCTTTATTAGATCAGGCACACCAGTTGTAACAATGCAAGTAATCATAATACCGATCGCAGATATATAGACAGACAGACAACATTATGAAGGAGCGAGTACAACTGAAGAGTAACCAGGAAGAATGTAAAGAGCGATTGGCATTGCATTTAACCACTAATCAGTGAAGGCGGTTTCATACCAACGACTAGAGACATTGTTAAATATATTCCGTATGTTTCTTGTAATTTTGAATAACTAGATTTTTTTTTCAACACGCTGGCGTGTGTTGCGATCTTCACAGTATTTAAAGTTAAGTGCTAACATTTGTTGTCGAGACTGACAAAATCTGTTTTGTTCAATTTCGCAAAGCAGTC
This sequence comes from Acanthosepion lycidas, assembly GCA_963932145.1. Taxonomy (NCBI): domain Eukaryota; kingdom Metazoa; phylum Mollusca; class Cephalopoda; order Sepiida; family Sepiidae; genus Acanthosepion; species Acanthosepion lycidas. The sequence goes on along the minus strand of OZ010607.1, from coordinate 47,271,978 downwards.
GATAAAACATGAATAAGCAATGTGGCCAAGAGTATTTTCCAACAATATTTCGTAGTTATATAGCAAAATTAAGAACAATAAATTAAACAGAAATGCATTAGCCTATTTATCAATATTTCTATCGGAGCCCCTAGCGACCTCATGAACCCCAGGGTTCCGGGGGACAGTGGCTAAGAAACATTGGTCTAGAGTTATAGAAATATGTTACGTTTCGCGTCCTCTTTCTCTCTCGATATCTTCAAACGCCAGAACTACACCACAGGTAGCATCTTTTATTTTCTTTGTTTTATTTCATCTCTCTTTATTAGATGAGTAGTTGTAATACTGTTTCTAGGAGGAAACAACCATGAAGTCACCACAATACGACTAAATAGCTACTATTTCCTCACCATATATTGAATTACCTCACTAAGGTTCCTATGTGCAGGAGATTTGTTGAACCTTCAAATTCTTGCGACCGTCTCCTCTTCGTGTCCATTTGTTCCTATATAAAAATAAACAAAGGCAATCACGTCGTCGTTAGCGGAATTCGTTGCCGATTATTAGGGTGTTCCTCGACATTTCCTTCTGTGTGAAATGTGTCCTATGTTGGATCTGAAGAGACGTCAGTAGCCACGTAGGGTATGTGGTTTCAGAAGATGGAGAGCACTGGATTTGGGGGTTCCATTCATCTCTTCTATTTGCCTTATGGTGTTTTCGAAGGATGATGTGTTTTCGTGGACTGCTCTTCTCCAATTGGTTCATTAGACTTAAGAAGCAGAAATGTGTCTGCGAATTGTTTGAGGTAGTCCATCTGTTGCCACTCCACGGTACTCAAACTTCAGCTGGCACCATCCGCTGCGGCAAAGCAGGCCTTGACAGGCAGGTTCATGATGCCAGCTTGCATCGAGCTGTCGACTTATTCTCCTACGTATAACGTCGTCTCGAACGCCTACCCGGCAGGCGTCGCATTCTGCTTAGTTTCCTCCCTTGCCTGAATCCTTACCGCCATGGGTGAAACTACCAGAAGACGGCGTTTCCGATGGCATTGCATTCATATTCCACATGACGCGAAAGCTCGTAAAAAAAGATATTCTATCACTATCAGAATTCCGCGGTCATGTGTTTTTCTGACCAGTAGTTTGCAATTCTGGGCAAGATTATATCGTCTGTCTCTACAATAAATGAAGACAGTGTTAGATTACTATACCATATTAATCTATATAACAGCGAATGTTGTATATCTTGAGCAGTTGAATAATCTTGAATTGACAACGATTTTCTTCTGAATACAGTCGGGGAATGATCCAAGAAACAATAAAGCTCTCAGGCGAATAAAAAATTACCAGGAAAACGCTGCTAACTACAAGGGTCGTGCAAAAATACATAGCTGAACATTTTTGTTGTGGTAGCCCACAACCACTTCGAGAAACTAGAAAAATTAATTCAGATTTCTATTTTAAATTCTGTGCAGGTGAAGTCCCTACAATGATGAGAGGTGTGCGACAAATCTAAAAATGGTCCAAAACCGAGGTCCGAGCAGTCATAAATTATCTGTAAAAGAAATTTAAGACAACCATGGAAATCCATGAGGACAGTGTATAAATATTTGCTAAGGTCTCCCCTTCATATACAGTAGAGAAGAAGTGGGATACGTATTCAAGCGGGGCAGGAGCCGTACTGAAGATGACACTCGATCAGGACCTTCAAAAACCTCGACCACTGATGAACAAATTAATGCCATTCACCGTATGGATTTCGATGGCAGACATCTCTCTGCCCAGAAGAAGTCTATAGGCATTAGTTCTGGTTCGGTCAATACTCTTTTGACTTAGATCATAGGATGAGCAAACTGCGTGCGGGATTTTTCCAAGGATTACTGTCACCAGAGCAGAAGCTGAAAAGGATTGACATTTCAAGGTTAATTCTGATTCGCTCCCAAGCTGATCATGAGAATTTCCACCACAGATTCAGAAGGCGTAATCATGATAGACCACCTGGAAAAGGAAAAAAAAACTATTAATGGACAGTATTATGCAAGAGAATTACCACATCTGAAAGAAGCAATAAAGTTGAAACGTAGAGCGAAGCATAGGGCGGTTATGCTCTTGCTCCAAGAAATCGCCCCCGTTCAGACTGGTCAGGTTGCAGTACCTGAAAGAGCAAAATGGGGCTTTAAATTACTACTCCGCCCTCCTTACACGCCAGAAAGCTCCATATGACTTCTTTCTGTTTTCTAAACTCAAATCCGACCGTTATGGTTGCCATTCTGGAAACAATCATGAGATCATATGTACTGTAATGGAGGTTTGGAGGACCACAACTGCACCTTCTTTCATGATGGGATTACAATGCTTAAGCATCATTGGGCAAGTCAAGGGGTACGATATTCAAAAGTAGTGAAAAACTGTATTATCTCCAAATCCTTCTGGGTGAGGCTTAGATGTTTTTTGAACGACATTCCGTATCAAAAAGTGACATTTAAAATTATTGGGAAAATAACAAGAAAAGGTTTTTTGTGACAAGGTTGTGTGATCCACAGTTCATATTAAAGGCAATAGAATAAAGAATAGAAAAGCAAGTAACCTTCTTGACGAATTTGAGTCAATAGATGTTAGAACAAAAACATGAAACAAAGGTTGATGGTAAACGAGTAAGCTTTACATAGAGTAAGAAAATACTTCTTCTGGTTGACATATACTTTATAATAAAACCGATAACTGAAACATACCTAACCAATATACAGGGCGCGAGGGATAAATTCTCTTCTAAATTAAGCAAAAATGAAAATCACAATAACATCTCATTTCAGCAGGAATATTTAACAAAATTACACAAAAATATATTGAAATACTAAAGAGTAGATTTATTCAATAAAATCGCCATTGGCTCTCAGTACGGCCTCCAAATGACTTAGGAATCTCCTGCATCTCTTCTGGACGGTCTCCATGTTTAAGTTGCTGAATGCTGTCATAATCCTTACCGTCAGTCCATCTTTGGTGCTACATGGAGTTTTTTTGGTTTCTTGCTCAACTGCGTCCCACATATCATAATCAAAGGGGTTGCACTCTTGGAAGTTAGGTGGCCAGATGTATGGGTCGATGTCTTGTCAGAAATTGTCTGACAGCCATGAATGGATTCTCCTGCTTTTTTGGCATGGTGAAGAGTCCTGTTGCTAGACATAGGGTATTCCAGCAGCCACTCCCTTGACCCAAGGCAACGCTACCTCCCCAATATACACGCCGTGTTGAGTGTGAAGCCCTCACCAATAAATTCGGGAGTTCTTTTCTTATCAGAAAGTTTTGTTATTTTTTTATTTTTTTTATCAGTGTGAGTTTTCCGATCTGTGGTACCTTTGTAATGACTACTTATCCAACTGTGCTCAGATTATCACCCAAGCACATTGAATTGTCGTAGTGGAGGTTCAGATGCTAATGCCAAAGAGGTAGAACATTTTTGGCGAAGTGAATTGCGTCATAGTGGTCTTTTTTCTCAGAGATGATGCCCAGTTGACCCTACTCTTCTATGCAGTCGACAAAATCAAAACTAAAAGCGCTCCATAATTTCCGCCTTGTGTCACATCAAAACTACGCTGAGGAAATCACCATAGCAGCAGGTAATAGAGATCAGTTGATGTTGTTTGTACTACTATTGTTATTCACTTTGTTTAAATTCTTTCTTTCGTATTGGTCAAGTTCAAGTAGTTAACAAATTTGTCTCGCTAGAACAATTAAGATTCATTCCCTAGTTTGATGCACGCTGGGTGCCCCATTCTTTCGGTCTTGTGCCACATCTAAGCCTCACTTAGAAAATCACCATGCTTTTGTTCGTATATTTTTTGTGATGTATAATTTACTTCAAAACACTATTGCAACAATGTACCTAAACTCAATTATACTAAAGTTTCAGTAATCAAAATTCTTGCTCAATGGTTTACAGAAAAACTGAAAACTGCCTTTTGTTAATTTCTGCGACGTATTGATAAGGAAACACCCAAATGGATGAAGGAAACTGAAGTTTATATTTACTAATCTCAGAAATATATTGATTAATAAATATATTTCCTAATTTTAATATATACATATTTAAATGGAAAATATTGCCAATCATTTTCTAGAGTGAGCCGTCAAATTTTCGTAACAGACAAGATAAGTAGGAATGGCGTTTGGGATAATGTCGATGATTAATAAAAATAATTTATTTATATGTCTTTACATGTTTTATCTATCTATCTATCTATCTATCTATCTATCTGTCTATCTATCTATCTATCTATCTATCTATCCACTTTGCTAGCTATCTGATCCATTCTGATCATATCTCTCGCTGGTTAATAGATATCTAATGTGGAGATATGAATTTGGTGCTCATGTGAATCAGTTTCTGCACAGTCAATTTCTGCATGATCTGTTTTTTTTCGCACAGAACTGAGAGTTATGGCGATATTACTGAAATCTACTGGATTTTTATACAATTTTGACGGGGTTTCACATATGGATGAGTAAAACCTCGGTGAAGACATCAGGTTTCTTTTGGCCACCAAATTTACGCAATGTCGTACCTGATCATTACTTAGACTGGATGTATCTATCTATCTATCTATCTATCTATCTATCTATCTATCTATCTATCTATCTATCTAGTTCTAATACATATCAATCTATCTATATCAATTTATCCTATCTGGTCATATGTATATCTATTTACCTATTTCATCTTGATAATAACTATCTAGCTAGCTATCTTATTCTTCTCATATCTATCTAGCTATATATATATATATTTATTATACTGCTCATTTCTAGCTATGTCATTCTGCACACATCTAGCTCTCTAACAGTATAATTCATTTTGCTTATATGTATGTATCTATTTCATTCTGTTCACATCTATCTATCTATCTATCTATCTATCTATCTCTCTATCTCTCTCTCTCTATATATATATATATTATACTGCTCATATCTAGCTATGTCATTCTGTACACATCTAGCTATCTCTCTAACAGTATAATTCATTTTGCTCATATGTATGTATCTATTTCATTCTGTTCACATCTATCTATCTCTCTCTGACTCTCTCTCTCTCTCTCTCTATATATATATATATATATATATAGATATAGATATATATAGATATATATTATATTGCTCATATCTAGCTATGTCATTCTGCACACATCTAGCTTTTTCTCTAACAGTATAATTCATTTTGCACATATGTATGTATGTATGTATGTATGTATGTATCTATCCATCTCATTCAGTGCATTAGTACCTATCTATTTAATTGTGTTCAAATCTATCTATCTCTCGCAGTTTGATCATATCTTTCAAAATCCGTTTCTGTCTGTCTATAAAAGATTGTATGTATGAAAACGATCTTAAGTACACAGTGTCTTCTTTATATTTCACGTTATTTTACCTTGTCCCAGAAATTATTTTTCTTCTTCCATATTTGAAAACAGAAAAAACTCCCTTGTTTCTGATTTTTCTTCAACTTCCTTCCCGATTTTCGGAGTTTCATTTTTCCCTCCTGACAGGTAATTTATTTTGCGCACCCGTCAATTGAGACGAATGTCCGCAAACCTATTAATACTGCGCATGCGTGCGTGCCCATGCGACTTGGCATTTACAGTTAAAGATTTGTTCAGAATTTGCGTTTTCTTTTAAATCTTTCCAGTTCAGCACGCAGTGAGAATCCATCTTTTTTTTCATAATGCAATACTAAAAGAAAAAATTGATTCTAATCAAATGATTTTCTTCAAAGCTTTCCCATGACAATTGTTTATTTTTGAGACTTAAAAATTCGATGATATGAAATTCCACACACACACACATCCACACACACACACATATATATATATATATATATATATATATATATATATATATATATATGTTTATCTTTATATATATATATATACATTTATCTATCATTATAGATGTATAATGATATCATTATATATATATAATGATAGATAAATGTATATATATATATAAAGATATATATATATATATATATATATATATATATATATATATATATATATATATATTGTGTGTGTGTGTTTGTGCAGCAATCCCTATTATATACAAGTTTCGTTAAAAACGACTCATTAGTTGCTATGCTTAAGTTTTTACATAATTTAGTATGTTTTCTTATAATCTTTTGTCGTTTCAGTATATGAAATTTATTAAAAAAATTCCGAATGTTTTCTATACCCAAGCGCCTTCGGATATACTTTTAGCCATTATCAAGGATGAATTTTATTTTAGTGAATATAAATGAATATAAGGATTGTTTTATGTAGTTTTCAAGAGTTATAGAAATGTTTTATTTTTCAAACACGGTCAGCACATTGTGGCCGTGTTCAAAGTTGATATTATTGAGTGTTTCTGTTTGCTTTATTATTAATAATTTATTATAAGAACACATGAAGAATCATCGAAAAAAATAACCATGTCACGTAATTGTTTTTGATGAAACTTCATATATATATATATATATATATATATATATGTTATAGTCCGGTTCCTTGTACCACGGTGATAGTTCTAGGTTGAACCAATAAAAAAGAACTCGAATAACACAGATATATTACACACAGGAATATATACAGAGAAGTAGCATGAACAATCAGGTTTAGTAGAGAGAACAATGTAGTGTCGACCAGTATCACTATTCCAATGTCTTGCAGTAATTGTCTGAACGCGACTCTGTTTCGGACTGCCTCTGACTCGACTCTTGACTCGACCTGAACTACTGGCAATAGCCGTTTTTTGCCAAATCTGTTTATCAGCTTATTAATATTAATAACAGGACTATTTCAGGTGGGGAGCAAACGGCAATCGACCCGTACGCCACCTTGACACACTTTAACTTCCAGACGCTATTTTTTAACCTTGGAAATGTGATCTGATGAACGAAGAATAACACAACTACCCGGAGAAATAAAATATAATCAATCGACCCTTAAGTTTGTCTGTTTTCTAATTAAATTAATATATATATATATATATTTATATATATATATATATATATATATATATGATAGTCCAAGGTAGAACCAATAAAGAAGAACTCGAAGGCGGATATGGAATAACACAGATATATTACAAACATGAATATATACAGAGAAGTAGAAAGTGTTAGTATGAACAATCAGGTTTAGTAGAGAGAACAATGTAGTCTCGACTAGTATCACTATTCCAATGTTTTGCAGTAATTATCTGAACGTGACTCAGTTTCGGACTGCCTCTGACTCGACTCTTGACTCGAATTGAACTACTGACTCCTTGCCTACTCGTGAGGCGCTTTTTTTTTTAAGTATGGAATAGTCCATTATTATTATGGGTAAGATCCCATAACAACCCCCTTCCGATGCTTTTGCTTAGCAGGGTTTTTTTTAATATCTTTTTTCTTTGGATTTGTTTCCAAAGGTTCAGTGAATTTTATTTTTCTTGACCATTTTCTTGGTTCTGGTCCTTCATTTATTTATGTGTCTTCTGTGTGAGAATTCTTTCCCTTGTACTATGTACATCATATTACCAATTCTTTTCTCAATTGTGCCTTGTTCCCAGTAAGAGGTATTATATTATATGGCTTAAAAAACTTTTTCTCCTGGGAGGAATTTTCTTTTTGGTGAGTAGGACTGTGTTACTTGTTTTGTTTTACTTGGTAGTAATTTATCGAACGCTGATCTGATTTTCTTAGCAATAATGATATCTGCTGGTGATAATGTTGATGGTGTCGCATTATTTGGCGTTATTCTATATACCTGTAAGAATTACTGTAATGCTTTCTCCGTAGGCACAACCTACGCTTTTCCTATCGTTCTTTTGAGTGTATCCACGAATCTCTCTGCTTGTCTATTTGATCTTAGGTGGTAAGGCGGGGATTTTATGTTTTACTTGATAAATTTCGCAAATCACTTGCAATCTGATGACGTGAATTGCGTTCCGTTATCTGTTACTAAACAGTCCACTACACCAAACCGAGCAAATAGCTCGTGAAGGAAATTTATGGTCGTTTCCGTAGTATGATTTTTGCACTGAAACACCTCCGGCCATTTACTGTAGCTATCAACTATGAGTTTATTCTTGACCATGGACGATCAGTCTCAGGCCAAGGCTTTTGTATGATTGGCAGTGCTTTGGCTGCTAAATTACAACCCTTGCACATTTTCACCACCCGAGTCATATCCTGGTCAATAATCTTCCAATATACATAACTTCGAATTAGCGACTTCATTCTATTTTTCCCGCGTGCCCCCTGTGGAAATCCTTTAGGATTCGCTTTTGTAATGCTTTAGGAATTACAACTATTTCGTTGTAAAGTAGCACATTATCGCATAGAGAAAATCTGTCCGAAATTTTCTCATTTTTTTCTGCTATTTTTGCTTTTGTTTCATTAATAAATTCGTCATCTTTGGCTTCAATTTTTAAGTCATGCAATGTGACTGGGATGTTTCTGACTGTACAACATAGTACTGTTCTTATGTCTTCATTTCTAAGGGCTGCGATTACCGTATCTTCCAATGGCTCTGTCTTTGTTGGTATAAGTCTCAACAGACCATCCGCGTGCCCGATTCTTTTCGTTGGTAAATATTCCAATCTGAAATTATACTTCAGAAGAATCGTTCCCCATCTAAGTAGTCTATTTGCCGTGTACACCGCTAGACCTTTTTTGAACTAAAAAATTTTTATTAACGGTTTGTGATCCGTCTGCAGAGTAAAATGTCTACCATAGACGTGTACCTATGGAATCTTGTTAATGTGAAGATAATTGCTAGAGTTTCCTTCTCAATTTTTGAATAGTTTTTCTCCGCTGGTAGCAGGGTTCGAGAAGCATGTGCGATAGGTTTTATTGTCCCATCTGGCATTTTATGTAATATACACGCTCCGACTCCGTAGGCGCTCGCGTCACTTGCTACAATAATTTCTAGTTTAGGATCATAGTGTGCCGAAAATAAATCCGATGTTAATGTCTTGATTATTTTTTCAAATGTTTCCTGGCATTGATCTGTCCACTACCAAACTTTTTCTTTCTTTAGCAGTTCGTTCAGTGGTGCGCGAAGTTTATGCATTTGAGGTATGAATTCCTGGTAGTAATTCACTAATCCAAGAAAACTTTGTAGTTCTGTTATGTTCTTAGGAACTAGCATTTTTTTTATTGCTGTCGTCAACCTTCTTGATCTATGATATGGCCAAGTTATTTAATTTCCTTCATGACAAAATCACACTTATTTTCTTTTACTTTGAATCCATAGTTTGAATTCTCTTAAAAACTTCTTGTACATGTTGCCAGTGTTGTTCAGCGCTTTCGCTATTAATCAATGCGTCATCCAGGTATGCAATTGTGTAGTCTAGTCCTGCCAGCATCGTATCCATTGTCTGCTGGAAAATAGCCGGCGCTACTTTAATTCCAAATGGTAGTCTTTGGTATCTGTACAATCCCTTTTGTGTGTTTATGCATAGTGGTTTTGAACTTTCTGCATCTACTGGGATTTGCAGGTACGCCTCACTTATATCAATTTTTAAAAAATATTTTCCGCCATTTAATTTAGTGAATACTTCTTCTGGACTGGGTAGTGGATAGTGGTAGTCCTTTATTGCTGCGTTCAAACTTGTAAAAAAAATCAGCACAAACTCGAATTTCTTTTTGACGTTGACCGTCGGTGCGGCCTATTTGCTGTATTCTACTTTTTTTCAATATGCCCATGTTTTCAAATCTAGTTAATTCTTGCTCAATTTTTTTCTATTGACGCAAACGGTACGCTCCTTTTTTTTCTTGAAAACAGTTCGAACGTTTTCCTTTATTTCGATATTAGCTGCCATTTTCTTACATCTTCCGATACCTGCTGAAAATACTTCGGGGAAACTCGTTTTTAGTTTTCCTTTTAATTTGTCTGCCTCGGTTGATAAGCTTTTTACATTTAAGCAGTACGTACTAATAGGTAAATCCCACAGTTCGAATATTTGCATCTAGTCTGTTCCGAATAAGTTTTCGGTATTTCTTAAGCCGTACATTTTTAGTTTTTTCGTCATTCCATTAAATGTTACGTTTGTAATTACTTCAACTTCGAATTTTATCTTTCTCCCCGTAACTGATCTAGCAATTTTATCCGTTTTTAACATGACAGGTTTGTTCAGTTTGCTCCATGTTTGTAGGTTGATGATAGTTAAGCCTGAGCCAGAATCCAGCTGTAACCTAACTTTTCTGTTCGGCATTTCAACTTGTACATATTTTCTTATATTAGTCTCATCTGCTTGATCAGTCCTCGTAATTCTTATTCTGCTTTTGCTTTCTTTTCTATACCAAAAATGAGAACTTTTGTGGCCAATTTTTTTACCTGATAGACAAGTTTTAAAACGATATGTACAGTCTTTAACCCAACGTCAAGACTCACAACGATAGCATGGACTGGGTGGTAGTTTCTGTTTTTTTTTATGTTGATTATAATTAGAAAAATTTGTTTTACCTGTTCTTGAGGCGGTAACATCGGTTCGGTTTGTTTGGGTACCTAAAAACAACCACCAGTTTATTTAATGAACAAAAATCAAACGAATAGATGTCAACTTAACAACCAATCAGACAAAAGTTTAGAAAAAAAGATTACTAAATATAAAATGGATTACTCTTTCAATGTACTGTCTATGAGTTTTTCCAATCGACTGTTTCATAGAAAATACCCAAAACGCCAACGAACTTCAAATTAAATTCTTCGTAGATTGTTTAGACATTTAGATTTACATCAAACCTTAACCTCCCAAATATGCCCTTTAAAGTAACGCGAATTAACAGCGTCTACGAATTTGAATGAAACCTGTCCTCATGGCATGTAATTTATTAGGGTTGCTGTAGATTCTTCCTTTAATGTCGGTCTTCACCCCTTACCAATCGATATCTAGAAACAAGACGCGTTAGGCTTAAGCAACGTCTAGCCGACACACAGTGGGGCTAAGAATAAGGAATTGAAATGGTACACCTAACCCACTCATATCTTATCTTCTCTCCCACCTTACTTCCTCACTTCGTTAGTTTTACATATGCTTGATGAGGTCCATCAAAAACGTGTGAATTTCTTTTCATTTTTCATTTCAACCTTTGGAAGTAAAGTCTGATGATCCAGAGCCCTGTTAAAGGGGTTGTGGTGAAATAACTTATTACATGGAACCTTAAAGTGGTCTGTTTTTATTCAAACATATGCGCTCTGAATCTTACATCGGGCTCTCTGGATATCATCCTCCTTGGGTTTACCCATGCGGATTACCTAGTTTTGCATAAACTATATATGTATATATGTAGCTCTGTGTGTGTGTGTAAAATTTCAGATATAACTAAACTATATGTTTAAAAAGACAATATTAGGAAAACTTATCTTCAATAGCCACTTATATATATATATATATATATATATATATATATATATATATATATATATATATATATATAATTAGTTTATGAAAAACTAGGTAATCCGTATGGGTAAACCTAAGGAGGATAAAAATCCAGAGAGGTCCATGTAAATCCAGAGCAAATAATTTAAATAAAAACAGACCACTTAAAGGTTCCATGTAATAAATTATTTCACCACAGCCCTTTTAAAAGACTGCGGATCATCAGACTTTACTTCCAAACAAAAAATGAAAAGAAAATTTCCACCTTGTTTGACGAACCGTATTAAACATATGTAAATTAACGAAGTGAGGAAAGAGAGAAGACATGAGTGAGTTAGCAGATTTTGACACAAGGGCTTTGGTGAAATAATTTATTACATGGAACCTTAAAGTGGTCTGTTTTTATTTAAATTTGATATATATATATATATATATATATATATATATATATATATATATATATAACTATGACAATTGATCTGAGATTATTACTTCAGAGGAGGGGTCGACAGTTAGACTTTGGCCTTCTAAATAATGGCATCGCTTGCATGTATATTTACTAATGACCTATTTGACGTTCTTGTGGAAGATCATTAATATAAAACAAAAAAGGGTTAGTAGCGAGGAGAGAGCCTTGAAAGAAGCCAGCGTTGATTACACTACTTTTGAGATCGGAAACATTTATCTGAGAATGTCTTTTTATTAATTAGAACTCCAACTGCACGTAGACAAAAAGTATTTAGTTCCCTCATTTTTTGTCGGGACAACCCATTTAAGGGTAATGTTTGGTTGACTAATTTTGTTTAGCGGCATGTCAACTTCTATGGATTATTTCATGCTGAAATCTAAATATGTTGAACACAACTTTATGGCCTCAACTGAATACATTTTGAATAGAGGTGTATGCCTTAAATTACAGATAAAATGTATTGCTGATCATTTTGCTATAAAATACATTGTTGGTAATTCTACTATAAGCAGTTATCGTTGTTATTTTTTATATAAAATGTACTGCTGGTATTTTTACTATAAAATGTATTTTTATTCTTGCATAGTGTTTTGTTTTTGATTGAGGTTTCACTATTTACCCATAGCTGTGAGCCTAACAATTGCTACCACCCCATGTTATGGTGAACCTCGGAACAACAGCAATTAAGTGTTAGGTCCTCAAAACCTCACATCTCCCGATGAGAAGTCTTGCTGCTTGATGTAGTTTAAACTGTTTACCCAGGACTATAAGGGTAATGCGGTAGTGCAGTTTGGAAGAATGTGTCGTTTGGTTAAAAGAAGAAGAAACAAAGACGGGAATATCAAAAGTATCAGTTCCTATTTTCTTTAACATTAGCCTTGCGAATATGTTTCGAATAGAAACTGAAAGTCTATTCAAGAAAAGGAAAAGTAAGATGCTGGCAGTAACAAGAAGGCGTTTTATTTTTCTCTCTTTTTTAATCATTTCACTTTCAAGCAAAGCAATAAAGCTACTAAGACGTAACTGATTACTGAATGTTAGACTATTATCAAAATATTATTAAGGAGAGAGAACAATAAAACAATAAGAATTATGGAGACAGAATATAACGATTGTCATTGCAATAAATTTTTGAAAATCAAATTTGACATGTAAGCAAGAAGCCGGATGAGAGTTCCACAAGAGAGAAGTACGACTGAAGAAACTGTTAGCATAGAACTTACTGTTGCGTCTAACCATTTCAACTGTAAATGATGTGACCTCTCCGCCAATCTATATTATTATTATTATTATTATTATTATTTATTTATTTATTTATTTATTTTCACTCCGTTTTTGGTTATAGTATCCCCGACCTTCTCTTTCGATACAATTAACCTTCCGTGAATCCTTTACTTATTAATTGATATAATGGAATATGCATACACCTGTGTATCCCCTCACTGGAATATGATTGCCTGGTGTCCGTCATAAATACCGACGGACGTGTAGGAGAGTCAGAGCCTTAGTCTGAGAGCTAAGACTATAACGACGCCCATTGGACTACGCCATTGATCTACACTTCTTACCTACGACTACGACGCGTATCAGTCGATTACTGCTACCGTATTCTACTTGGTTATAGTAGCAAAAAACCACTTAGCTACTTCGTTCAAATATATCCCTTTCCAGGACATATCATTAATATACTCTGTAAATCATTCTATTTCCGGTGTCTATGTCTAGGAATATCTTTTTATCTTAGGACAATTCTATATCAAGATCTTGGAAACTTAAACTCAGTGTTCCAGCTGCACAGAACAATAGCCGAGATCAGCGTTTCTCAACCTTGTGGAACCCTTGAAATTGTTTTCTTTTTCATGGAACCCATTTTTTTCCTTCTTTTAGAAAATCGAATTTATCGCAAGCAATGCAGTAAAACCACTGTTTGTGAAAGAATTATTAGGTTGGTGCAAAAATAATGATGGTCTTTGACGTATTTTTTAACGTCAAAAACCGTCATTATTTTTGCACCAACCTAATAGCAAACAGAAAATATTATTTTCATTATTTATATTCTTCAGACTGTTATCTTCATCTCCATTGCCATATTCACGTTTCGGCCTTCTTCAAGTGACTAGAATTTCCTGGAGAAGTCCAGTGCGTAAAACGGCTGAAACGTTGTGAATATGACAATGAAGATGAGGATAACAGTCCGAATAATATAAATAATGCAAGTAATCATAATACCCGATCGCAGAGATATAGACAGACAGACAACATTATCAAGGAGCGAGAATAAATTAAGAGTAATCAGGAAGAATATAAAGCGCGATTGGCATTGCAGTGAATGTGGTTTCAAACCAACGCCATAGAGACATTGTTAAATATATTCCCTATGATTCTTATAATTTTAAATAACTAGAATTTTTTCTTTTTGAAATACGATGGCGTGTGATCCTCACAGTATTTAAAGTTAGTGGTAACATTTGTTGTCGAGATTGACAAAATCTATGTTTTGTTCAATTTCGCAAAGCAGTCGATAAAATATGAATAAACAATGTGACCAATAGGATTTTGCAACAATATGTCGTATGTATATAGTTACGGATATAAAAATAAACAGAACTTCCTAAAAAATGCATTAGTCTATTTATCAACATTTCTATCGGAGCCGCTAGCGACCTCATGGACCCTAGAGTTCCGGGGAACAGTGGCTGATTTCATTTCCTGATTTCATTTGGGTATGAATTTCTGGGTATTATAAACCTAATGTCTTCAGCAGCCATTTTTACCAGTGCTCATATTGCAATTTTGCTGTTATCATTGCGTGTTTTTACCAGAGCTCATATTGCAACTATGTTGTTATCATTGCTTTTCTCTGGCACTCCTTATTACTGGTTCCCATATTGTATTTATTTCTATGCTTGGTCGGCTCAGGAGATTTTTGTGTCCTAGCATATGTGCTGATTCCTTAAGTTTACGAATTTTCCAATGCTGTTCCCTGTCAATGATCTCCACATGATCCCACAGAGGGCGGTGATCTCCCTTCTCTCTATATATGTGGTCAGCCACGTCTGATTTGTCTACACCCCCCGTGTTACAGCTTTCTGCTGTTCTTGAAGCCTTACCTTGAGGGGGCGGCCTGTCTCTCCTTTATATTCCTTTCCGCAGCTGCACGGGATAGAATACACACAGTCTTTAGTCATGTTCTATGGTGGGGTCTTACTCGGGAGAGATATCTGCGAAGTGTCGTCAAGCTTTTGAAGGTTGTCCTGATGTTATATGGACCGCATATCCTTTGTATTTTCTCTGATAACCCCTTCACATAAGGAAGGCACACTGTTTTCTGAGTGATGTTGTCCTCTTCCTCTTGTACCCGCCTATCCCAGTTTTTGGGGGCTGCTGCCATGTACCCAGGGTAGTTGTTACGTTGTAGGGTACTACTAATACTGACCAATTCTTTATCTAACGTCTCTAGGTCGCCACTTATGACTTTTGCTCGGTGTTGTAAGCAACCGACGATCCCCTTTTTTACGCTGTATGGATGGTGGGAGTTGAAATTGAGGTACTGTCCGGTGAATGTTGGTTTACGGTATACGGATGTCTTGAACCCATGCTCTGTTCGAGATATTAGTACATCCAGGAATTGGAGTGTGTTGTTACTCTTTTTCTCCATTGTGAACTGTATCGAAGGTCTTATTGAGTTCACATGGTCCAGTAGAACCTGGACATCTTCCTGGTGTGGCCAGAGTATGAAGGTGTCATCTACGTACCTTAACCATATAGTTGGCTTTAGATATATAGATTCTAATGCATTTCCTCAAAGTATTCCATGTATACATTCGCGATTGTTGGTGATAATGGCGAGCCCATTGCTAAGCCCTCATCCTGTCGATATATGTGTGATCCCATTCCGAAGTGTGTTGTTTGTGTACAGAAAATCAACATCTCCAACAGATTATCTATTTGAATACTGGTCCGTTCTTCTAGGAAAGTGTCAGAGGTCAATCTGTCTCTGACTACTGAGAGTGCCTCCTCCGTGGGTACCTTGGTGAACAACCTCACCACGTCCAAGCTCACCATCTGGTTGGATAGGATGGGAGCATCTTTGATTATTTCCACGAAGTAGGCGGAGTTTCGGATATATGAAGGAGACTTTCCGATCAATGGGTCAATTATATCTACAAGGAAGCGACTCAGAGGGTGGCACACAGAGCCTTGGCAACTAACTATCAGCCTGAAAGGAATACCCTCTTTATGAATCTTAGGGAGACCGTATATGTGAGGTAGCTTGGTGTAACGCTGTGATAAAGGCCTATACGTCTTAGGTGCGAAGTGATCCCTGTTCTTGATTAGGATCTGTGACAGTGTGCGTTCCGTTTTCATAGTAGGATCCCTTTTCACTTTGCTTTAGCTACCACTGCTAATGAGGTCTTCCAGTCTTCTGGTATAATTCGATCTGTCCATCACTACAGTCGCATTACCTTTGTCAGCCGGTAGTATAATGATGTTTTCATTCCTCTGTAGGGATCCAATCGCCAGCCTCTCTAGCTTTGTTATGTTAGACCTGGGCGAATTGGCTCTCTCCAAGGTCTATCTCACTTTCCATCTTAGTTCATCCTCCTGAGGGATGTTCAAGGCCACCTCCTCGACTCTGGCAATGATGTCCAAGTATGGCACTCGCCTGATGGTTGTGGCGAAGTTGAGACCCTTATTCACTACTGACTCCTCAGAGGCACTCAGCTGATATTGGCTGATGTTGACTACTGCTTTCACTGGTGGGTGATGGACCTTGTGCGTCATCTTCTGATCTTTCGATCTATTTAATTTTTGCACTTGGCGAGCCTTGACTACATCAAATTCATGCCTGAAGGATTTATCCAGTTTATTTTGGATCCTTATCTAGTCTTCTTCATTAGTAATTGTGTTGAAGAAATCCTAGAGCGTCTGGGAGATATGAGCTTGTAGTCGATGTTTTATCCAACGACTGTACTGGATTCTTTCTCGGACAAGGGCGTGTCCCGCTTTCTCTGCGACCCGTAGAGCTCTCCTTGAATTGACGGGAAGTCTTGGTGCCATTCCTGAAGGGATGAGTTGTAGGCCTCTGCATCGGTGTAGGAATGTCATAAAATAAAATATAAATACAATATGGGAACCAGTAATAAGGGGTGCCAGAGAAAAGCAATGATAACAACATAGTTTCCATATGAGATCTGTTAAAAACGCGCAATGATAACAGCAAAATTGCAATATCAGCACTGGTAAAAATGGTTGCTGAAGACATTAGGTTTATAATACCCAGAAATTCATACCCAAATGTCCTCAAGGCACAGTGGATAAAGGTGTTGGCTAGATCCAGTGACAGAACCCAAAGAGTGTGAGTTCAATACCTGGTTAAGGCAGTGGAGACCTTTCAGAGGGAAATTAACAGACTGATAACTGACATGGCTCGTGGAACTAGAACAGTCTACCACGACGAGCGAAATAAACGGTTCAGTTCGACATTCCAACCACCTGAAGAAGGCCGGAGCATACAACGGTCAAAACGTTGTGATAAATATGGCGGAAAAGATGAGGACAACAGTCCGAATAATGTAAATAATGTACATAAATCCTCATCTCAGAAATATAGACAGACCTTCTCTTATGTCCATTTATTCCTATAAAAATAAACAAAGGCAATCACGCCGTCGTTACTGGAATTCGTTGACGAGTATTAAGATATTCATCGACATTTCCATCTGTGTGAAAGGTGTCCTATGTTGAAGATTTAAGTTGACTGGAAAGAATATTAATAATTTTAAATAATATAACAGATTGAAGCCTTTATTATAATAAACAAGGATTTTCTAAAAAAAAAAAATGGCGTATTCGTGTAGCAAATCAAGAATATATATATTTTTTTTAAATTGCTCAAAAATACATTACCCTATTTATCACTGTTAGCGACCTCATGAACCGTAGGGTTCCGGGGAATAGTGGCTGAGAAACACTGGTCTAGACTCATAGAAATGTGATGTGTTTCGGGTCCTCCTTTTTTTCTCAATATCTTCAAGCACTAAAACTACATCACAGGCTGCATCCTTTTCTTTTTTTTCTTTCGTTTTTTTGTTTTGTTTTATTTTATCTCTCTTTATTAGATGAGGGACAGTAGTTGTAACGCTGTTTCTATGGGGAAAAACATATATGGAGAGACTGTATATCGACTCAGTGGCTACGATTCCCTCACCATGTGTTGACTTGCCTCTATCGACTTTGAATCAATGTGCAGGAGGTGTGTTGACACTGGTCTAGGGGGTCATAGTGTTGGTTTGTTAGTTTTGGAACATAGTAACGGTGCGTTCTATCCCTGAGACGTATAATACAAACAAATACTCATGGGAAAATAGAGTGAGTAATAACTAAGGAATACTAAATATCCCCAAGATGAGATATTCTTAGATCTGGGCAGGGAACGCGAACAAAGTTCCTCGAAGATTAAATAAAGCGTGTCGTACGAGAAGACCTGAAGTTGGCCAGGATCGAAAGACAAAACCGAAGAACACGTTTATAGCAGTTTTAATAATATCGACAATCACTTCATAAGAAGCCTGATGGTTGGCCGATGAAATAATTATTTTAAGAATTTCGGCAGATTGATAATGAGTTTATAAAAAATATAATGTTCAAAATTTTTTCGGTAAAGTCTCTTATGCGAGAATAATTATAATGGTTAATTGCAGGTATGTGCACGAATAACTTTCTATAAAATTTATACGAGATCTCATCAAAAAATATCCGGGCTGGTGCTATAAGACGACACAAATAACTTCTATAAATTTTATACGAAGTTTCATAAAAAAATATCAGGACTGGTGCTATAAGACGACATAAATAACTTTATATAAATTTTGTATTAGGTCTCATCAAAAATATCGAGACTGGTGCTATAAGACGACACAACTTTCTATAAGTTTTATACGAGGTCTCATCAAAAATATCGGGACTGGTGCTATAAGACGGCACAAATAACTTTCTATAAGTTTTATTCGAGGTGACATCAAAAAATATCGGGACTGGTGCTATAAGACGACAAAAATTTTATGCCCATAGTCAATTTTATCAAGCCTCGTTTTTATTGCTGGCAGTATTCCTGGAACTGCTTTTGAGGGATAGTGAGTAGCTACCTGGTCGCATTTCCTCAGTATCTTGAAATCGTCTTCCTATCAAGTGGGAGTTGTTTTTTAAGAGGAAAAAGTCACAAGGGCATAGATCCGGGGAATAGGATGGTTATCGGACCTGGGTAACGTTGTCTTTGACTAAAAAATGCTGCAAAACCATGGTCACTGATGGAGCCTCAGGTGGTAAGTTGAGACGACCACACTTTACACACGCTCCTTCCAACCACTGCTATAAACAACGATAATGAGCGAGAACATTAGAAATTACTGTGCATGCGCGAATGAGGTTAAAGTCAATCGGTACCGAGCGACGTCAATTTCTGTTAACAACAGTCCCGATACTTTTTGTTATCGGTCCTCGTATAACAACTTATAGTGAAAATTATATGTCCAAGACTAATCGAAAAATATATTAGGATGTAATTACTTCTATTAGAGACACGGTTAAGTAATGGATAGCAGGTCGGTTGGAAGAATCGGAAAGCCGAGTTCAAACTCCAGTCGAATTGGTTCCATTCACTTAGGTGTGCATCCATCTCTTCTCTTTGGCCATAGCTAAATAGCAGGACAAACTGGACCCTATAGACGTGGTTGGAAAATAGTCTAGGAGAAGGAAAACTCTGAATTCAGACTACCTGTTGCTTTGTTCAGAAGAAGGTTGCAATTTCGCCTAGCATGTTCTCACGAAGAAAGGAACTGCTGCTCGACTCGCGACAGAAAATTATGGACTCCTCGGGCTAGGGTTTGAACACACACAAGACAGAGATACAGCACGACACCGTAGACTTTTCGGATTTTGGCCCACTCGCCCATGGATGTATTATCTACAGCAATTTAGACGACGATGACCAATTTCTATATAAAGGTCCAGATAGGAATATTTACATCATAATGTACACAAATATTTGGCAGAAGATCTTACATGCTGAAAATGTTCTACAGTTCCATACTCTCGGCTGACCATAGAATTTATTTGAATAGATAATCCTTACTGCAGACGCCTGCTACATTGCTTCTGTTCTGCCTGTTTTTATTTTTTTTTATATTATTTACATTATTCGGACTATTGTCCTCATTTTTGTTGTCATATGCATCACAACATTCCGGCCGTTGTACGCTACGGCATTCTTCAGGTGGTTGGAATGTCGACCCCAGCGAGCGAAATAAAGGGTTCTATTCAATATTCCAACCACTCGAAGAAGACCGGAGCGTACAACCACCGAAACGTTGTGATAGATGTGGCAACAAAGATGAATAGTCCGAATGATGTAGATAGTGTACATAATATCACATCTCAGAAATATATACAGATACTTTTTTTTTTAAAATTCACACATCCAACCTGTAGTATATATTTCAAATTGAAAAAAAAAACTGTAGAGAAGGAAAGGATATTGATTTTTCACAAAAAAATATATTGGACGCATAAAAGAATAGGCCTGTCTGTGTGTCCATGATCCGGGCTTCTCTCAAAATTGTCTCCGACTCAGAAATACAGAGACAAGTTGAAGCAGTTTTTTTTCTTTTTTTAAATGAGCTTCTAGATTGAACTATTTTTTTTAAATGAGCTTCTGAACTGAACAAGTTTTTTTTTTTTTGTTTTGTATTTTTTTATTAAAAAAAAAGAACTTCTAGACTGAAATACTTTGCCAATAACGCACCTATTATAGGTTTCCCAAAAATTAACAATTTTGCTCCCCCAAGTACAACTCCACCACGAGTTATTTTGTCAAATCTCGTCTGCAGAGCTTGTGGAGTATCAAATGCTATATCAGAAGTAAGAAATGAAAAACACATTTACTACAACACAGCGTCAAACATCTGCCATTTTGATTCGCATATACTAAAAAAAAAAGAGAATAAACCTTCAATCATAGTGCCTAGAGCGGTGAAAGTACAGTCACAACTTCCAGGTGAGCAAAATCTGAAGGGTCCTTACAAATTATATGGATACTAAATGTCTCATGGCAGTTACAGGCCATATCACATATTAACACAACTTCCCGTGCGATTGTCGAATTTAAGCTGGTTGATCGAGTTTAGTTGGGTGATAGCTTGGAAATACCAGATGCAGTAAGCTTGGACATGTTGCAGGTGGTTTAAGGGATAACGGCTCGGAATTGGAAATCGTAGAGTCGCGTTCCAAATTCCATTATGTCCGTTTCATTCACTGACACGCAAATACCTTTGGCAAAGGTATGAAGGCATCTTCTTCTTCGTCCCCTCCTTATGATCTTTGTGAATAAATCATTATTGTCAATAAGTAATTCTTACAATTTTAAAATATACTCTGGTATTAAATAACCTGCAAAAGATTGATAAGTTGTAAAAAAAATCGATCAAGGAATCTGACAGTTGCGCGGATGGTTTTGTACACACAACAGTTTTGGTCGATTTTGGAAATATCTACCTACAAGGATTTCATAAAATTAAACTTAAAAATATTTAAGATCTTTTTTTTTATTTGAGGTAGTCTCTTATTCCTTTATACTCTTCTCTATAGGAAACTAAAACTAATCTTCTTAAGTGACTACGCCTAGTTTTCCTAGGATTGTACCATCAAAACAATTACTCGACGGATCCAATTCAGGAATTTATTTTTCCTCATGTTTCGTTGGTTAGCATTTATGAAGTACCAAGAAATGAAATCGTATTCTAAAAAGCTATGCTCGTCCGCTAAATTCAATGGCTCTACCTGAATATCGTTTTATGCAAGAATTTCGTTATATTGTGCCACTGGGTCTGTGAGGTCATTAAACATTAATTCTAAGCAGAAAAAGGGTTAAGCCCAAAATTAAATATGAACTGGAAGATAGAGAGATAGAAAGAGAGAATAGAAGACAATTTCCCTGGTAATGTGGAAGTGAAGAAAAGTTCATTTAGAATCCCTCAACCCTACGAACTGGAATGATGCCCAAAAAGTTAACTTTTTTTATCGACCGAAAATCTGTCATGCAGGTAAAGTAAATTTGGAAATGATTTTATCTCTTACTTGTGAAATTCTAAAAAAAAAAAATTAAAAAAAACTGGCGGTCTGGATTACGTTTTCGCTCAGACGGCGACCGGCCCAAGGATGGAAGAAAGCGTGCCGCTTTGTTGAGAATGTAGGTAAACAAATATATTTTCATTGACGAAAACAAATTGGTAAGCATTTTTATATATCACTCGGAAATGTAAAATGAGAAGGTGACCTGATTTTTACGCTGGACAAATAGGTGCAGGAAAAGAGTCAGAGTATTAAAGTTAACGAGAAGAATAAATCACGCTATTTCTCCAGCGCATTTTACAAATAAGATTTGTCACAAAAACATTTATGCCAGCCATGAGAAGTCGGTAGAATTAGAATACCGAGAAGCAAGGAAGGAGGAGAATTTGCCCCTGACTATTCGGAGTAGCAGTGTGGGATGTGAAGCGAAGCAGGTTGGAATTCAGGGAGAAGCAATATCTGTTGCTATTCCCAAGGACGATTGATAATTCTCTAAATTTGGAAAGTTGATACAGAAAGCAGAAATATGGACCAAACAAAACCCTTATTGTGATTAATGAATATTGTGGAATAAACCAAATCCCCAGGCCCCTTTGACCCCAAACCAGTTTTGGGTCGAAGTGCATATAAAAAGATGAATTTGGGGAGTTCATAGATTTGGGGATGAGATCCCGCATTTGGTGTCTTTGAAATCCACGTCAGCTGCCAACCACATTTCCTGATTCCAGGACTTTGAACCCAGCCCCTCCAGAAGTTTAGACAAGGCCCAGTGACTCTATAGAGATTGATGCGGAAACGGTGAATTCTTGTTGTACCAAGAGCTATATAAACCAATTGAAGATCAATCCCACGAATCTCTCGTTTTACTTTTCGTCATGAAGATATTATTTCCTTGAACCAGGCTCTGCGAGACGACGACATTCGATTTCCAACTGCTCTGAAATCAAGAACACAAAGTGGGCATATTTGATGAGAAGCAAATCGACCAGCGAACATCAGCCATCTTAGACCAGCGTCAGCATTGACCAACGCAGAGTCAGCCCCGGGGTTAAAACGTCGTTCTAAGACAATGAGGACGCGAACACTAAAACAAGGTTACTCCACAGGGTGTAGGCGTCAACAAAAGGTGCTATAATATTTCATATAACAACGAATATGTGTCATTAAGGACTTTCCACCACTTCTCAGCATATATTAAAATTATTTCGTGAGATGTCTCTTGGCTTGTCAGATGATTTTTGTGAATATCGATTTTCTCTTTTTGATAGAACAGTCAGGCAAGCTGGCCCTGCTGGGAATTACAGTAAAAGAGAGAAAACCTTATGTTTCACTGAGGTTTATGTGTAACATTCTGTTTGCGAAGTGTATACGAATAAATTACGGTTAACGATTAAGTAAAGAAAAAAGAATTCCGAATAAAATTTCTGTTTTTTTTTGTTTGTTTGTTTTTTGTTTTGTTTTGTTTTTTCTCATCAATTCACTTCAATATGACGAAGATAAAGCAGAGGTGGGGTTACTTTGAACGAAAGAGAATGAAGAGACTTAAGAAGAGACAGAAACAATCCTATACAGGAAACTAGGGGTAAAGCTAGTAATCCACTTCTGTTTAAAAACTGGGCAGGTGTGGGAACAAGACGATAGGTTGTTGGAAATATATTCTTTTTCTGAAATATATCTTATTTCGGAAATATTATATTATTGGATTCGTGGGGAGGGTGCTGAATATAACTTATCACATTATCTAATTGATGTTATATTTAGCAACTCTACTCCGGAGTTTTGTAGACGAACCGTTGTGTAATTGTTCGGTCCACTCGTCAGGAGATATCGGAAAATTTTTGTTTGTTTTCAGGTTTTTTTCTTATTTTTATATTAGGTTTAAAAAAATAAAACTGCATCCAAGACAAAATTGCTTCCATTTAATCCACACAAATAACCACTTCTGCCTGTAATCATGGAGGCAATATTCAAAGACTTCTTCGACAAAAGTTTTCCACAGACATGAAATTGAGTAACTATATCAAGTTATCTGGATCGTGTTGTAAGGAAAGTTGCGTTCAGAAAATGTTTCGAATGAAAACCGAAAACGTATTCAAGAAAAGAAAGAAAGTAAAATGCTGGCAGTAACAATACAGTTCTTTTTCTCTTTTTTTTATTTATTTATAAATCTACCATTCGCCCATGCGTTGAATACTGTTACTATATCTGGTCAGGTTCTCCTGCTTCACATTTAAAAAATTTTGACAAAATTCAAAGAAGTCTATAATTTAATCTATCCTGACCACAGATCTTGTAATCAGATTCTTTCTGCATTATTTGACGTTGCTCTCCACCCCACTCACACTGTCAATTCTAGAAATATTTTCGCTTCAACTGTTCTGATGAGATTTTTCCCCTAGTACCCTGACTACATGAATTTAAGCGTGGTACTAGACTGGCAATTTGGTCCCACCTTTTTTCTTTTGAATTAACTAGATGCAACCGCCACTTCTATTTTAACGGTCTCCTTTCTCGCACCTGGAACTACTTTTCAGATGTCTTGCTTCACTAATAAATAAAATCTTCAAAATTTTAAATGCAACATCAATCGCCATCTTTAGTCTACTTTAATAGGTTTTTTTTTATTTCTTTTCCTCGCTTCTTTACACTAAAATCTTCTCATTCTGTTTCACTCCTTGCGTCTTAGTGGCATTATCGCCTTACTTGGAGTGAAACATTTAAAAAAATTCATATGCACTCACACATAAACATACATGGTTATATATATATAAAGAAAGTGTGAAATGTGTGTGAGGTGGGGGGGTGTTTACTTCCTTGTTTGATTGACAGTGTTTTGCGGAAGGGGACAGCTTCCTAGGAAAGTAAAACATTTGCACCAGATTCATTGCACAATCTTCTCTGTGAGGAAAGATAGAACTGCAACCACGATATTTCGTCACATGACAAGCCGCAAAGTGAAGTGGGTTTATGTCTTTCCTAAAGGCATTACTGCAAAGTGAATATGAAAGGCCTCAATGGGACTCTAAAACCTACCGATTTCCTGCTCGGAACAATCATACCACCTGTACTGGTTATAAATTTTCGTGCGCACGCACACATACACACACACACATATATATATATATATATATATATGAGGTGGTGTATTTGTGAGTGGATGGTTTGGGATGATGTAAGTGTGTGTATATGTGTTAAAATTTCATGTCTTTTAGTGTCGTTATCACAGGTGCGAAACTATCTTAAAAATTACACCTCGTGTCTCTTAATTCGCAGGCGACATTGACCAGGTGTGTAATATCTTCTCAAGTGTATAATGAGGTAAAATTCTTCTTGGAGCTAACAGTGGTTTAAAAGAACACTTATATAAATAAACACACACAGAGACATGCACACATTTGCCTATATGTATACAGGGGAATGCTAAAAACGTTTGCTTCTTTTTTTATAAGAACAAACAAGTTCCTGAAAAAACAAATTGTTGTTTAGTCATTTCGTCAGATATTACATCAGGGCCTCTGCTCAGGAGATTTTGATGATCCTGTAACCACCTCATAACTGCCTATGCTCCCATGTCTACCCTGGCCCGGGGTGGTAGCATCTGTTAGTAGCAATCTATGTAACCTCGAATCTTTTGTCAAAACGAGGTGAAAGTATAAAGACATTTTATAGTAAGAATACTAGAAATACATTTTCATAGTAAAAATGTTACCAGCAATAAATTGTAACAAAAAAAAGGGAACTACAATAATTTGTCAAAGAAATTACTAATGCTCTCAAGAAAATAAAATTTCGCCATTAAATGACCGATAAGCAGTTTATATGCCACGAAACAATCTATCAAGCAAACACGCAATATAGATTTCTGTGTTCACGTTTTAAGCTATTCTCTTTTCTCCTAACCGCGCCCACACACAGACACCCAGACAGACAGGCAGACACACACACACCCATACATATATATATATATATATATATATATATATATATATATATATATATATATATATATATATATATATACATATATACGCCGAAATAAATAAACACGAAAAGTAAGAAAAATCAAACCTGTAGAGCGATTTAATATCTGAAAAAGATAAGACGCTCACCAGAACACTACCGTAGTTTCCACCGACAAGGTCTCGTCATGTGGTTTACTTTACGAATTCACCAGAGACAACACAAGAACTTAAATGCCTTAATGCTTCACCGGAAGCAATGGGAGGAGTGGGAGTAAAAGAAATGAAGGGGTGGGAAAGAAATTCTTTTTACAAATTCATCCGGGTTCGTATAACCCCAAAGTTAACTTCCTGATAATCCTACATTTGGCGATGATTTCAAGCCTCCCATTTAAGCGCCAGCCTCGTATGTTGCACTAGCTAGCTTCTCTTCCCAACACAGCCTGGTATTTATTAATCCACCAGCGAGGATTAAATGTGGCACAAGGCCGGTTTAATGTGGGTAGCCCGCGAGCCCGTAGGCTCGGACAAAAATATGACCTTTGAACCCGCCTTGACGGGTTCAGGTCCTGTCTACCTCCCCGAAGGAAACCTTGCCCTTCGGCAAAGCTTCCTGCGAGTTCCTCTCTGCATTAGAGAGTTCGATAGAAGCCAGCCCGGGTGATCACAAAGCACAGATACTGCACTTTGATCCTAAACGGGCCGGCCATTCACTTTACTAGCTTTATAATCCGCAAAACACTCAACTTAAGAACCTTCTTCTTTCATATTTTCCCCTAAAGTTCCAATAGTAGTTCACCAGCTTCGTATTGAAATTATGTTCTGGAATTCTAAATAACGATGTATGCTTATAACACCTGTACTTTTTCTATACAAATTGTAATGGATACATGCTCAGGGTGTCTACGCACTTCAAGCGGTGGAAGAGAACTTCAGAATGTATTTCCTGGTTTAACAATATTCCGAACAAGAGTAATCAAGTGTTTATTATTGTTTAGTTAAAGTTTAGGTTAACCAATTAACTTACAGTATCAATTTCTCACAGTTAATTGTTACTTCCCGATTCGTTCTACGAAACTCTGCTTATCTAATTGATGTTATATTCAACACCACTATTCCGGAGTTTTGGTCTACTTGTCAGGCGATATCAGAAAATTTCTATTAATTTTCTGGTTTTCGTTAGTTTTATATAAAGATCAAAAATAAAACTGCATCGAAAACAAAACTGCTTTCATTTAGTCAACACAGTGAACCACTTCTGACTGCAATCAGCATGGCTGGATGTTAAACTCCAGGTAGGCAATATACAAAGACTTCTTGGTGTCACGTTTGCCACAGACATGAAGTGGGGCGACTATATTGAATTAACTGTTTCGTGTACTAAGGAAAGTTGCTTCACTATGTTAGACATTTATTTCTCGCCCAAATACATCATGTACATTTATAAATCTACCATTCGTCCATACAGTTGCCATATCCGGTCGGGTTCCCCTGCTATACATCTAGAAATTCTTGACAAAATTCAGGGTTTGTAATATATCCTATCCTAACCACAGATCTTGTCTTCAGACGGCTCGGGGTAGGCGGTGTTCGGCGGCACGCGGAAGGAGGCAGTTTTCGGGTCGGGGCGACGGGTGCGCGTTATTACATCTGGCGGCGGCTCTCCTCGTGATTTGACGTGTACCCTGACCAAACCCCACTGTAATTTTCCCTGGTTCCCTGACTAGAAGAATTTAAGCGTGGCACTAGACTGGCAAGTCGGTCCCACCATTTAACGCTGGAAATAACTAGATACAATGGCCACTTCTAATTTAACGTTTTCTCCGTTCTCGCACTTGGAACATCCTTTCCGATTTCTTGCTTCCCTGATAACTACAACCTTTTAAAATTTTAAATGCAGCATCAATCACCATCTTCAGTTCTATTGAATACCGTTTTTTTTATTCTTTTCCTTACTTCTCTCCACTAAAGACTTCTCATTCTCTTTCACTCCCTGTAATTCCCTGGGTCTTAGTAGCTTTATCGCCTTGCTTGGAGTGAAACGATTAAAAAACATGCATATGCACTCTTTCATAGACATACATATTTATATATTCATAAAGATATAAATACATAAAAAGACTGTGAACAGTGATATATATATATATATATATATATATATATATATATATATATATATACATACATACATACATACATACATACATACACAGTGGGGAAATAAATATTCGTACACATGAAAAATTGTATTTTATGTGTAGAGATTGTAATAAACTTAATTAATTCTTATTCTAACAGAAATTAATGCATTTTTTCATGTTAACTGATGAAAAAAGTATTCGTACAAAACAAAAAAAAATATTAACTTAATTTAATACTTTGTGGAATATCTTTTATTGTGTTCAACAGCTACCAGTCTATTTCTGTACGTCTCAACTAATGATTTACACACATTGAGTGGCATTTTGTCTCATTCTTCTTGGCATAGTCTTCAACTTCTTGATATTGTTTCCCAATGTAAATTTTCAAATATCGTCATAAATTCTCGATTGGGTTCAAGTCTGGGGACTGACTTGGCCATTGCAAGACATCAATGTTACTTTCAGCTAACCATTTCCTTGTGGATCTAGGGGTATGCTTAGGATCATTATCCAGTTGGAAAACCCAATCATGGGATAGCCGAAGTCTCTCAGCAGAACGCATTAAATTGTCTTTCAGGATTTTCTGGTATCTTTTGGCATTCATCTTGCCATCTATTATTGATAATCTGCCAACACCTTTTGTTGAAAAACAGCCCCAGATCATGATACTGCCACCACCAAACGTTACTGTTGGCAACGTGTTCTTTGGTAAGTAGGCTTCACCGTCCTTCCTCCATACATGATTTCGATAATTACGACCAAGCAACTCTATTTTAGTTTCATCTATCCATAGTACTTTTTCCCAAAACGAATATTCTTTATCCTTATGCTATCTAAGGAATTTTATCCTAGCATCTCTGTGTCATTTCAAGAGGTGTGGAGTCTTCCTTCGGATGCGTGATTTCAGACTGTTTTTGTGTAGTTCATTACTAATTGTACGCTTGGTTACTTTAATCCCTAATGCACGCAGATGTTCCTGCAGCACTTCTCGGGTAACCTGTGGATTTTGTTGGATCTGGCGTCCTAATATCCTTGCTGATCTTAGAGAAATCTTCCACGTAGCACCTGTTCGTCTTTGGTTTTCGAGGCTGTTACGAGTTTTAAACCTTGCAATGAACGAAGCAATTGTAGTAAAAGGAATATTCAGGTTGTTAGAAATCGTTCTGTAACTGTTCCCATCTTTCCAAATAGACAAAATGTGTTGGTTTTGTGAAATAGTCAATTCTTTACTTTTAGACATTATTAGAACCTTCTCGTAAGACTAGAAATTGCAGAATGCTCTGATAATGGCTGATAGCGTTAACTATAATTACTGATAACATTACTGGAACATTCTAGAATATACTTTTTCATAATTAATTGATTATTTTATTTTAATAAATTGATTAGTACGAATACTTTTTTCAGCAGTTAGAATTTTTTTAAATGCATTAATTTCTATTAGAATAAGAATTAATTAAGTTTATTATTATTTTTTAATAGTATGTGTCGTTATACATAACATGTGCCGAGATTTGTTTTATTTAAGGCTTTTACATTTATAAAAATACAATTTTTCAAGTGTATGAATATTTATTTCCCCCCCACTGTATATATATATATATATATATATATATATATATATATATATATATATATATATATATATATATATATATAATAACGTGAAATTTCTTTCGTATATAATCCAAGTGGATTCTAGTAATATGAAACCTTTACGTAATATTGTTGAGTGTGGGTGGTTTTGCTTTAATTTCAAACTAGCCACAACACATTCCATTGCATCAGGTCATATGGTTCTCCTGTTAATATTTCGGTCTCTCACGTGGTATGACATCATAGAAACACATCATGAAATTACGAGCTACGCCTGCTATTGCGCGACCGTTCTCACTGCATAGCAATCTTCTATGTCATCATAACAGAATGTCATCTTTGATGATGAAAATCTTTGGATAAATGTCCGCATAACCACTATGAAGATGGCTCATATGAGCCGAAAGCTTAGATCAAGGAACAATTTTTGTCTGCCTTTTCACTCGAAATTTAAAACAAATATACGGGCTTCAGAACGACTCATGATCAAACAGAGTAGACATTCATTTTCTGTTATA
The DNA here is from genome assembly GCA_963932145.1 of Acanthosepion lycidas. Taxonomy (NCBI): domain Eukaryota; kingdom Metazoa; phylum Mollusca; class Cephalopoda; order Sepiida; family Sepiidae; genus Acanthosepion; species Acanthosepion lycidas. Next base: position 47,241,786 of record OZ010607.1, on the reverse strand, counting down.
TTTAACAATATATATATATATATATATATATATATATATATATATATATATATATATGTCTGTGTATATATATATATACATATAGATATATATGTATATTATAAAGACTGATTGATTTATGACATTATAAAGACCGATTGATTTATGCGCACATAGGTTTTTCCTACAACGCTGCACCTCTTCTAGTTGGCACACTTAGCCAACAAGTATATCAAATTTACCCAATATACTGATGTACAGTGAGGGTGGGGACAAATATGTGCACACCTACACATTTTTAATTTATTTTATTTCCAACTAATGAATAAACATACGTTTCATATAATTAACCGTATATACATGCATAACACCTAAATGTGCACAAGAAACAGAAAAATTGATATAATAGAAATAAATCCCATTATATATATATCTATCTATCTATCTATCTATCTATCTATATATATATATATATATATATATATATAGTCGATTCTACCGTCGAATTCGACGTATGAGGGTCAAGCAGATCAGTTCCCAGGAAACCGACAGCCCGACAACGGCACATGAAATTTGATTATAGTTGTGAAGGCTTCGTGCAGGTCTATCCACACTTTTTGAAGGGTCTAATACAGAGACCTGGTGCACTAAGTGCCACAAGGTCTCCAAACAAACCTCCGCAGGTTTTGCATTCATAGTTGTCTTTCTTCTAGACCAGTTGCCATCCAAGGCTATAGAACCCAGACTGTCCTGCTATTTACCCATGGCTGGAGGGAGAAGAGGAGGTTTCACACCTTTCCCAATGGAATAGGCACGTAAGTGAATGTAATAGATTCGACTGGAATTCGAACTCGGCTACACACACACACACATATATATATATATATATATATATATATATATATATATATATATATATATATATATATATATATATATATATATATATAAAATGGAGAAAAATAAATATTGTCTGATTTTTTGCGGTTTCAGGACTTGAGCGAGCGTCAGGTATTAGTGTGAATCTCTCAGTTAACAAATAGTTTTCGCTTCTATTAATATCCATTATTAAATTTCCGTTTCTATTAATAAACATTTTTATATAAAAATTGTTGACAGTATCTAGAAAGCAAATATTTGCCAATGTACAAACACACACACACACACACATATATATATATATATATAGTCATCCATAGACAGACTTTCGCAGTATCACAGACTTTCAGTGTGGCTAGACGGTCGATTGCTAAAAGCCAGGATCGAAACCCGACCTATTTGGTATCAGTCAGAGATTCTACCCGTAATTGTCGGGGCACGACAGAGAGATAGGAAAATTTTAATATTTCTATACGAAATACGCCAGTGGCCAGCGGAGCTCAATTTGTATTTAGCAATGAATTAATTGCAGCAGGTACTCTTTTTAAAATTGTCCTTATCCCCATATATATATATATATATATATATATATATATATATATATATATATATGTGTGTGTGTGTGTGTGTATGTGTGTGTGTGTATGTGCGTGTGTGTGTGTCTTGTTTTGTAACAATTTTAAAAAAGTTGTGAAAATTACGGGACTGTTTCTAATTTTGGGTATAAAAATCTGTGTAGGAAAAAAGCAAAAAATAACTTCGCGTATAAAAGTGGTATCATTAAATTAAGCGACATTGTGGTTAAAAAAAGCAACTAAAAAGAAACAAAAGATGAAAAAAAAAATTTGGAAGAATACAAAAATAGTTGATATATATAGATGGATGTCATAATGAAAATCGGAGAAGAAAAAAGGTCGGGCGAAAAAAATTCAATAATGAAAATCTAGTGGAAAAAAATACTAAAAATAAATGATCTCCGTTAATATTGACAATAAAAAGATTTGTTTAACATATGTTCCCATAAAATTTCGATTTTTGCTCTGTAATAATGAATACATTGAGCTCTATTTGTGGATCAGTTTTAATATTTTATATTACTAGAATCCACTTGGATTATATAGCAATGGATTTGTTACCTTTACTGTATATATATATATATATATATATATATATATATATATATATATATATATATATATATATGGATCCGAGCTAGAGGCAACCGGATGTCTAGCCACACTGATGAGCTGTGAAACAGCGAAACAGTCTGTCTGTGGATGATGTTATATATATATATATATATATATATATATATATATATATATATATATATATATATGTGTGTGTGTGTGTGTGTGTGTGTGTGTATGTGTGTGTAGAACACCAATTCGGTCGGGTTTCAATCTTAGCTAGAGGCAACCGGACGTCTAGCCACCGTGATCTGCTGCGATAGATCGAAACAGGCTGTCTGTTGATGACAAGATATATGCTCCTGAAAAAAAATTATTTCGGTTGAGCTCTGTGAGGAGGAAGTGTGGGTTTGTAAACAGTGACTATTACGGCTAATAATGCAAAACTCTTCGGTAAATCGAATCGAGTTCTAGCAGTCACTGAGTGTTTATCTAAAAATAAATACGCTTAAATTCATCCCTGCTGGTCGCCGATGAAAAGACGATGGACATAAGAGTAAGACTAATCAAAACAGATCGGCTTTCCGGTTCAATATGATCACGTCGGCGTCATGTCCATCGTCTTTTCATGTTGAATTGAATATAGTCTAATGTTAATTATGTTTTATGAATATGTCCTGAAGATGATCTACTAGACCGAAACGTCCGATGTTGATATTATATTAACATTAAAACAGCATAATTGCATATTAAGATTTTTGTTTGTTTTTCCGTATATTTTTTTTCATATATATATATATATATATATATATATATATATATATACCAAGTGTAACAAAAAATGACAAAATCATGTAAAAGCAAAATTGTCCAATTATTAGATTAACACTCGAACCATTGTATCTTAGAAATGATTAAAGATGTCGTTCTCTGAGTAGTTTATAACGTTCTTTGCCTCTCCTTTGAACAATTTTTCATAATACTCCAAACTTAACAGGAGTATCATAAACAAAAATGACATGTTTCTCATAAATTAATCATAGCTAAGGATCGGATGCTCATGAAGGATTGATATAAACTTCAATTATCAAATATCATTTTCCATTGGAGTAACAAGATTTATCAGAGGTTTCACATACGACTTCATTTTTTGCAAGTGTCTTTTTACTTCTCTTTGGCCAGTCGTAGCTGAAACTCATCTCACACGTAATAAGTTGAAATGATGATCCCTCTTCCTGTTGTGACCTCCTGATCCAGTTTTCCTCTCTACTGTCACCTTTGTTTAAACTTATTCACTGTTCTTTTGATACTTCTTGAATAGACTTTGAAGAAGGAAGCCAGAGTACGTATGTTGGTACCCTGAATGATCTTTTTCCTCTCATCATTGCTCACTGGGGCTGAATATAATACAATTTTAACATGTTCCCTTTTTAGCTGAAAAACTAAAATGTCTTTTCAGTGATTATTACACTAAAGGGTGTCATGATGAATAAATTTCTTATCTGAAAACTTGGAAAAAAGATTTTCAGTTTAGTGGGGATTTTGTTTTAGATATTAAACATTTTTGGGGATGGACAATTATGCTGTTACATGATTGGGACAATTTCGCTGATACATACACCATATGTCAGCAAAGCAAGATATGTACTGTTGGGAGTGCATTTCCGGAACAAAATTTGCCTGTCAACAAAATTAACTTTGTGTAATGCAGAAATCCTTGCATCTCCCCCCTCTGCGGAGCCGACATATCGACCTCATGCAGGAGGCATAACTTGAAATTTGATGATTTCCAAACGTTGCAGGTTCACATTGCCAACTTCTAGGATTCCACCAGCATCGAATTAATGCAACTTTAAGGCAGATGTCCTGTTGATTGGGCAATACATCCAGATGGTGCAACATCGCATTTGCAGACAACTTTTGTATAGAGACCTTCTGTGTGACAAGAGATAGCAAGGCCGACCAAAGAAGAGGTACAAAAAAACAATCAGATATAAGCTCCAACGGTGCTTGACCACACCACATTAGTGTGTTGTCAAGCGCTCGCCTTGGTATAACATTGTTCAACAAACCCATACAAAATTCAAAGAATACTTGCTTCAAAAACCACTGTGAAATAAGCATAATAACCGCTTCCACTGCTTCAGACTGTGCGTTTCCAGAATTGGTTCGCGGAACCACCTCTGGATCCAACGATAAACTGAAAAATGAAGTCTTATTTGGACCTAATGAAGAACTATATCAAACATATGTACGTGTGTTTGCGCACATGTGATCAACCATGTGAATTACAGTGATAAATGTGTCTATTATTTAAGTAGTCAGGCCACTTCCCTATTTACAAATGATTTTACACAACCTACAACGAATAACACATTTTATTTATTTGTTCAATTATCTGTTTATTGTCGCGTCCGTAATAGACGAACTTGTCTGGCTATTTCAATTTAAACTTTTTTCAACCTGCCATTTGCTATTCCAGACCGACATTCATATAATTTTCCGTGAGTTTTTAACAAATCTGTTTATTGCAACTTGTATGAAGACATGTAAATATAGATAGCAAACATCTGGATTTTTGTTCGAAAGAAAATTGAAGGAATTTTTCAACTGAAGATAAGTATATATATATATATATATATATATATATATATATATATATATATAAATTTATCGGACATTCAGGCCGGTAAATGTTGTTTAATACTGTTTATTATAAACAGAGCATTTGCTTAAATATTTGTATTAGGTTGGTGCAAAAATAATGTCGTGTTCTCACATAGTAACATATGCGAGAAAACGACATAATTTTTGCACCAACCTAATATCTATAAAAAGAATGTATAAACATAAAAATGTCTTAAAATAATTGTCGGACTTTTTCCATTTCATAATGTGTGACGTCATTTGTTTACATTTGATACGTCATGAGCAGATATGAATGTACGTGAGAGAATCATAGAAGACTGAAGTTCAAATACAGTAAATTCGACCTTGATATATATATATACTGTGTAACAGCAAAATTGTCCAATTGCTTGATTAACCTTTGAACCGATGTATCTTAGAAATGATTAAAGATAACACCCTGGAATTCTCAGCGGTTTTATAATACTATCAGTCGCTACTTTGAGCAATGAGAATGTATAGTTACTGTCCAAGGTTAGCAGAAGAATCGTGATTAAATCGATCATAAACGAAAAAGACATTTTTATCATTAATTAATCAGACCTAAGGATCGGAAGTTCTTGAAGGATTGAAAAAAAATTACAACTATATATATATATATATATATATATATATATATATATATATATATATATATATATGTATGTATATATGTATATATACTCGACTCTCTCGTTGAATTCGATTTATAAGGGTCAAGCAGATCAGTTCCTAGGAAACCGACAGCCCGACACCAGCACATGAGATTTGATTATAGTGGTGAAGGTTTTGTGCAGAACCATACACACTTTTGCATGGCCGAATTCAGAGATCACTTTTTGAAGTGCCGAATACAGAGACCTGGTGCACTACGTGCAGCAAGGTCCCCAAACGACGCTTCAAGGTTTTTGAATTCAGAGTTGTCTTTCTCCTAGACCAGTTGCCATCGAAGGCCATAGAACCCAGTCTACCCTGCTATTTAGCCATAGCTGGAGGGAGAAGATAATTCATACACTCCATACTGCTCTCTCAGATGCCATACGTTTTATGAATTGAGTTTTATCTTTTATCTGTTTAGCTCTAAGTTGAAATGATCATCCATCTTTTTGTTGTGAACTTCAGACCCAGTTTTCTACTCTCCTGTTACTTCTTTTTTTTTTTTTTTTTTTAATTTATTCAAAGATTTCTTGAGGGTTCTTGAATGGACTTTGAAAACGGAAGCCAGACTATAAATAATGGTACTGATAATAAAACCCTGAATGATTTTTTCCCTATATTTATGGGATCTTACCATAATAATAAAAATAAAAATAGACTATTCCATACTTAATAAATAGTGCGCCTCAGAAGAAGGCAAGGAATTAGTCGCTCAAGTTTTGACTTGAACAACTGTTCGGTTGTACTCTCTTCCTACGGACGGGAGGAACCCGACGAACGCTAAGCCGAAGGGCGGAGTCTCCTTTGGGGAGGTAGACCGCCACTGAACCCGTTTATGCAGGTTCAATGGGCTATTTTTGACCGAGCTCACGGGCTCGGAATGCCCACGTTAAAAAGGCCTTGTGCCACATGACGCCCTCGTCAGGGGGTTACTGAATATCATCAGTCGCTCAACTTGCTTACGGTCAAATCACGCCGAAAATACCGGTTCTCGTTCGAACACCGAAGTTTAGCATCGTAGAGCCAGGTCAGTACTTAGATGGTGGACCGCTTGGGAACACGTGGTACTGTACGCCGACCCGGATTAGCGATCAGCATTCCTTCGTTTGGGGTCAGTCGACCCAGTACTTTCTGAGCGACTGCTCGGTTATATTCTCATCCTACGGACGGGAGGAACCCGAAGGAGGTTACGCTGAAGGGCGGAGTCTCCTTAGGGGAGGTAGACCGGCCCTGAACCCGTTTATGCGGGTTCAATTGGCTATTTTTTGGCCGAGCCTACGGGCTCGGAATACCCACGTTGAAAAGGCCTTGTGCCACTTGACACCCTCGTGGAGGGGTGACTGAATATCGTAAGTCGGAAATTCACTACCGACTGTTCGGGTATACTCTCCTCCTACGGACGGGAGGAACCGAAGGAGGCTACGCCGAAGGGTGGAGTCTCTTTCGGGGAGGTAGTCAGGCCATGAACCCGTTTATACGGGTTCAATGGGCTATTTTTTGGCTGAGCCCACGGGCTCGGGATGCCCACGTTAAAAAGGCCTTGTGCCACATGACGCCCTCGTGGGGCGGTGACTGAATATCGTCAGTCGGAAGTTCACTACTGACTGTTCGGTTATACTCTCAACCTACTGACGGGAGGAACCCGAAAGAGGCTACCCCGAAGGGCGGAGGCGCCTTCGGGGAGGTAGACCGGCCCTGAACCCATTTATACGTGTTCAATGGGCTATTTTTTGGCCGAGCCCACGGGATCGGAAGCCCACGTTAAAAAGTGCTTGTGCCACATGACACCCTCGTGGTGGGGTGACTGAATATCGTCTGTCGGATGTTCACTACCGACTGTTCGGTTATACTCTCATTCTACGGACGGGAGGAACCCGAAGGAGGCTACGCCGAAGGGTGGAGTCTCCTTCGGGGAGGTAGACCGGCCCTGAACCCGTTTATACGGGGTAAATGGGCATATTTTTTCCCGAGCCTACGGGCTCGAAATGTCAACGTTAAAAAGGCCTTGTGCCACATGACACCTTCGTTGTGGGGGTGGGGGTGACTGAATATCGTCAGTCGGAAGTTCACTACCGACTGTTCACTTATACTCTCATCCTACGGGTGGGAGGAATACCCACGTTAAAAAGGCCTTGTTTTTCCACACAACAGCCTCGTGGGTGGGGGGGTGACTGAATATCATCAGTCGCTCAAGTTTTGACCGACTGTTCGGTTGTACTCTCATCCTACGGACGGGAGGAACCCGAAGGAAGCTACACCGAAGGACGGAGTCTCCTTCGGGGAGGTAGACCGGCCCTGAACCTGTTTATGCGGGTTAAATGGGCTATTTTTTGGTCGAGCCCACGGGATCGGAAAGCCCACGTTAAAAATGCCTTGTGCCACATGACACACTCGTAGGTGGGGTGACTGAATATCGTCAGTCGGAAGTTGACTACCGACTGTTCGGTTGTACTCTCTTCCTACGAACGGGAGGAACCCGAAGAAGGCTACGCCGAAGGGCGGAGACTCCTTCGGGGAGGTAGACCGGCCCTGAACCGGTTTATACGGGTTTAATGGGCATATTTTTGGCCGAGCCCACGGTGGTGACTGAATATCGTCAGAAGTTCAAGTCGATCTCGGTCGACCGGCTGATCGGTTGAACTCTCTACCTTCGGTTGCGATTGTTCTCTCTACTAAACCTGATTGTTCGTACTAACACTTCTACTTCTCTGTATATATTCCTGTTTGTAATATATTTGTGTTATTCCATATCCGTATTCGAGTTCTTCTTTATTGGTTCTACCTTGGACTATCACCGTGGTACAAGGGATGGCCAATTTTGCACATTTAGATAACACTCATTTCTTCAAACATGTTTCGTTGAATACAACAGACAATGAAGCATTTTATGATTTTTTTTATCTTTTCTTCTATTCCTAATTTTTTTTTTCCATTTATTAAGCGAGTGTAAAAATTAGTTTTAATTTCGATCACATAATGGAAATTCTGTTTCGTTTTACATTGTTCGGGCTGTTGTCCTCATCTCCATTGTCATATTCACGACGTTTTGGCCATTATACGCTACAGATTTCTTCAGGTGATATCCCCAAGAAAAAATGATCCAGTGGATAAAAGTAATCCAGTGATTTGACCTAAATAATTGGGAATTCAGTACATGGATACATCATTGGTGAACACAAACTTGGAGAGATGAGATTCTAAAGGTACATAATAGAAACCGAGATATCTAGAAAAAGCATGGCATGTGGAACGAAACCAATCTACTCCAGTGCGCGGAATAAAGGATTCGCTTCGGAATTCCTCCATATTTCACCTGATATCGTACAACGACCGAAACGTCGTGAATATGGCAATAAAGATGAGGACAACCATCTGAACAATGTAAAAAGTGTAAATAATTAACCAAGAATATGCCTCACACAATTACATCTTAAAAAAACATGAACAGACATTAACAATAATTAATACCAACCCCCTTGAAACTGGCTAAAGAAGTGACCGAAAGCTCTTGGCACAATAGACACTGCGAACAATTTTTACAAAATTACATTTTAAAAGACAACAATGAAATTAAATTAATATCAATTAACAACAAATACCTTGAAAATGTCTGAAGAAGCGGCTCTGAAGCGCTTGGGAGAATAGACACTACAGAGAATATTTACACAATTACCTCTGAAAAGACAACCGTGAAAAGTAATTAATTCTGAATTGATAGATAGATAGATAGATCATATACAGACAGACAGATAGATAGATAGATAGATAGACAGACAGATAGATAGATAGATAGATAGATAGATAGATAGAAACGCTATTATTATTCCGAATAGATAGATAGATAGAAACGCTATTATTATGAATAGATAGATAGATAGATAGATAGATAGATACAAAACATTATTATTATTAATAGATAGATATATAGATAGAAACATTATTATTATTATGAATAGATACAAACGCTATTATTATTCTGAATAGATAGATAGAAACATTATTATTATTATGAATAGATAGAAACGCTATTATTATTCTGAATAGATAGATAGAAACATTATTATTATTATGAATAGAAAGATATATAGATAGAAAATGGCATAGAAACATTATCATTATTATTATGAATAGATAGACAGGTCTGTCTATATTTCTGAGATGAGGTATTATGTACAGTATTTACATTAGTCGGACTATTGTCCTCATCTTTGTCGCCATATTCGTCACAACGTTTCGGCCGTTGTACGTTCCGGCCTTCTTCATATGGTTGGAATTTCGAACTGAACCCTTTATTTCGATCCTTGGGGTAGACTGTTCTAGTTTCACATGCCATGTTTGATGGATGTCCGTTATCAGTTATCTCCTGCTAATTTTCCCTCTGAAAGTTCTTGAACTCACACTCTTTGGGTCTGTCACTGGATCTAACCAACGCCTTTATACATGGAATACTTTAAAGAAATGGCATTAGAATCTATATCTCTAAAGCCAACTGAAGAAGGCCGGAGCGTACAACGGCCGAAACGTTGTGACAATAGTCCGACTAATGTAAATACTGTAGATAGATAGATAGATCGATATGTAGATAGATAGATAGATCGATAAATAGATAAAATACTCTTGTTATTCTGAATACTTAAGAAAGAAACGTTGTTATTATTCTGAATAAACGCTGAAAACGCTGTTATTATTCTGAATAGATAGATAGATAGAAACGCAATTATTATTCTGAGTAGATAGATAGATAGATAGATAGATAGATAGATAGATAGATATAGACTTGAGTAGATAGATAGATAGATAGATAGATATTAATAGACTTGAGTAGATAGATAGATAGATAGATAGATATAATTCTATTCTAAATAGCTAGATAGAAAGGAACGCTATTTTTTTTTGAATAGATAGATAGATAGATAGGAACACTATTATTATTCGGAATAGATAGATAGATAGATAGATAGATAGATAGATAGATAGATAGATAGATAGGAACACTATTATTATTCGGAATAGAGAGATAGATAGATAGATAGATAGATAGATAGATAGATAGATAGGAACACTATTATTATTCGGGATAGATAGATAGATAGATAGATAGATAGATAGATAGATAGATAGATAGATATTAATAGACTTGAGTAGATAGATAGATAGATAGATAGATAGATAGATAGATAGATAGATAGATAGATAGATAGATAGGAACACTATTATTATTCGGGATAGATAGATAGATAGATAGATAGATAGATAGATAGATAGATAGATAGATAGATAGATAGATATTAATAGACTTGAGTAGATAGATAGATAGATAGATATTAATAGACTTGAGTAGATAGATAGATAGATAGATAGATAGGAACACTATTATTATTCGGAATAGAGAGATAGATAGATAGATAGATAGATAGATAGATAGATAGATAGATAGATAGATAGATAGATAGATAGGAACACTATTATTATTCGGGATAGATAGATAGATAGATAGATAGATAGATAGATAGATAGATAGATATTAATAGACTTGAGTAGATAGATAGATAGATAGATAGATAGATAGATAGATAGATAGATAGATAGATAGATAGGAACACTATTATTATTCGGGATAGATAGATAGATAGATAGATAGATAGATAGATAGATAGATAGATAGATAGATAGATAGATAGATATTAATAGACTTGAGTAGATAGATAGATAGATAGATATTAATAGACTTGAGTAGATAGATAGATAGATAGATAGATAGATAGATAGATAGATAGGAACACTATTATTATTCGGAATAGATAGATAGATAGATAGATAGATAGATAGATAGGAACACTATTATTATTCGGAATAGATAGATAGATAGATAGATAGATAGATAGATAGATAGATAGATAGGAACACTATTATTATTCGGGATAGATAGATAGATAGATAGATAGATAGATAGGAACACTATTATTATTCGGAATAGATAGATAGATTGATAGATAGATAGATAGATAGGAACACTATTATTATTCAGAATAGATAGATAGATAGATATTAACAGACTTGAGTAGATAAATAGATAGATAGATTGATAGATAGATAGATAGATAGATAGATATTAATAGACTTGAGTAGATAGATAGATAGATAGATAGATAGATAGATAGATAGATAGATAGATAGATAGATAGGGCACACAGCAAAGTCTGTTAGGGAAATTGAGAAAATAAATTCTTGTTACGTAAGTCTGCTATAACAAATGGCTTAGGATTCTTGAAAATAAACATTCGATCTTCGATTTATGATCAAAATCTGAACGAACACTAAAATCAACCGGAAATAAGAAGCGAAATCAGAAAAGCTGGGAAATCAGGAGAATATTTCAAACTTACAACGTTCCAAAGAAAGCTGGGATGATGTAGACAATGGAAACAACTACAATAAATTCAACAGGCAGACCGAGCCCGCTCTTTTTAAACAAACTTGCCTCTCTCTTTATATATATATATATACCTGTCTCTCTCTCTCTCACTTTCTCTCTCTCTCTCTCTCTCTATATATATATATATATATATATATATATATATATATATACATAGAGATAGATAGATAGATAGATAGATAGATAGATAGATAATATTAGTGGTAAATATACACATACATATCCAATCATATATCTAAAATATATATACATACATATATACACATACATAAATATTTGTATAAAAAATAATTACAACAGGATAGAATCCAGGTAGAACTCAATGTCCAGGACAGAGTAAGGATATAATAAAAAGGCTTAAACACTAATATTCCATGGTCATAATTTATTCCATTGCAATCGTAAATACGTTCCAAATCATCAGACCTAAAAATTCAAAAAGAAAACAGAAAAAACAACTTCTTGAATATAAAATAACGAGAGTGTATGTATGAGAGTGTGGGACGAATGTTAGAGTAAATAAAAGCAACAGTGAGGGGTAACAGACGAGAGAAGAACAGGACGGTCTAAAGATTAAGGGGGGATTAAAATTTAACAGAGAGAAGTTTTAAAGAGGGGAGTCAAAGACGGTTTAAGTGAGAGAAATATGAATATTCTCGGATGTCTAATACATTAAAGATATACTTGAAAAGTTACATTTTGTGGTGACATACACACACAATAGACAATATAATCTCAAAGCTCAGAAGAGGGAGAGGAAAAGAAAAGAAAAATGGTTGGGGGAGAGAGATGGGGTGGGAGAACTGAAACCGATATATATATATATATATATATATATATATATATATATATATATATATATATATATATATATATATATATATATATATATATATATATATATATCATTCTTTTCACTATTTACTATTGTCCTCATCTTTGTTGCCATATTGATTACAACACATGTCACAGTGGATAAGGCCGTTGACTAGATCGAGTAACAGGACCCAAAGAGTTGTGCGTTCAATACCTGGTTAAGGCAGTGGAGAACTTGGAGAGGTGAATTAACAGGAGATAACTGATATCCATTAGGCATAGTACGTGCAACTAGAACAGTCTACCCCAGCGAGAGACATAAAGAATTCAGTTCGACATTCCAACCACCTGAAGAAGGCCGGCGAGTGCAATCGCCAAACGTTGTGAAAATATGGCAACAAAGATGAGGACAATTGTCCGAATAATAGTGTATATAATACCTCATCTCAGAAATATAGACAGCTTCAATCTTTTCATATCTATCTATATCAGTCAATCAATTTATCTATTTGTTTGCCTGTCTCACTGGCTCTCTCTTTCCACAAGAAATTCCTGTTTAATGTAGAAAAGAAGAATCTGCGCTATTGATTGACAGCTTGTCCAAGAATTATATTGGTCTCTCTTGTTCTTAGGTCTCCGTCAATATCGGGAGATGCTAATGTTGTGCACTGTACGAATCTTCTAGTGAACAGTTTCTGTATCTACTTTGCAATGTAATATCTGTTGGTCAAAAATGCTTTCAAAGTGTTTGAAAAGGTGGTAGTCAGTGAGGTCTCTTATCCTAGATCGCCGAGTTTATGTAGCGCCATCCCAGCAATATGTGGCCGAGCATTTTCATGAAGCAGAATTGAACCTCGTCAGTTTTAGCCCATCCCGTTGCATTTACTTAACTGAATGTGCATTTCATTCAGTTGCTGACAGTAAGCTCTGGGGTGTTTATCCATTTAGATTCTTCCAGAAGCTGTATTGGATAACCCCAAATGGCAGACCTCTAGAGAGTTATTATAATATTCTGTTGTTGCAATTACGAAAGTCTTTAGGTGCGTTTATATAATCAATCCATTGAACTGGTAATTTACGATTGTTATAAAAGATCAATTTGTCATGATAATTCATTACTCCACGAAGTAATGGATCATTCAGAGATGCAGCATCGAACAGACTTAAAACATATCAAACTCTTTGACTCGTCAACTTAATGTGGAAGCCATTTTAATGCAGAAATTGCATTCAAAGATTTCTAGGCGCACAAAATTTTATAGCTGTATTATAAATAACCTTGCAATTTGATGCCAAAAGGTATAGATATGTTTCCTATTTTGACTGATTTAAGTATTGTGTGCATGGCTCAAATTTACTAAGGAAAGTTATAACTATATTATTCATCATTCTCCTTAACCTTCGGGTTAAATAGTACGTCACCATGCCTATTTTCTTGTGATGGTCCGATATTTTTTTGAATTCTGACAACTATTATCTGAGATATTGTTTCTGAAACTTTGACATCGGTTTCATTCGACGAATGTTTCTAAAGATGTTGATTGTCATATGGACATGGTCGTCCTGTTCTACTTTGAACTCCACGATTCGTGTCCCCACTGCGGAACTTCAGAAACCAAAGTCGTACTGTCCAATCACCGTTGTATAGTTCCCCTCATCCTCTTGTAATGTTGGCAGCAGTTTGAGAAACATTATAATCAAGCTTTAACTCATACGAAAAAAATATAAACGCATTTCTTTTTTTTTTTTTCATGTTCAAGATGAGAAGTATGCAATTTAAGTTTAATTCTGAAATAGATTGATATTAAATTAACAAAGAGGACACTTTAATCAGGAATGAGTAATCTATTTTTTCAATAACTATTAGAACACAAAAGGTTTATCCTAAATTCGGACATTATTTTCCGAACAACCTAAGTTAAATTCTGAAAGAGATCGATATTAAATTAACAAAGAGGACATTTTAATTATTAGGAACGTGTAATATATTTTGTGCAGCTATTTGAATAGTTACAGTTACGAGTTTTTTTTTTCTAAAATCGAACATTATTTTCCGAACAACAATAAATAAAGGGTAGTCCGAAAGTCTCCCCTAGATAATATAACATTCTATTTCAAATGACTGACACGAGCTCCTACAGATTAGAAAAGAGGCTACTTGCAAGTCTATGGACTCCTGATCATGTGCATTCTAGCAAGAGCATAGAGGATGTTCGATATGACTTCACTGCAAGATTCGGGAAACAATCTACTTCGAAGCTATTTCTTTTATTTTCCTATGTACAGTATGGTCTGAAAGTCTTGTTACCCCTCGATAACATAACATAACTTTCTATTTGAGATGACCGACACGATCTTCTACAGTTTAGAAGAGAGGCTGCTTGCAAGTCTATGGACACATGATCATGTGCATTCTAGAAAGAGCATGGAAGAAGTTCGAAATGACTTCATAAATATTTATATTGTTTTCATTATTTTTTAATATGTGTGGCAACACTTCCAGACCACACTGTGGATGGATAGAAAATGGGTGAATTTGGTGTACGTCCAGATAGTGTAATCGACTGCGGCTCGGCATGAGAACTACAGTCGAATTTGTTGCATTCCCTTGCGTGATAATAATTTTACTTACTGTAAGTAATTCTAATACATTTATTTCTTTTAAAAAAGAAATATACTCTATTAAAATTAACAGTGAAAATATTTTAAAGTTGTATTTAAAATTGTAGTTAAATAAAAAGAAATTCTAACCTAAACATCTTTTAAAATTGTAATTAAATAAAACGTATTCTAACCTAAAGACCTCCCTCCAAGTACTAAAAGCACTTAAAAGAATCCAATAAAACACCTACAGTAAAATGAATTTAATATGAAAAGCTAGATGTAAGCCATTGAATGACCCATGTCCTTTGTACTTACATAAGAAACAAGATATTACTAAGTTTATATAAAAAATAAAAGTTTGCTAAATCAGTGAAGTCAATTAGCTATGTTTGGCGTCATTGTCATAAAGTTTACTTTAAAAATTATAGTTGATGTGAAAATAACTCTACATACTGTAAGGGATTCTTATACATTTACTTGCTCTTAAAAGAATTTTTGCCGTTAACAATAAAATTTAAAAAAAGATCCAGGCGACATGCATTTAACGGATGTCAGATTTCATTGAAGAATACATCCCTAACCCCTACCAAAACGTAACTAATAACGGATACATCATAATATAGACATAAAAAACACGAAAACACCCCTGTCGTGTAGAAGTGAATTAATCTGTAACCTTGGAAACGTGAATTATGATTTTAGCTGTGTCTTTAAAACCCAGTAATTTTAAAAGTTACTCCAAAATTCGCTTGAGAATGAAATGGAACTAATGTCTTTCATTTAATTACAAAATTAAATTCGGACCTTCCATTTTTGAAACATGGTTAGAACTGTGTAGCGGAAAAAACATATTTTAAATCAATTAATTTATAATATTATATATATATATATATATATAGAAAGAGAGAGAGAGAGAAAGAGAATATTATTGATAATTAGTAGGGATAATTCCAAAGCGGTTATAAATCAAAAAAGAGCTCAATATAAAGAGAGCAAATATAATAATATATAATAATGAAACGGAGTCCTACAAGTCTATAGGTGAGAATTTATGGATTTCTAAGGACTCCGCTTTCATTATATATATATATATATATATATATATATATATATATATATATATATATATATATATATATATATATGCGTGTGTGTGTGTGTTTGTTTGTGAGGTGGGTGGGTGTTTGTGATCGCACAATTTCTTCAACATCTTCCTAACTGTACCAAAAAAACCTAACTGGAAGAAGCTGGACTCTATGGTCTATAGTGATTCTGCAACATGATTATAACATGAAAATCAAAGGGCATTTAGCTATAAATTTATTTTAAAGAGATTATACATATTAGAATCGCCTTAAATATGTGCACTCAAAACTAGTACTTCATATTTAACGGATGAACATTACATTTTTTTACAAGATCACTTTTTTTCTTTAATGTATTAATATTAAATACCATTATGACAGTATTTTTTCTATTTGATTTCCCCCAAGCGTCACTCATCAAAAGAATTACTAAAGCAAGTGTGTGATATGAATATAAGAACAGGAAGAAGAGAAGATTACGAGGATAAGGTATATATATAACTGTTGATCTGAGACTTGGAGAGGTTAAGCGTACGGTAAAGAACCTTCTTCCAATAAGTAACAGTTTCTGAAGAGAAAATCTCGGAGTGAAACGCGCTTCTTATCTAAGGGACAAGTCGGGAAAGAAGAGAACCGTATGCTTCTGACAAGCAAGTCTTGGCTGTCAAGTTCTGAGTTGATGGTAATAAATAAAGTTATTTTTCTGAGCAAGAGATATAAGGTAAAATATGAAAGACCGAAGTCTCGTATTCTCCTTAACATGTACAATGTCTTTTCATCAAAAGTAATTCTTTATATAACGTATCTCTATCTATAAAAGGCAGGATGTGTGTGTGTGCGTATGCGTGTGTGTAACGAATGCACGGCCGCAATTTTCGACGGATTTGCACCAAGATTTACATGCACATGCTCCAAGTTAGCGGGAAGGCCAACATCGGCTTTGCATTTCCCAACTCCCATCGATAGTTGAAATAATCGTTTTTTTTTTCATGCTTCTACGGCAGTTTTCATGTAGTTTGCAGCCATTTTCTGCTGGCCAGAGTGAGAGCCTATAGCTGGCTGCCACGAAGAGGCAGGAAGATTCTATTGGCCAGCGTGAGAGCCAACAGCTGACTGACACGAATGTTAACTAGCACGCTAGCATGCAAAAAAAAATCGATAGCTGCATTCGTCACAATTGGGAAAAATTTAAATCTACATGGCACTTTACTCTAATTGGCTCATTCGCTTGCTTAAACTCAACGTTGATTCTGATTCCGCAGAACTGGGTTGGGTGTGAAAAAGTATTTGTTGTTAACATTCTTTTTTCATTCGGTTTTTCCAGTCACGAGTTCTTTTTTAAAGCTGATCGTTTTGTGTTCATTTTGTTTAGTTCTTTTTCATAACAGATTTAATGTTTAGTATAGAGCTTAGGAAAAATTCGCAGTATGAGATTCGCAAGAAGTAAGGCATGTAGCAACATCAGCTCGGCAAAGGGCACTCCTTTAAAGGCAAAGAAGGGCAAAAATATTTTAAGTCAAGTGATAGTGATTGCTGTATGAGTCGTACGATTTTTGAATCAAGCACGTGCAACGCCGGGCCATACTGCTAGTACTATATAAATGAAGAACGAACCTCGCAAAAGACAATCAGGTTTTCATATCTAACAGAAAGACACATCTATTTTTGCTCCTTTTTTTTATTAGGTTGTATGAATTTCCTTTCTCACGAAATCATCTTACTGTCATTGTGTTTTTGAATCTTATAACTCGGACCGCATATGTCAAAAGACGGCTATAATGGCAACCGAATTCTCTCTGAGTACATTTAAATATTTTAGTTTTTGGAAAATACGTTTTTAGCACGGGATTTGATTTATAATATGATTATAAGGATGAATGGAACCACTATTTTGTGTCATTCTACTTAACCGAATTTCATCTGTTAGTTTAATTCTAAAAATAGATATCTACCTAAAACGTACCACGCCTAAACCAAATATTTGGGCATTTGTTTTCCTACGACGCTTTTTTCTTCTTGGAACCGGAAAAGAAAAGCTTAAAAACAATTCCCTTGTATATGCAACTCAATTAAAACCAATGATCCCCATTGGAGTATAAAACGTTAATCTTCCAATGACGTTTAATAGAATATAACTCCTCACCATACATAGCTCTATTTATACCTGTTTTTATAGCTGCAATAAAAATGGATCTGTGGTTGAAGAGAAAAATAAAAATAAAATATACTGCCCAGAGCAGGAAGGGAGATCAAAACCTTCAGTCAACCAGCTAGTGATTATAGATTTTAATGGAGTTGTATTCCCTGTTGACTGGAATAATATCACCCAGCGGAGCCAATGCTATTTTTTTTTTTTTTTTTACTCGAGCCAGTTTATTTGTCTGGAGAAACCTTGTAACTTAGTTTTAACCCCACTACAGATTTTTGCCAGTTGACTACTGGAAAAGTTAAGTAGAGAATGGAAGAGAAGTAAATAAAAAACAAAACAAAAAAAAAAAACAAACTAGGAAGTCAAAAGAAGCAGAGAATATAAGACAAGGACGATTATAATACAATTTGTTGTTGCCTCGGTAAAACGAAAGATACTTTTATTAAAACATAAGAAAGTGTTATGTCCTGAAGGACATTGAAACCAGAAGGGTTAATCCCAAAATTCGTGAGATGACTTGAGGATTTAATTCCCGCATAAACGACTTGAATTGTATGTCGATCAGTTTGAACAATGGAAGAGCGACCCGAACTTAGGGGCAAAGTTGATTGATACACAGCTGCAAATGCGGGCTGGAAAGCGAAAATCTAGATTTTTGTATACAACTGAATTTGGAACTGAGTTTTCCTGGACGGAAAATAGTCGAGGTAGCAGGCCCAGATAAAGCATCAAGGAGGATACAGGAACTACCCACGCTCACCGAAGGGGCCGGTGAGAGAGGATAATAAAAGAAAGAGCGGAGAGAGTGAATTTCCCAATGTTATGACATAAAACCGGAGGGGATTCACCAAAAAAGCTCCTACCTCATCATACCCCCGATTCCAGTTTAGACGAATGTCCATAAATACAGATGCAGGGAGCGAATTAAGCAGAAGAGAGAAGAGAGGCAGTAGAGACGGAGATGAGACCGGGGACAGGAGATAGGCGCACATGTTATTCTGCCGACGAAAACCTCCAACTTCAGCCTTTTGCTAAATTTTACCAAAACAGCAAATCAAAATTTGCCACGTCAACAACGATATCACTTCCGGTGTAGATGCGGATCGGGCTGATAATTGATTGCATGCAAAATATGATGCACATCAATTATGGTACGAAAGACAGATATAAAAACAGTATTTACTTTTTGTTCAATTTATTCGAGTGTTTTTTCCTGTACGTTTTCGCCCTGCTTGGACAAGCCCAACATGAAGATACCTGCGAGGATTCCCTGGTCTGCTCCTGATTAAACTTATATCACAACGTGGTATAGGGCAGCCGCGGTATTAGAAGTCTTCTAAGCTGTAAAGCGAACATTTTATTTTTCGTAAAACAACGAATTTGGAGTTGATTACCCTGGTTGAAAGTTGTCTTGGAATACGAGGAGTGGGGTGGATAAGCCACCCACGTTCACTGAGGAGTTTTAGTGAGAGGTAATAATATGAGAGAGTGAAAGAAGGGAATTCTTCAGAATTATCGAATTCTCTTACTTCGCCAATTTAGGTGAATGTCAATAAATACGAATGTGCGAGGCGAATTCAGCAGGCGAGACCAGAGACAGGAGAGATTAACTGCCGAGGAAAGCCTCTGACTTCAGGTTTCTGCCAAATTTTACCAATAACAGCAAACCAGATTTTTGCCAGGTCGACGATAATATCACTTCCGATTTAAATGCGGGATGGGCTGATAATTATTAGGTTGGTGCAAAAATAATGTCGTTTTCTCACATAGTAACACATGTGAGAAAAACGACATTATTTTTGCACCAACCTAATAATTGCATGCGAACTCTGGGGTAAACCAATTATTGTACGGAAGACTGATATAAAAACAGTATTTACTTTTGTTCAATTTATTTAAGTGTTATTTTTTTCCCCGTCTGTCGTCGCCTTGTTTGGACTAGCCCAGCACGAAGATACCTGCGACGAATCGATCCTGGTTGCCTTATGATCAACCTTAAATCCTATCGTGGGGTAAGGTTAGCTCGGTCGGGGTTAGAGCGGCCACTTCAGCGACCAGCCGCCGTGTTGAAAGTCTTGAACGACCGGCTAAGATGTTGCAGGATTACACTATTACTTAATTTAACTTGAGTAAAATAATTCCTCAATATTTCCTAAAAATATGGTAAACAGAAATATTTTGCGTAATCTCCTTCTGATATATAAATCAGATATGATCATATTGTTTATTGGTTTTAAAAGTTATGATAAAAAAAATACGTAATTCAAATCTGTGATCCCTTATTGGGACCAAAGGATTCCATGAGTTTTACCGCGGTAACTTTCTCAAAGTTCATGGGTACATAACATAGAAGGAGAGTTGTAAAACTTACCTTCCAGATTGTTTCTCCAGAGGAAGTGGGACCCGGGAAGATAAGCAGCGGGACCATACGTCCTTGGAGTAGGGGCATTGGCAGGCTCAGTGCCACGAGGAATAGGAAGTTGTAGAAAGCCATGCTCGTCCACGCCCTGAACGAACATGGCACATAGAAAAAAGTTAATCACATTTCAGCGATTTACTAAGCGTAACTGAGACATGACACAAGACCGAAATTACTCAACCACAAAGTGATCTATATTGATGTAATAAGCATAGCTTAGATGAGGGACGAAAGTATGGAGCACCCAGTGTGGATCGAAATCACTACTCAGTCGTAATTAATCGTGCAAATCAAATGTGCTAATTATTACACTACGTCAAAGTGCTCTAATGATTTTCTAAGAATAGCTTAAATATGGTACAAGGCTGAAAATATGGAGTACCCAGTGAGGATCGAAGACACTACTCAGTCGTAATTGATCTAGCAAGACAAGCTTGCTAACCATTACACCACGTCGAATGCACTATATTGATTTACTAAGCATAGCTTAGATGTGGAACAAGGCCCAAAGTATGGAGCACCCAGTGAGGATCGAATTCAATATCCAGTCATAGTTGATATAGCGATACAAGCTTGCTAAACATTACATCCTTTCAAAATGTCCTATATGGATTTACTAAAACAGGGGTATAAGGGATAGCGGTTTGGATTGAGAGCTGAATTCCAATCGAATCCATTATATCCACTTACATGCTAATACCCTTGGGAAAGGTATGAATCCTCTTATAATACTATGCGCATATAGCTGGACAGACAGGGCTCTATAGACTTGGATGGCAACTGGTCTACCGCAGAAAGAACTGGCAACCAACTGCAGGAAAAAATCTGCCTCGTCAGTCATATATCGAAAGATACATGATCACCTAAGCGTGTATCACGTATGTCACATAAGTGATATAAGCATAGCATAGATGTGGCACAAGGCCCTAAGTATGAAACACCGAGTAAGGATCAAATTCAATTCCAGTCATAATTGATATAGCCAGACAAGCTTGCTAAACATTACATCCCTTCGAAATGCTCTATGTAGATTTACTAAGCATAGCTTAGATGTGACACTAGGCCCAGTGTATTGAGCACCCATTGAGAATCTAATTCAGTCGAAGTTGATCTAGCGAGATATGATGGCTAAACATTACATTGCGTCGAAGTGCTCTATATTGCATAGCTTAGATATGTCACAAGGCCAAAATTATGGAGAGTCAGTGAAGATCAAGTCGTAATTGATCTAGCGAGACAAGATTACTAACCTCTACCCCACATCGAAGTGCCTGTGTTGACCACATATTGGACTGTAGGGATCATTTTAAACGTAGATTTGACTGTTATAATTATTGATTCCTCTTCTTTCTCTTATAAATCATTGCAATAATGATCTGCGTCATTGTTTCGAGTCGATATAAGAGGCAGCATTGCGAGGGCAAGAGTGATCGGGGAAGGCAGAGAGTAGGCCATCTAACTGACGTGCGTGTGTAAAAGGCTGGCGGAACAGGGGTTGGCTCGAATCGATATCAGAGGTGGGGGTGGTTGAGTTTTAAACTGTATCAATTTAATATTTTGTAAATGTTCATAACGTATTGATTTTGCTGTTTTAGAAATGCTTGTAAATTGATTTTTAGAAAGTCACAAAAAATGATTTGCGCTTTTTCAAAAGGAAATATTATGAGGAGGCGGGTAAATAAAAGCAACACAATCCGAATTTATGGACAATTAACAAAAAAAAAAGTTAACAAGTGAAAGAATGAAAAGATATTGCCAAAAAATAACCGTCAGTGTCGCGCGATTAAAGGCAATATTTTTGCGTACTTACAGGAAGCCCCATAACTTAACAAAACACAAATATTAACAAACGCACCTCTCCGCAAACGTTACCCTCACACTCTTTTATAAAGGTAAAAGCACATAACTAACTTCATGAGACAGAAAAAAATATGTTTAAATGTTTTTCGTCATTCAAGGAAACAGAACAAGCCTTTTGGTAAATCGCCCTGGGCATGACGACAAACCACGTCCGCGTTCTGGGTATGACGATAAAGTACGTCCGCGTCCTGGGTAAGACGATAAACTACATCCGCGTCCTGGGTATGACGATAAACTACCTCCGCGTCCAGGTTATGACGATAAAATACATCCGCGTCCTGGGTATGACGATAAACTAGATCCGCGTTCTGAGTATGACAATAAACTACATCTGCGTTCTGGGAATGACAATAAACTACATCCGCGTCTTGGGTATGAAGGTATAATACATCCGCGTCATGGGTATGACAATAAACTACATCCGTGTTCTGGGTATGAAGATAAACAACATCCGCGTCCTGGGTATGACGATAAACTACATCCGCGCTCTGGGTATGATGATAAACTACATCCGCGTCCTGGGTAAGACGATAAATTAAGTCCAACAATGCCTCTGATCAGGAGGTTTGGAGGTGTGTAGAACCACCTCCTAATTGCTGGTGTTCCCAGGTCTACCCTGTCCCGGGGTGGTAGCACCTGTTAGGGTCTTAGCTATGGGCAAATAGTTAACACCCGAACTTGTGTAAAAATAGATTTTAATACAAGAAATACTTTTTAATAAAAAATAATTATTACCAGCAATAATTTTTAAAGAAAAAAATATTATCAGTAATACTTTTAAAAAAATACCAGCAATACAAACAGCTATACATTCTTTGAAAAAATATTACCAGCTATAGATTTCTTCAAGGAAAAATATTCCTAGAAATAGATATTTGAAGAAAAACTTTATCAGCAATAAAAATTGTGCCGGCATTAAATAACCCATTGAGGTTGATATCGCGTAAAACAAAACAAACCAAATCAATTCTCATGGTAAACTTCTTCTTTTTTTTCTGATGGTAGTGAAAGAAAGCGAGAAGAAAGAATAAAATATCAACTGCCAGAAGGCAGAATGCATGGTTGTTAGCAAAATGATGAAACCAAAGTGCAAATTGCAAATCAGAGATACCCAAATCAAAACGGAAGAAACATTTAAATACCTGGGAAATGTTTTTAACAGAGGAGCGAAAGGCTGACACTGAAATCCGAAGGCCTATTGGGATAGCAAAACATGTATTCCAAAAGATAAGCAAAGTATTAAGAAAAAAAAAATCGCTAGAAACAATGAAAAGAATACTAAAGTCTTACGTGAGATCAGTCCTCCTTTTTGGCAATGAGTGTAAAATGATCACCTGGAAGATGGAGAAGAAACTTGAAGCAAGAGAAATGTGGTTCTACAGAAGGATGTTGAGGATGACATGGACAGGACATGTGAGCAACTACGAAGTTTTGGAGATAATGGAAACAGAAAGGAAACTAATAGTTAACATCAGAAAGAAAGGATTGAGGTTTCTGGTGCACTTAAAGAGGAAGGAGGGCTTGCAAAATCTGATGCTTATGGGGCAGGAAGAAATCAATTCATAACATAGTGAGCTTGAATAAATGGATGACAAAACAGGGCTTTGGACAAATAACAGAAAACCCAAGTTTATTTAGCGCTAAAAAGAAAAGGAAGTTGTGGAGAGCCATGATCGCCTACGTTCTGATGGGATACGGCACAAACAGAAACATATTCACGGACATCTTTTGAAATGTTGAACGAACGCAGAAAAATCATGTTGAAGTTAATTTTATTTAAGGTTATACCCGTGCGGTAGGATGTGGCACAAGGCTTTTTTTTTAATGCGGGGTAAAACCGAGCCCGTAGGCTCGGGCAAAATTTCCTCGTAGACCCCGTAATAAACGGGGTCGGGTAGCTGTCTACCTCGCCAGACGAGACTCTACCCTTTGGCATAGCCTTGTCTGGGTTCCTCTTTCCAACTAATTGCCGAAGCAATGCGGTAATTTTATTTAACATCTAGTAATATTTTCATGGCAATTTTTATAGAGTTTGGTATGCTTCGGCGTAGCCCATTTAGCGTGGATGATTCGGCGTGGATGTTTTGGTCTCAGAAAAATAATTGGACTATTCGGCATAGCCGTTTAGGCGTCAGGTATTAAACTGACATTCTTTGGGTCCTGTCACTGGATCTAACTAACGACTTTATCCACTGTGCCATGTGTCCTTGAAGACACATGAGACATTGGATTAGATGTTTGGAATGTCGAACTGAAACTTTTATTTCCTCTTAATTCCCCCTCCTCGTTAAGGCGGTGGAGAACTTGGAGAGGGGAATTAACAAGAGATAACTGATAACTGACATCCATTAGACATGGCCCGTGGAACTAGAACAGTCTAACCCAGTTAGCGAAATAAAGGGTTCAGTTCGACATTCCAACCACCTGAAGTGGGCCGGAGGGTGCAACAACCGAAACGTTGTAATTACTATGGCGGCAAACACGAGGACAATAGTCCGAATAATGTAAATAGTGAACAAAAGGCTTGGAAAATTTGACACTCACAGGACGTATTGAATGGAAGACAGAGAGTGGAAAGCAGAGCAAAACCTACCTAGAGATCTGTGTAAATGGTTAGCAGAACACAGATTTTATTTTTTTATAAAAGAGTGTAGTTAACAACCTTGATAACGTTTGGTTCTATATAAAATATCTTACGGTCGGTTGTGATTGAATTATGGGGAAGAATACTAGTTACTTCCAACAGTTTATTCATGTTATTTTTTTTTTTACACTATGAAAGTATAAAAATAGGTTTTAATAGCAGCAATGCTTTTTGGTGGAAATATTACCAGCAATACATTTTTGAAGGGAAAAAAATATTACCAACAATACATTTTTGGAAAAAAATGTTTCCAGCTATAGATTTTTGGAAAAATAAATATTGCCAACAATACATTTTTTGGAAAAAATATATTAGCAGCAATACATTTTTTTACTGCTTGTAGTCGCCTTTCTGTATCTGCTATCAAAACCTGTGCCATCTGTATAAGTTATTTTCTTCAGACTGGAGACACCAATAATTAAATATTGAGTCCATATTCTCAGGAGTTTTCTGTTGTTTTAAATGGTTTCTTCATCTTTGATGAGATTGTCTGCCATTTGTCTACCATTCATTGATATATATCAGGTCCAATATTACGTAACAGTTCACTTCTGTTGGAGTAATCTATTGTAAAGTAATCTATCAGCTTTCTTTCACTATTTACTGCTTGTAGTTACCTTTCTCTATCTGCTTATCAAATCTGTGCCATCTGTATAAGTTATTTTCTTCAGACTGGAGACACCAATAATTAATGAATTAATATAAAACGGCGTTATATAAGTCATAGCAAGGAAGGTGTGTACGACAATTATCTGTTTTCACCCGGACTTATTCAATCTATACAGTGAGGCAAGCGTCTTAATGTATAAGTTGAATAAGTCCGGGGAGAAGACACATAATTGTCGTACACACCTTTATTGTTATTATTTAATAAGCAAAACGCCATTTAATAATAATAATAATAATAATAATAATAATAATAATAATAACAATAACAACAACAACAACAACAACAACACTAACAATAATAATAATAATAATATATTTTTGCTTTTTCTTTCTAATAGTCCGTGAGATACGATTCGAGTGTTTCCCAATCCATGTTTTAATATTATACAATATTTCTTTTCGATAAGCAAAATGTTTCCGAATGATTCCTTGTGTTAGTTATCAGATTTAGCAAATGATGGTCTTTATTTCAAAGGACGACATCACATTGAAGCGCCTAAACAATCCTCGCTCAAATAAGTGGATTAAAGTGTAGGTTCGTGAACTTGGTGATACAGTAATTGTGAGTTCAATCCTTGGAACAGTCAGTGTGTACTTGAACTCACTGGTACGGTTTGGTTTATTTTGTTTTACCGTTTATCAACTTCAACGTGTTATATAATGGCGGCATTAATTTCAGGAAAGGTTCCTATGAACAGAGCATGCATCTTTGTAAGTGTAGGTTCGTGAAATTGGTGACACAGTAATTTTGAGTTCAATCCCTGGAACGGGCGTTGTATACTTGTACTCATTGAGTTTTTTTGGGCACCCAGAGGCGATGTAATGGTTAGCAAACTTGTCTCGATAGCACAATTACGAATGAGTAGTGAGTTCGATCCTCAATGGGTGACCCATACTTTCAGCCTTGTGCCACATCTAAGCTATGCTTGGAAAATCCCTACTCATTTGTTTGTTTTACTGTCTATCAAACTCAATTTAATGCCGACAGTATTTTCAGCATATGTTAGTCTGAATAGAACATTCACTTGCTCTAAGTTTCGGTTTGTGAACTTGGTGATACAGCAATTATGAGTTCAATCACTAGACCGGGTTGTCTGTACTTGCAACCAGTGTTATTTTTTTTCTCGGCATATCAACCTCAACGGGTTATTTAATGGCGATAATATTTTCCGGATAGGTCTGTATGCTTGTAAGAAACAGTTTGTAGATGTAGTTTGATTGAGGTATTTTAGTAAAGACGGTTTTTGTCAAGGGTCAAATGTATTGCTGGTAATATTTTTTTTTCAAAAATGTATTGCTTGTATTTATACTATAAAAATATATATATATATTTTAATTTCATAGGGCTTTGACGCCAGTTTGACTGGAAACCTAACAGATGCTACCACCCCGAGTCAGTAGACCTGGGAACAACAGCAATTAATAGGTGGTCCCATGTTCATCAAAGCTAACTGTGTCGAGGCCTTGCTGTCTGATGTAGATTTTCGTCATACCCAGGACGCTGGAATCATATGAAACACGATGAACAATACTAAAAATAAAATCTAGATGAGATATCCCAAGATATGAGTAATGGAACGAGAACAGTCTACTACCGTAAATTTAATAAAGGGTTCAGTGTCGAAATTCGCTGTATTTTACCCGGATCCGCATACACCTGATGAAGTCCTCTCCGGCTTATAAAAACGGCTGAAACATTGTGATAACAACAAAAAGATGAGGATAATAGTTCGTACGTAAATAGTATAAATACAAAAATAGATAAAACATATTTATTATACAATACATATGACCAGAACATCTGATAAAAAAAAATTCTCAACAAGAATTTGGTCACCTTGAAAAATCTGAGATTTAAACACAAACACCACTCCAAACATAGCAATACAGCCCAATCCCTTGGCACCTGGAAACTATTGGAGCACAGAAATCATCACCCCTTATATATATATATATATATATATATCATTAAGCTTAAAACTGAATATAAAACAATCATTAATGCTTCGAAACAGTCAAAGTAAATATTGTCAATATTTATAATACATCTAAGAAATATAGACAGATTTTATTGTGGCCTTGTTAGGGCTAGAAATAAAGACACAAAGAGAGGAATTAAGTTTAAAAAATATATTAACAGAAACAGTTATACAAACGAGAGTGTTACAGCAAGAATTTTCGGTCTGACTGTTAGAGCTAACTGCTTGAAATTTCCCTCTCCAAAAGGCAGTACCTGCTCCTATTAATAGCTAGGAGAGTCCTTGCCTGTGTGGGTGAATTACCATAAAAGATTCTGAAGAAGATAGGGGAATACAACAGCCGAATGTCGTTAATATGACAATAAAGATGAAGACGATAGTCTAAAAATGTAAGTAAAATACTTACAATACCTCATATTAGAAATATAGCCAGATCCTGAAGAAAATCCAGTGCGTACAACAGCCGAAATGCCGTGAATATGGCAATAAAGATGAGGACAACAATCCGATTAATGTAAATTGAGTAAATATGTACAAAGTACATCATCTCGGAAATACAGACATATATTGAAGAAGGCTGCAGCGTACGATGGCTGAAACGTCGAAAATATGACAATAAAGATGAGGATAACAGTCTGAACAGTTTAAATAGTGTAAATAATTACAATACCTGATCTCAGAAATTTCAACAGATACAGAAACACACGTTAAGAAAATCCTGCGATTGCCTGACATATATAAATTGTAGTCACGGACTGAAAAATGCTCTCAATTCAAACAATTTTCTAAGAACATCTTACGTTACTTTAGGCCTCAAGTAAAAAACTTGGTTAAAGATTGTATCAAACAGCAAATCAGTAAAACTGGAAACTAATTGCAGGGATTCCTGGAAGCCCATGCCTCAAGGAGATACAAAAAATTGTTCTGACAAGTACAGCCCACACTTTACGAAGGGCTTTATCTATGTAATTTTTATTTTATTTTTTTATTTTTTTTATTTTTTTTTGTCAGTGAAAAGTGTCATGAGGCCATTTCTAACCTTAGGTCCCTGGGTAGGACCCGGAAAGAAATGTGTAAACGCCAGAAAGCAAGGAAAATTAAAATAATAATAATAATAATAATGAGGTAACAATTTTATGGGACTTTACAATACACACAGACAGAAAAATACAAGTTAATCGGCCAGACATCGTGATCAAAGACCACTTAAACGAAATGTGCCTTCTTATTGACATGGCAGTTAATTCAGATTTTAATGTGTCTTTGAAGATCTTCAAAAATCTATCAAAATACAAAGAACTTGAAATCGAAATCCCGAAAATGTGACACATGAAGACATTAATAATTCCATTTGTTGATTGTCAAAGATTTCGATAGACTCATTGAAGGGATTCCTGTTAGCCCAAGCCTTATAGAAATACAAAAAATTGTACCCACAAGTACAGCCCATACCTTACGATGGGCTTTATCTATGTAAAATGTATGTGATCTGACGTTGATTTTTTGTGTTTTTTTTGTTTTGTTTTTTTCCTAAAAAATGCTGAGTGGAAAATCTCATAATATGGAGTAATATAGTATCTAGATGTGTTCCCTAAATCGGTTATACGTTAATCGTCTGTAAAACGATAATCATTTTGCTACATTCTAATATTTAAAAAAAAATAATATTGATAGATTATTAAGTTTATAATATCTTAAAATATGCACATGAAAAAAGGTTGAGAATGGATCTATCGACACTAGAAGCTGTGATAGCAGATAGAGAATTAAGAACACTAATTACCTTGAAAAATTGTTTTAAGATAGAGACAGTATAATTTTCAACCGATAGTAAGACGAAGTTTTCGGACAATGAATGACGAATGTTTCTTGCATGGAAACGGTTATTTACACTATCACAATTAATGTTATTATTGAGGCAAATACCTAAAAAAAAAAAAAAAGAGAAAATATATTTCATATTCTCTTATATATGAGTTTAATATTAACTAGAATATCTTCTTTTGTATTTCTTTTTAATCGGAATCACTCGAAGGAAGGCAGTAATTAGAAACAGAATTAGGAACAGAAACATTAACGATTAGAAAATGAAGATAAGTAATCAGGAGGACGGTAGATAGTGATTGACATTACATTTGAATTTGGCAGATTAAAGTTAGTTGAAAAGCATGGAGTCGGAATCGAGAAATGCGAGAAAAGAAACCATTGGAAGATTTCAATTTCCCTATTTTTATTTTGTTATAAATCTTAATATTTAAGTTAATGATTGAATAAGTTCATGGCGATTTTTACGACGATAAAATATCCGGAGAAAGTTTCCCTATAGCATCGTTAAATATCTGAGCGTAACTTGAAAAAAAAAATTGCAATGACGATGATAAATATGAATGCTGGTCATTATTTTAAGAGCAAAGAAGGCGTAAATGATAAGATTTGAAAGTGTCATTTTTTTTCATTTCACTAAAACACTTTCATCCTTTCATTTTCACACTGAAACCAACTAGCCTTTCTGGTATGTCTTTTCCGTTTTTTCCACGCGATCTTAACTGAACATTTCATAGTTTATGAGATATTGGCAGGAGACGCTATGTCCCCTTCTTTCTATCTTTCGCCCACTTTCACAAGGAAAACAAAATAGCCTCTCCGATATGTTTTTTTTTTCTCTTTTTCATTAGATATTGGCTAGAGGTAACGTGCGTCCTAAGTAAGGAATGAATAGACACACCTAATTATAATAAGATTATGCAATAGAATCAAAGATAGTCCTTAGATATTTTACAGCAAATATCTGAAAATATACGAAAATATATTTAATACTACTATATAATGAGAATAATGTTAATAGTATAGTGGCTTCAGAGATAGTCTTTATGTATAAAGATAGAATGCGTTTTAAATAAAAAAAAAGAAAATAATTTTGATACACTGTAATACTTCCGCTAATAAATTTGCTCGTGTGGAAGTGTTTTATCATCATTAGGGGATCAACTAACTGTAGTTTTATACAGGATGATGTTAAATTATTTCCCATAAAGAAAACTTGACATAGATCCATGAAGACAGCTGTTAATTATCAACTTTCTATAGACGTTACCAAAGGATATCGACTTGGTTCTAAACTGATTCTACTTTTTAATTAACGATTTGCCTATGAATATTCTAAGATTCTTAATAAAAATCTATGCAGATGAAACCACAGTTTCACTTTAAAAAAGCAAGATCAGAACCTGATGGTGGCTGTCTAATCTGATCAAGCTCAAACAGCAATAATGGAAAAAGATTGGCCTGTAAAATTTAATACACCAAAATCCAGCTCGTAACATGTCATCATCAGCAAGCGCATTCTGAATTTATTCCAATAGTGATAAATGTTAGTTGTCACACATGATCACCCGAGAAGTCATGTGTTACTTTGTGTTATACCGGAACATACCTATTCTATTGTTAATAGACTCTCCCACATATAACAAGTAGTAGCCAGGGTGCTCAGTGAGCCGGTTAGTCAGTCGATGTCGGACATTAAAGTATCAACCACCACAATTAGATTGCTGCGTCATTAACTATTATATCAAGTTCTTAAAGTTTTGTACGTCGAACCTTTTTACGACCGAGTTAGTGAAATACAAGCCTCCACTGTGAAACTACTCTACAACACTTTGTTAGCGTTAGAATGTACTACCGTTTCATCATCAGCTAACAGAACCTGTCCGTCAAGTGCCCCACAACATCACCCGAGTTCCCAAGTGGAATCCTTGTATCATTGGAAGCTGATAACTTTTCATCATCAGCTAACAGGCCCTGGACGTTTATTGCCCCACATCATCCCCCGAGAACCCAAGTGGAATCCTTGTAACATTGGAAACTGATAACGTTTCATCATCAGCTAACATGCCCTGGAATTATTCCATTCATGGTAAACGGATGCCATCTCAATGAGGTTTTTGGCTTTGAACGTAAATTTTCCAACAAAATCACCCGAGAGCACATGTTCTAGGCCGGTAACATTTCCTCATCACCAAGCTAAACCCAGATTCTTACCAGTGAACCTGGATGGTTGTATTCTCAAATAGGATTTTATCATTTAAGCGCAAATTGGGACTTAAGAATACACCTGACTTTAAGTGGAACTCGTATATACAATTGATTGCTATAGATGCTAAAGATGTCGGCTTTATAAATACCTGCCTCTCTTGACCGAGTTTTACATTTACATGATTCAGATCAGAACAAAAATGGAGGCTTGCAGCCATTTCTGTGAGAAAACTGTCGAATTCTCCCTTTCCACCCTTGACAAAGTTAACAGCGCTTTCGGCAATTAATTTAATTTATTTTCCACATACACTCCCGAACCCACATACTTAACTTTGTAAGCCTATCACTAACCTATCAGAGTTTCCATGGCAAATATTCACAGGAGCTCTAATTGTTACAGCCAAGGCCATCTTCCTATATCGACAGGGTTGAGTCATTACTTTGGTAATAGGTTTTTTCCCCTCCAAAGATTCTTCCAAGAATCGTTACTTTCTCGAACAGACTCCTGCAAGTATCAGTTAGTCAGTTATATTCCATGTGTGATACACGCTTAGGCGATCAAGTATCTTTCGATACATGACTGACGATGCAGATTTTCTTCCGCAGTAGGTTGCCATTTCTTTCTGCGGTAGATCAGTTGCCTCCAAGGCTATAGAGCCCGGTCTATCATACTATTTACCCATAGCTGGGGGGAGATGATGAGGATTCATACCTTTCCAAGTGTATTAGCACGTAATGGACTCTGACCCGCTATCTATTATTCAACCTTGCCTGCATGAATGTTTCCTCGAAATAATAAAACCTTAATATCATTTAATATCAATAGTTATCTATCCATCGAAATCCAAATTTGTAACTTCCTGCTCTTACAGCCATGTCACGCAACGCATTTAGTAACCATCTACTTTGAGTGGCTCTTGAGCCTTGTACTGAGTGAACTATAATTTTATGTTTGTTAAGCTGTGTTCGCTTTTAAAATTCAGAAATTCTAAGTGCTGCTTTTCAAGTACTCAGAGTTTTCCTGATTATGAAGGGATATGCAAAACACTCTCCCGCACCCTACTGCGCATAACTAGCTTAATAGAAATGGTAACAGTGAAAACTGCCGTTTCCTTATTGAAAATATTCGCCATTACTTAACCAAACACTGCCGCTGACTTCTGACGCCTACTGCTTTTTCTACGGGGCGCACTAGAAAAAAATATCCCATATATACCTCCTAGAAATATCTTTCGCATAATGGTAAGTGTTGTAAACTAAGGAAGGTTACTGAATAGAATAATCACGCAAACGTCTGTAATGGACGATAATACTTAGGACAAGAACAATACATATAAGATTTGCCAGCGGCGCGTAGATGTAGTAGTCAACTGCTAGAAGTGGGTCAAGTGAATTCCACAATGAATCTCCAACTGCAGGATATCTGCCAACCGCCTCACACAGTCAGATGTAGCACAAGGCCGAATTTAATCTGAGGTGACCGAGCCCGTAGTCTCAGCCAAAATTTCCCCATAAACGCCATATAAAACGGGATCAGGTAGTTGTTTCCCGAGACGAGAATCTGCGCTTCGACATCGCCTCGTCTGGGGATCCCTCTGACCGTAGGCAGAGAGTGTGACCATCACAGCTGGAGACGAATCGCCAACTGAAGGATATCTACCACGCGGTCAGATGTAGCACAAGGCCGAATCTAAAACGGAGTCAGGTAGCTGTTTCCCGAGACGAGACTCTGCCCTTCGACATAGCCTCGTCTGGGGATCTTTTCTGCCCGGAGGGGGAAAGTTTGAGCAGCACAGCTGGAGAAGAATCCCCGACTGCAGACCAACATACAGTATTTACTATGGTATTTATGTGAATGGGATCATACCCATTATCGTCCGTAGGTATGCTACCACAATAAGGCATTTCATATAGCTAATATCATACCATTATGTAGGAGGTATTTCTAGATCTATGTGGGTCGTGCTTCTGTCACACCGTGTATTATTGATGGAAGCTTTCTTCCTAACCATTTGTTTGAAGATGTATGGAACTTCAACATCTTAATTACGGCTAAACTTAATGCTTAGGTTATATCTGCTATCAAATTTCTTGGTGGGACTGTTCAAGATTTTCAAGTTGATTTTTTTCGCCTTCTCTAAGCTCAGATTTCAATTTCTATATTCGTATTTATTAACCAATCAGCGACGTTATCACAAACGCATTCTGAAGGCTCACTCCTGAAAATGATAAACCATGTTTGCCCTCATTAAAATAGATATTTAACAATTGTGAAAATATTTATTAGCCAATAAACTTTTGGGTTTAATAAAATCTAACTTTTAGTCTTTTCGGAGCTGATTTCTCGGTTATAAATGTGCTCGTTTTAGCTTGCAGAATTTTTATTATTTTATTTTAGCTTTTCATCAGAGTTGTTCGTTCGTTCTTGCATAAGCTGGAATTCTCAAACCCTTATTAATTATTCACATTTTCGCATATTTATTCGAGTACACTATATTACAAGCAGGTTTAGAGATGTTGAGTTAAGAACCGATTTATTGTCATATTTTAGAAGTAGTATTAATGCAGTTACCTTCGCTACTAGCTATGCGGGAGCTGCTGCTACTAGGAAATTACCCGCATACATAAAACAGTGTAAATACGTAGCACTCGTATGTACACGCATTCTATTTTCGATCATACTAACGCAAATATTCTGTTGCATTGTAAAAAAGAAAGCAAACATATATTTAGTGTAACTGTTTCGCAAAGAATCTTTGTAATTCATTTCTTTCAATTGGAAATGAAACTAATAATCAATAATATAATTTATTTGAATTTTTAATCGCTTATTTCTTCATATATATTCGCCTATTCCTCAACATGAGTGCATAGATCGGCTCGTCTGGTGAGTTTAATGATGCCGGTTGGACGATCGGCCACAAACATAAGTTCCATACGCGTAAAAATCTTAGTAGCAGCCGAACGTCTTACTGACAGTGTTTTTATTCAAAAATATTTTTGGCTCTGTCTTCAGGTTTTGTAGCGCTTGAAGGCCTTGTCAAATCTTGACAAACATGATACAGTTATAGATACGGCACTTTTTCGAAGTGCTAGTTGCCTTTCCAGTTTTGTTTCCAAGAAACCCATCAGATTTACTTACAAATTTGATGATATCTTTTCTTGCGACGATTTATCCAGAAGGACAACGTCTTATTTACATTAACATCGATTTCGGTAGCGGCACTTATGATGATTGATTCATTTAACGATATACAGAAGTGCTTTGACATAGGTGTGGACCTCTGTTGGCAAGCGCCGGGATTCGACAATTTGTTTGGTTCAATAATAGTGGCCAATGGCTGGACACTCAAATAACGATAATTAATTTCAATCAAAATACAAGTGTATGGCTAATTCTTATCAATATGTAGAGACCCCAGCTTGTATTAGGTTGGTGCAAAAATAATGTCGTTCTCTCACATAGTAACATATGTGAGGAAACGACATTATTTTTGCACCAACCTAATATTTATTTCATACGCATACATATAATATATTTGTAAATCTGTCTATTTTTTCTATAAAAGTTAACGGATATTGAATAACAGAAGAAAATCAACTCATATATGTTTTCTATTGCAATCTCTCTCTCTCTCTCTCTCTCTCTCTCTCTCTCTCTCTCTCTCTCCATATATTATATCCTATAAATTCCAATAACCAACAATGACTATTCTTAAAAGAGCGGAGCGAATAAAATTATTTATTTAAAAATTACAACATAAATATGTTATAAAATCACTACAAAAATAGCCATTTTGTTTCAACACCTCTGGTGTCTTATGAAGTAATTAATTTGGTAATAAGCAGGATGGGAAAGATAAATATAAAGAGATTTAGATAGATAGATAGATAGATAGATAGATAGATAGGAAGAAATAATGTGAAGCAGATAGGAATAAGCTGAGATAGATAGATAGATAGATAGATAGATATCCCAGAACAAAATAAGATAGATAGATAGATAGATAGATAGATAGATAGATATCCCAGAACAAAATAAGATAGATAGATAGATAGATAGATAGATAGATAGATAGATAGATAGAACAAATTTAAACATATATGAACAAAGAAATACAGGTAGATGTGATTATATTCAGACAGATATAAACAAACCAAGATAGATAGATAGATAGATAGATATGACCAGCCTTAGATAGATAGATAGATATTAATGCAAAATTCATATTGATCGGGCAAAGCTCATCCTTCATCCAATATGACAGAATACTAAAGGAAAAAAATGTCCTGCTTCCGCCAGAATAACGATGCTAATGAGATAAGAGCATGATCCATTTTTCCTGCCAGAATCTTCGTCTCCGTCGCAGGAACTTGTTCGCTGTCTCCTCTTAGTTTCTAATTGTTAAAAAAATAAAATATAATTCCAGTCAACTGTCAAATTGTTATTAATTTTTTAAATACATATGAGACCAGCAAATCTTCATAATGTATCTTAGCAATCTAGTTTTATTTCTAGTTTTGTTGCAATTAACAGATGGTTTTGCTGTATTTGACAGAAACTAATTAAAAAATTGTTTAGGTTTTATTTGTCGAGTTGCGAAACATTTCAAATAAATTCTAATGCGTTTGACCGTTTATAAAATGAGTGATTTTTTTAAAGTTGTTTTCTATGATATATGACAAAAATATTCTATTTCAGGAAATTTCCGCATTTGCAACTCTGAGAAATTGCTTATAATTCGGTAGAAATGAAAATGTCGGCTTTTTTTTTTCTTACGCACTGTGACGCTGATACTTTTTCTTCAAGAATTGTTTGCACCTTGGATAAAGGCGTTAGTTAGATCCAGTAACAGGACCCAAAGAGTTTGAGTTCAATACCCGGTTAAGGCAGTGGAGAACTTGGAGAGCGGATAGGAATCTCGAAGGAGGCTACGCCGAAGGGCAGATTCTCTTTCGGGGAGGTAAACCGACCCTGAACCCGTTTATAGGGTACAATGGGCATCCGGCCTTGTGCCACGTGATGCCCCCGTGGTGGGGGTGACTAAATATAGTCTACCCTAAGGAGCGAAGTAAAGGGTTCAGTTCGACATTCCAACCACCTGAAGAAGGCCGGAGTGGTCAACGGCCGAAACATTGTAATAAATATGGCGACAAAGATGACAATAGTCCGAATAATGTAAATAGTGTACATAATACCTCATCAAAGAAATACAGACAGACACTGAATTAATTGCTTGTAATAATATTTTTACAAAGTATTTCTTGGATCAAGAGATATTTTTACACTCTCATAGTGTTTTGACACTCGCTTACAGGTTAACTATTTACACATAGCTGGGACTTTAAAAGGTGCTACCATCCCGAGTCGACCTGGGAACACCAGCAATTAAGAGGTGGCTCCACGCTCTTCAAAACCTCCTGATCAGAGGCCTTGCTGCGGAACATAGTGTATCGCCCTACCCAGGAAACACAGAATTTGGAACAACGCTTTTAATTTCTATCGAGCATGAGAAAACGAAGTTTGAATAACAACAGCAAGTTTTTATATATCACTAAAGAAAAAAAAAAACTTACACAAATTTTTATTTACAAAATAAAAATGTTCTTGGGAAAATAGCCTTCAGAGGTCTAACTTTGGTTTTAGGTTTTAGAAAGATATTTAAATGTGCAGGAAAGAAAGTATAAGCTGATAAGGGAGAAATAGATAGATAGATAGATAGATAGATAGATAGATAGATAGAAAGAGAGAGAGAGTGAGAGAGATGAGAAAAGACGCTCACTCTCCGTTCCTATTTAACGATTTTGTGTTTATTTGTACGCGTTTACGCAACGTAGATCATTCTCTTTAAGTTTTTTTTTTAAAACTCATTTAACTCTTAGACGATTGGATAAAGAGATAGAGGAAAAGAGATTAGCCTATTGTAATTTGGTCTCTCAAAAAGGAACTCGTATGATACACAAGATATATCATTTTTGTAAGTGAAATGTTGGAGGCCGCACGATACGTGAGATCGCGCCTTACACGAATATATACCGTAGTAATTAATTTCACTTTTCTTTGTTTCAGAATAACAATTCTAACTTTAAAACTGTGGACAAGACAGCCAGAAACACCATTACTACTAAGGGTCCGTGGTATTTCACATAGAGAAAGAATCCATGGAATACCTTTAAAAATGTCCCCCTCTGCTCAGTGATTTTAAAAATGTCCCCCTCTGCTCAGTGATTTTCAGTGTTGCTAACTTTTTGGACCTCACCTGCATTTCTATTTCCTAGGAATAAATCAAGGTTTATTTAGACAACTACAAATTAACGTTATGTGATACAGTTTTAACATAAAAACCTGTCCGTTTTGCATTTTGTTCGGTAATAGGAATTTTGACCAAAACACTGCGAGATCAAACTTAAGTAGATTATATTCATCTTCATCTCAAGATAATCCTATAGACTAATCTTTTGCTCTCAACATCCAGACGTATATCCTACAATATGAAATATACAGGTAACACCGGTTTTTGTGAAATATTTGATTTAACATGGAATACAAAGAAGGTTACTATTAGGTTGGTGCAAAAATAATTTCGTTTTCTCACATAGTAACGTATGTTAGAAAACGAAATTATTTTTGCACCAACCTAATATTTTCATATTGCCATCTTATTATTTCATTCATTTGCGATGTCGTTTCAGGAAATAAGCGGTCATATCTCATCCATTACTTCCTGCTTTTCTTCGTTTCGTGCGCTCTCTTATGAATACGTATGATGGCAGTAAATCCTTAATTTTCCTTATATATGGACATTTTGCCTTGAATTTTAAGACAGATTTTCTCACAACCTTTTTATTTATTTATTCATGTTTCCCTGCTTTCATTTTCTTGATTTTATTTCGGTTTTTTCCTACTTTGCTTTCCTACATTCCGTTTTCCTTTTTGCCTTTCTCTCTTACTTATTTTCGGTTTTCTTGCCTGCTTTCTTTCTTTCTTTCTTTCTTTCTTTTATCCTTTCTTTTACTTTCCTGTTTTTTTTTGTTTTTTTTCTGGTTCCCAGCCTTTATTTCTTTCTGGTTTCCTGTCTTTCTTTCTTTCTTTCTTTCTTTCTTTCTTTCTTTCTTTCTTTCTTTCTTTCTTTCTTTCTTTCTTCTATTCAGCCAATATACACGTTCTTCCTTTCTTTTTTTCTTTCTTTCTTTCTTTCTTTCTTTCTTTCTTTCTTTCTTTCTTTTACTTTCCATTTTTTTTTCTGTTTCCCAGCCTTTATTTCTTTCTTTCTTTCCCTGTCTTTATTTTTTTCTTTTTCTTTCTATCTTTCTTTCTTTCTTTCTTTCTTTCTTCTATTCAGCCAATATACACCTTCTTCCTTTCTTTTTTTCTTTCTTTCTTTCTTTCCTTCTTCTATTCAACCAATATACACGTTCTTCCTTTTTTTTCTTTCTTTTTTCTTTCTTTCTTTCTTTCTTTCTTTCTTTTATTTTCCTGTATTTTTTTTCTGTTTTCCAGCCTTTATTTCTTTCTGGTTTCCTGTCTTTATTTTTTTTCTTTTTCTTTCTCTCTTTCTTTTTTCTTTCTTTCTTTCTTTCTTTCTTTCTTTCTTTCTTTCTTTCTTTCTTTCTTTCTTTCTTTTACTTTCCTTTTTTTTGCTGTTTTCCAGCCTTTATTTCTTTCTGGTTCTCTTTCTTTCTTTCTTTCTTTCTTTCTTTCTTTCTTTCTTTCTTTCTTTCTTTCTTTCTTTTACCTTGTTTTCTCGCATTCTTTCTGTTTTCTGGCCATCTTTCTTCGTTTCTTTCTTTCTTTTTCTTGCTTTCCTCATGTTTTTCTTTTTTCCTGACTTTTTTCCTTTCTTTCTTTCTTTTTCTCCGTTCTCTCGCCTTTTCTCCCGCTTTCATTCTTTCTTTCTTTCTCCATTTATTTGTGTTATCCTGTCTATTTCTCTTTTTTCTTTTCTCTTTCTTTCTTTCTTTCTTTCTTTCTGTTTCACAGTTTTTTTCTTTTCATTCTGTTTCCCTACAATCGTGTCTTTCGTTCTCTTTTCCCATGTGTTTTTTTCCCTTTATTCTTATAATTTCTTTCTTTTTCTTTCTTTCATTCTTTCTTTTTTTATTTCTGCTTTCCTTCTCTTTTTCTATTTCCTGCTCTTCTACCTTTGTTTCTTTTTTGTTTGTTTTTTGTTCTATTTTTTCTTTGTTTCTTTCTTTTCACCTACATTTCTTTCCTTTTTTCTGTTTCCTTGCTTTTCTCACGTCCTTTCTTTTTGTTTCTTTACCTTTCTTTCTTTCTATATCTGTCTTGTGCATTTTACTTTGATCAAAGTAGGTTTAAACTTTATGCCGGTCCTTGAATTAAAAAAAAAAGAAGATTCATACCCAACCCAAGTCAAACAAAAAAAGTAGACAAAAAATAAAAAAAAACAAAACAAACCCAACAACAACAACAAAAAATTATATCTTTAAAAAGCACATCTTTTATTAGAGAATGAATATGTTGTGCATACTTTTGCTTTGGGCGCCCAGAGGAGTTAGAACTTCTTGTGGATTCTTCGAGATATGGAACCAATAGCGAAGTGGAGTGTAGACTGAGCGTCTGCCCTTTTGATCTGGGAGAACTTTATTTCGTTGCTTGTCGGCATTGTGGTAGACTGCGTTTGAGTCCAGGGAAGAAAGTTTGTAGTAAGTGCATGAGAGAAAACCTATCGGCTTCTGAGATGAATATAATGATACAAGGGCAGTGAAGAAAAAGTGTGTGTGTGTGTGTGTGCGTGTGTGTGTGAGAGAGAGTGAAAATGAAATGATATGAAGGAGAACTGAAATAAAATAAGTAGTTGTATAGAGCGATGCAAACGAATATATATATTTCCTATTTTCTATATATCGAGCACTATTTTTTTTTCTAAATAATAACAAAAATACTAAAGAACTTTGGATTATTTACCTAACAAATTCTTTGCTATTTTCTATATATTTTTACACACACTCACACACACACACACACATATATATATATATATATATATATATATATATACATATATATATATATATATATATATACTTGAATATGTTGATGCACTCGGAGAGATGATAAGGAATTCTCGGATCGAATTTGTGAAAAAAGATTTTGCTGATAAGTCAGTTTTTGTGAAATGAATTGAAATTATACGTCTTCAGCATTCACTTGAAATTATAAATTATCAATCTTTCTGCCTCTGTCTCTTTGTTTCTCTCTCTCTCTCTCTCTCTCCATATATATATATATTTATTTTTTTTTTATTTTTTCATATGGACAAAAACATTTTACTCACTACAAAGATGCAAACTTGTTTCGGTACATTTAGTTGTACCTCGACTGGTGAGAACCAAAATTATTTATACACCATTTATAAATGCAGACATAAGAATCAACAGTGCATGGCGAAATTTAAGAATCAATATAATCTTCAGACCATGTGCCACTTGAATATTTTATTGAAGCATGACGGCCAACATGCAGTGCTGATTACTATGTCCATTCATATATATATATAACGGCATCATTTTTTCATTGAGATATTGTTCTTGGAGTAATTTAGACATGATAGGCTTTTATGGTGTTATTTTTGAAGGATGAGAGAAAATCTGTGTGTTCATACATATTTTCTTTTGTTATGATTTTCATAAAAATAGTAGTGCTTAGGAATATTGAATATAGTGCAGAAAAGTATTTGAAATTTACATTTTACTTGGCATTCAACAAGATGGCATCTATTTGTAAAACTTTCCTTAACTGTTACAAGCAAATTTATGAAGGAAATCTTAATTCAACATGTATATGTATATGTATATAATACACGTGCACACATATAATCACACACCCAAAGAGGGGCAAATCAATAAGTTTGTAGCTTAATAATGAAATATCATTTATTTAACAAAATAATATGACTTTCCCAAAAATAAAGTCCTTCCTGGTCAATGCTCTTCATTCAGTGGTGAATATAAATTGCAAATATCAAACATTATACAGTGAAAATTTCAACTCAAAATTCAGCTTACCTGTCAGGCTATGAATTTAATGATACACACAGTAACATCTATAAGTCCATATCCTCATGACGTAGAAAAATAAAGAAAGAAAGAAAAAGTATTTATTTTTCACAACAAATACTTGATTTGCAACCTCATTTCCTTCGATGACATTGCACTTAATTCCGTAATGAGTATTGATCATATTCTGGAAACCATTTTGATTCTCGACAGTTGAGGTTCAGCTAAATACACCGAAACAAGGTTGCATCTTTGTAGTGAGTAAATTGTTTTTGTCTATATGAAAAAAATATAATAAATAATTATTGATTTACTCTCGGTAGTGGGTCTTCTTTTGAATTAATGCTGTGAACATTAGAATTTATATATTATTTTCGTTCTCATTACATTCGGATATATATATATATATATATATATATATATATATATATATATATACAGAGAGAGAGAGAGAGAGAGAGAGAGAGAGAGAGAAGAGAAAGATCACACATCGATGAAATTCCGAGTCTTGCTTTGCTGCCGGTGTAGAAAATATGTATATTTATTAACATATATATATATATATATATATATATATATATATATATATATATATATATATATTTATATATATTCACGCCTGTCTTTGTGTCGATATATTCATATCTATAAATGTATTAATATATATGCATGTATCAGAAACGCACTTGTATATGTATTGGTTTGTTTGCGTATATACTTATCTATCTATTTATCTATAAATGCATACATACATTCATATATTGATTTATAAATGGATACATATATGTATACACAAATGTACCCGCATAGATACATAGATAGTCTTTGTGAAATCGAAGGAAAGCGAGAGATAGATTGAGAAATAAAACTTTGTATATGTGGGTATCTATCTACGAAATTCTGCTAATTAAATAACGTTTAATCTAATTTGAAAATCTTATACGTAAACATTTACACACACGCGCGTGCGCACGCACACACACACACACACACGCACACACACACACACACACACATATATATATATATATATATAGGAGTAGGTAGGCTTTAACTCCTCCACCTTCTCTTGGACATGAGTAGAGGCTCACACCTTGTTTTTTAGGAATGGATTCCCGATTCTCTCTCTCTCTCGCTCTCTCTCTCTCTCTGGCTTCTATATTAGTGCTGCTCTGTTTCTCTCGTGATGTGTGCAGTCTGTGGCATTATCTCTTCATTCCGTGGGTACACGGTTGACAGGTCTCTGGTTGCTGTTTCCGACTGGTAGTTAGGAGCCCTAATTCTTGCGTAGCTTCTTCAGCGGCCGCTCTGATGAACAGTTGTATAATACCGGGGTGTTTGTAGTGCCATGTCGCGCATGGAAAGGTGTCCCTGCAGTCATCTCCGGTGGGCAACCCTGAGACCACATTATGATGCAGGCTGTGCCAACTCCGCTCTGCCCATATCACGGTTGATATCTGTCTGCTTCTTTTACTTCGGGCCTTCACATCTTCCAACCAAAATTCCACATGACATACAAAGACCGAAAAAGTAAACCTAAACCAGACCCTCAAAAATCACCTAAACCCTTCAACATTTCGTTCTCCCACATCCGTGGCATTAGAACAAATTTCTGCAGTATACAATCTTTCCTCACTGCAAACTGCCCGGATATAGTGACTCTCCTTGAGACCAACCTTGTCTCGTCTATCCCCTCCTCTGATCTCTCGATCCCAAGCTACCTTCCTCTCCTCAAAAAAGACTCTCTAACCCACATGTACGACCTTGGTGTCTACGTCAAGGACCATCTCCCTCTGGCCAGAGAGTTATCTCTCGAATCTCCAGACCAGTCGTACATGTGTCTCTGACTATCTCTTCTCAATGCGATAAGCTATCTCTTCTTCCTTTACCGCTCTCCATCCTCTCAAGACTATGGGATACTCGATAG
Source organism: Acanthosepion lycidas (assembly GCA_963932145.1). Lineage (NCBI taxonomy): Eukaryota > Metazoa > Mollusca > Cephalopoda > Sepiida > Sepiidae > Acanthosepion > Acanthosepion lycidas. The sequence goes on along the minus strand of OZ010607.1, from coordinate 47,197,834 downwards.
CATTTCTAACAGCATAGACAAGGGTCTCTCCCTCCATCCGTTTGCTCACATATTTGTGTTTGGCGACTTTAACACTCACCATACCAAGTGGCTTAAGAATGCTACTACTGACCACGCAGGCATTCAAACACTTACGTTTTCAGTTTCTCAATCCCTCACGCAGATAGTTAACTTCCGCACACGTTTTGCCTTCTACCGGGAAGGTAAGGTCTCTTTTCTCGATCTGTGTTTTACCTCCATCCTCGAGTCTTGTAGCGCCACACAAATTTGTACTCTAGGTAACTCCGATCATGCTGTAGTATCTGTTAACATCTCCTTCAACTCCCCTCCCCGCAATGAACCTCCTACCTCTAGAACTTCGTTCGACTATCAACGAGCTGACTGGGACTCGTTCCGTGATTTCCTCCGCGATGTCCCCTGGGATGTTGTATTTACGCTCCCAGTCCAAGAATGTGCTTCTGAGGTCTCATTCTGGGTTAAAGGTGGAATCGACGCTTTCATCCCTTCAAGGAAATATAGGGTCAAGTCGCACTCCGCCCCTTTATTCTCGGCTGCTTGCTCAGCCGCCATTACCCATAGGAACCGCTCTTTCACCTATTTCGTAGCGACATGTCTCACTGCAATAGACGTCTCTTTGCCTCCGCCCGTAACGTGTGTAAGCGTGTCCTCAACGAAGCTAAGTCACTATTTGCTGCTCGGATGAAGGAGCGCATTGCATCTCGCATTTTTGGCTCCAAAGATTATTGGCGTCTCTGGAAGAGCGTACTGAACAATAGCAAACCATCTATACCTCCTTTGTTCAACCAGTTCGAAGTCCTGACCTCCTCTGCCGACAAAGCTGAATGCTTTGCCCGGAAATTTTCATTCAACTCAACGCTCGACTCTTCCGGTGTACCCATACAAACTTCCCTCGTAGAACTGAGGTCCTATTGAGTGGGTTACACATAACCCCGTCTTTGGTATTGGGCATTGTCTCCAATTTAGACCCCAACAAGACTAGTGGTGGGGATGGGATACAAGCCATTGTCCTGAAGAAATGCGCGCTGAACTGGCGCCCGTACTCTCTAAACTATATAAAGTCCCCGGAATTCCTCTTCGATTGTTCCTGTCTTCAGGAACTCTGGCGACGTCTCTGACCCTTCTAATTACCGTCCTATAAGTCTCCTTCCCCTCTTCGGCAAAGTCTTCGAAGCCCTAATCAATGCCGAAGTGGTTAACCACCTTACATCTCATGATCTGCTCTCAGACAAGCAATATGACATCCGCTTTGCCCGATCTACAGCTGATGCGGTTACGGCCATCACTGAAACTGTCTACCAAGCTCTTTAAAATAACGGGGAAGCTCGCGCTGTGGCCCTAGACATCTCCAAATCTTTTGATAGGGTTTGGCATGCCGGCCTTCTTCGCAAGCTCCAGCGTTATGGTATTACAGGTCGATTGTTTGACCTAATACAATCATTCCTGTCAAACCGTGAATTGAAGGTCGTTCTCAACGGATTCTTCTACAGTTCCTATACCACGAACGCAGTTGTTCCTCAAGGCTCCATTCTAGGCCCTACTCTGTTCCTTCTTCATTAACGATCTTCCTGATTCCATAGGTTCCCAAGTAGGCATCTATGCGGACGACACTTTTATTTACTCCTGCCTCAAAAACAAATCTAGTGTCGCCGACAAAACTAACCTGTCCGTTTGTCTTGAAAAGGACCTCCAATCGGTTATGAACTGGGGCAGGAATTGGCTGATTAACTTTAACGCCTCAAAAACAAAACTGCTCTCTATTAATCACCTCAGAGATCTTTCCCTGCCCCCCATTAGAATGTATGACGCTCAACTTCTCGAGAGCACCTCTCAGCGGCTGCTCGGTCTCACGTTGACTGCTGATCTGAGATGGAACAAATACAATTGCTTTGTTCGCTGCAAGGAAAGTTGGCTCCCTGTGCCGCGCCAGGAAATTTTTCTCCCCGGAATCGATCCTTCAGATCTACAAATCTACAATTCGTCCTTGCATGGAGTATTGCTACCATATATGGTCTGGAGACCCTTCTGTTTGCCTCGGGGTTCATGATAAGATCCAGAGGCGAATATGCAATATAATTAGCCATGTTCTGGCATCTCGTCTGCAGTTGCTCTCTCACAGACGCACCGTCGCCTCTCTCTCTGTCTTTTTTTACAAATACTTTCATGGTAATTGCTCCCAGGAGCTGCATTCGCTGGTTCCCATACTTCATTAATTCAAGCGCCCTACGAGGCTGGCATCCCACTCTCACCCTATGAGACTATTAAACTATTAAATGTAGCCGTCTCTTCTACTCCAATAGCTTAATATCTCGCACCTCTCGCCTGTGGAACCCCCTTTCCTATCCCAGTTTCCTTGAGAGATATAATCTCCAACTATTCAAATGTAATGTCAATCGACATCTCCAGTTACCTTGATCTATCCACTATCCTTCTCCTCATCCTTTCCTCTATCACTTCTATCTGATCTTGCTCCAAATCTTCTGTAACCCCTTGCGTCCTAGTGGCTTCCCGCCTTGCTTGGGGTGAAACGCTTAATATATATATATATATATATATATATATATATATATATATATATATATATATATCGGGTCTCCATTTAAAAATAAACTATTGGTAATTTTCCCCTCATCGAAACATTTTCTATGTCGCAAAAAGCATTCATTTACACAAGGTACCTCTGTCTGTTTTGCCTTCGCTGTGCTCAGGGTCTGTCAATTTTTTAATTCTCTCTTTGAGTGTCCTAGACTTTTCCGCTGTGTCTTCTTCATTCTCAGTGTAAGTGTCTTTTAGGCATCCATTTAATTTAAGTCCATGGACTTTTCAGCATAGAACTACATATCTGTTACCTCCAGTTTTCTCTTAACCTGTGAGAAGTGTTCGGCATTGACTGCCAATAAAAGGTTTGGCAGTGCATAACAGTTCAGTAATCTTTGTTTTTGTTTTGTTTGTTTCTAACGAAAATTTTCGTTACTTAATACTTTGTTTAGCTTTTCAAATGTACCGTTCGCTAATCCAAAGCACGTTCGGATTTCTGTGTCGCTTTTCACTTCAGATATTTCTTGATAAAATCTGCATCTTATACAAGGTGCGCCAGGAATACATCTCGAAGATACCTTCCCGAAATATTTTCCAAATCGTGGTAAGATATTACCTAGAAAAATGCACCACTTGCCGAATTTCAGTAGCAACAGAGGTGACAGTTTTAAAATGTGGGAAGTGGTTTAATATATTCTGTGTGGAGGACCGTTCCATTTCTATAGCGTATTGTCCCATTGTTAAATTAAGCTTCGAACCGTTTACCTTAGAAATGATTAAATATATCTTTTTATAACCTTTTCATGCTTGACGCAATCGTCAGGCCGACGATTGCGTCTAGCATGAAACAGCCTGTCGCCTCTGAGTGTTGACTTAAATTTTCACTCCTGATATATATATATTTTGATTGGGACAGAGCAAGCAATTTTGGACGCTTCCGTTGGTTGTTATTTTATTTATATATATTTTTTTTTTTCATCTTATTTAATTTTTTTTTTTTTTTTTTTAAAGAGCAGAAAGTATAAATTCTGTCATGAGTACTAGCAAAATCCTTTACACGGTGGCGACCTGTTGAATAAGATAACAGGTCGGGGGTGGCTGTCGGAGCTGATATGATGAATAAGAACCCCGAAATCAGCGAGGAAGACGGCTTTCATCACTGAGGATCACCTTCAAGCATTCAAATGTATTTTGTGATATATATATATATATATATATATATATATATATATATATATATATATATATACAGGTAAGATGAGAACGAATAGAGTACAATTCCAACGTTCGCAACAATTAATTTAAAAGAGGGCTCAATACAAAATCGAGCAATATTCTTCATTTTAGGTTATTACATCGAAAACAAGTCAAAATATCTACGCAATTGTTGTCGTGTTTCGATGCGTATCAAATGCATCTCATCAAACGCTTGTAAATTACTGGCATTTGAACGATTTATTCAAATTTAAGAGCAGAATAAAGCTCCTTTTTACGAAAAAAAAAGAAAAAGGGTGAGGTTATGAAGTTTGTGGACATCAGTCGCTAGGATTTATAATATAAAACGCTTCCATTGTGAAAAGAACTGCACAGCCGAAAGAACCAAAATTCTACAAGCCAGGTTCCATGAACATAAGAGGCCTACGTTGAGTCAAGCCTTTGAACTCGCTCGTAACATACAGAAATAAAACAAACTATAACCACGATTATAATAAACACCACCCTAGTAATAAAAGGACATCACTTATTGCGTATAGATTACTTACAAGGAATCCTGATAAATATTTTTCACTCAATAAACACACACTAGAAATACTTTATTATATCACCAACTTTTATAAAATCAATACCTAAAAAAAAAATCTATGATCTGTCAATATAAGATGACAACAGGTGTAAACTAAGTCCTTTCACTCCCCCAAAAACATCCTCCAGTTAACTTATGCACACTTCCAGACAGAAGTGAGAATGTTTATTAGATGCACAAACACGTACACACACACACATTTTCAACCCAAACTCACATAGACCAACTATCAGGTTGGTGCAAAAATAATAACGTAATAATGTCGTTTTTAACGTCAAAAAACGACATTATTACGTCATTATTTTTGCACCAACCTAATAGAATTATGATACACAAAGGCTATCTAAGAAAACAAACACAGGTGAAGACTATTTAAGCAAATGAAAAAGAACGGAAAATTAAAAAAATACTGGTATTTGTCTCCTCTAATTTACCTTACTGTGGAAATTTAATTAAAAGTGAAAGATGTTAAATTTATAAACGTTTCCAAGTATATATATATATATATATATATATATATATATATATATATATATAATAATAATAATAATAATAATAATAATAATAATAATATAAATATAAGTAATTATACTCGACTGGAAAAACCTTAGGTGTTATGGCTTGTAAATGAACAAACCAATACCCAAGGAAAGATAAGGGACACAAATAGGAAGAACTAAGAACATGTAATTGAGGTGAAAACATTAATCCAGAATCCAAGCTCGGAGGCCAAAGGAAAAAAAAACCTTCTAAGATGAGTAAAGCAAAAGTAACTAGGTAATATACACTAAGTCGAGAAAATCTGAGTTACTGTTTTTTTTTTTTTTTTTTTTTGTTTGTTTGTTTTTTGTTTTTTTTTAATCACGTGGTCGAGGTTGTTTTTATGTTGTAGGCTATATATATTCCGTTTCAATTTTACCTCTTTGGTCAGCGTACGCTAACGATCCGCGTAGATGAAACCTTGGTATGTTTACCTGGCTCTCCAGTTATATATATATATATATATATATATATATATATATATATATATATATATATATATATATATCACTCTACGAAATGGAATAAATCCGACAATTATTTTAATATATTTTATCGTTATACGTTAATTACATATATAATTATATATATATATATATAAAATAAAATAATAATATATATATATATATAAAATAAAAAATATATATAATTATATATATATATAAAAAATATATAATATCTGTATATATATATATATATATATATATATATATATATATATATATATATATCTGAGATGAGATATTATGTACCCTATTTACATTATTCGTACTATTATCTTCATCTTTGTTGCCATATCTATCACAACGTTTCGGGCTTCTTCAGGTGGTTGGAATGTCGAACTGAACCCTTTATTTCGCTCACTGGGGTAGACTGTTAATTCCCCTCTCCAAGTTTTCCATCTCCAAGTTAAGGCGATGGAAAACTTGGAGAGGGGAATTAACAGGAAATAAAGGTTTCAGTTCGACATTCCAACCACTTAAAGAAGGCCGGGGCGTAGAACGGCCGAAACGTTGTGATAAATATAGCAATAAAAATATTTAGGTAAATGCTTTGTTTAAATAAACAGTACTAACACCATTTATCAACCTGTACGTCCGAGAAATTTCATAGAAAATATGCGTCTTCCAAGAGGAATCGAAGCTGTACCTGACGTGCTATACAAGTTTGGCCGCGAAGATTGTCATGGTCAGTTTTACTGCTTCTAAACTACAAACTTCCCATGATTTCCCTTGTAATGATCGAAGCGTATCTTAACGCAAACAAATGACGTCACACACAAGTCCGACAATTATTTTAATATATTTTATTGTTCCGTGTAGGATACAGCTTCGATTTCTGTCGAAGGACGCATATTTTCTACGAAATTTCTCATTTTTTCATTGTGAAAGTACTCAGAGTAAAATGTATCAACATTGAAAATAAGTAGACATAACCTGCGTAAATTATTCAATGAAACATGTCTCAATAAAAACTTACTGCCAAAATATAAGTAATATATATATATATATATATATATATATATATATATATATATATATATATATATGTAGTGAGGCAAAAATCGCGAAGCATAGGTGTCGATTAATTAATCATGTTTTAATGTCTAATTTGATAGATGCTGTTGAGTGGCCACCGAGGCCAGAAGAAGATACACCCTTGTAAATTTCTCTGTGTGGACATTTGAAATCAGACGCGCGCCAAGAAATATTGAGTAACTTAAAGAAAGAATTCAATATAGATACACTAAAAACAGAAAGGAATCTTTCCGATGTGTTAATAAATCCTGTAGGATGAGACCTGAAATGTGTTCTGAAAAAGAAGGAGGCCATTTTTGAACAGTACACGTAATAATTAAATAGCTAGTAAATAAAATTTCCATGCGTAATTATACTTTCAATAAATGAGGGACGACTTTTGCCTCACAGGGTTGTGTATATATATATATATATATATATATATATATATATATATATATATATATATATATATTTATGATGAAATGGACAAAGTCAGAAAAATATTTTAATATATATTTTTATACGTTATTTTTATAGATGCAAAGATTATAGTAAATTTTAATATTTGTATCTATAAATATAACGTATAAATAATATATATATATATATATATATATATATATATATATATATATGTGTGTGTGTGTGTGTGTGTGCGTGTTTGGGTGTGCGTGAGTGAGTGTGTCTGTGTGTGATAGAAATTGTGAGGAGGACTTGAGATAATCATAAATAAGTATTTAATCAAGTCTATAAGAAACGTCAACAGAATGCAGAAAGTGCTAAACGGCCGTTTCGGTCTATATTTGGACTTATCAGCAATGCGCATTCACTACGAAGAATTGGACCCGTAACCGTCATACCAACTGTTCCAACGGTCCTCGGTGACGAAAAGGTAACGAATTAGTCTTGATATAGCGTCGCTCTTCACAAATAAATAATATATATATATATATATATATATATATATATATATATATATATATATTAGGTTAGTGCAAAAATAATGACGTAATAATGTCTTTTTTTGACGTTAAAAAGTACGTCAAAAAACGACATTATTACGTCATCATTTTTGCACCAACCTAATATATATATATATATATATATATATATATATATATATATATATATATATGTGTGTGTGTGTGTGTGTGTGTAGAAAAAATTGTTAGAAAGATTCAGTACAAAAGCTCATTGTGTTGACTAAAATGAGTATTGGAAAAAATGTCATCTAATATTTTTTATAGTGATATTTATTTATAATATATCAAATTTTACTGAGAAGAATTTTAAATTTCAATGTTTTTTTTTTTTAGAAAAATAATTTGATTTTTCCTTTTCTTTTAAAGTTTTTTTTTTTACTTTAACGGGTTTCGCTCAGCTTTTCAAAAAGTGTTTAACTGTTTATATCGAGATGTGTTGGTGCTTATGTTTTGTAAAAATGAAAATGAAGAGGTGTATCTGGTTATATATGTCGATAAGGAAGATCTGATGCCGCCATGTTAGCAATCATTTTTATCTCGTATCGATGAAGGCTATTTTATTTTTAGTGAGTAGCCGCGGCTCCTTTGTGTCGTCTTCTCGCGTGAAGCTAAAACCAGTTTGCCCAACAAGTTTGTGTATGTTACGCTTATGCTTAAATAATAAAATAAATATTTATGTCTTCATTTTATTTTTAAGTGTTACACCCCAAGCAAGGCAGGAAGCCACTAGCACGCAAGGGGTTACAGAGAGTTGGAGTGAGGCCAAATAGGAGTGATAGAGGAAAGGATGAAGAGAACGATAGGGGATAGATCAAGGCATATGGAGACGTCGATTGATATTACATTTAATTAGTCGGAGATTTTAGCTATCAGGGAAACAAGAAATGGGGAGGGAGTTTCACGGGCGAGAAGCGCGAGCTATGAAGCTATTGGAGTAAAAGAGACGGCTACATTTAACAGTTCCGACAGGGAAAGAGTGAGAGCGAGATGCCAGCCTAGTTGATCGCTTAAATTCATAAAATCTGGGAACCAGCGAAAGCAGCTGATCAGCGCAAGTATTTCTTAAAAAGACAGAGGAAAGCAACGGCACGTCTGTGAGAAAGTGATCGCAGAAGAGATGCCAGATCAGAATCAATTGCATTGCATATCAGTCTTTGGATTTTAACAAGGACCTTGAGACAAACTGATCGGGCTCCAGACCACATATGGCAGCAATACTCCATGCAAGGGCGAATGGTTTGATTTGTAGATTTGAAGGATTGACTCCGGCGAGAAAAATTTCCTTGCGGTGGACGAAGCTATTGACTCAATGTAATTGTTCCATCTCAGGTCAGCGGACAATGTGACGAGCAGTCGTAGAGTTGAGCGTCAGACATTCTAATGGGAGGTAGTGATGGTTCTCTGTGGTGAGCAATAGAGTGCAGTTTTGTTTTTGAGGCATTAATCAAGTTAATCATCCAATTCCTGCCCGAGTCCACAATCGATTGGAGGCTTGGCCATTATTTCGTTTTCTTATCTGATTTAGTGGTATCTTAAGTAATATTAGAGTATTGTAGGAGGTTTATATTTATAATTATTTTTTCTTTACTGTGGTTTGAATTTGTATGAATATGCTTATTTGGACAACATATCACATTAAAACCTGAAAATAAACCGCAGATACTATTAGGTTGGTGCAAAAATAATGACGTAATATTGTCGTTTTTTGACGTTAAAAAATACGTCAAAAAACGACAATATTACGTCATTATTTTTGCACCAACCTAATAAAAATAAAAGTCTGAATTTGACCAGCTAAAACAGAAAACAGACCCCGTGGCATGTTTCAGTCATCAGTGTGCCATGTTCTACAATTTCTTCGATCGATCTTTGAAGAGAAAGGAACGAAACGTGGTCAGCATTTTTTTCGTTTTTTTTTTTTTTTTATGGATTGCCGTACTTGCTAATTATAACTTGTCCTTTGTTTTTCTTCTCACTTCCATAAAATATATACGTTCTGAAAGCAATTATCGTAAATTGTGTCGTATATGTCCAGTTTTCAAGCCTAAAAAATATTTCCAAAACTAGGGGTCAACTCATATGGCTAGTATAGAATGCAAACCTTTACCACTGAGTTGTAAGCAAGTGAAAATCCACTCCTCACATTTAGTCGACACCACTTAGCCTACCTCGAGCAGCCTGCCACAAATATATCCCACTGAAACCTGTGTTTGGGGAACGTATTGGCCATATTAACACATAAATTAATATAAAATATTAAGATAATTACACAAATTCAGTATTCTATTAATGTTACAGCTCATATTGTGTCAACAAATGATGCACTAAGTGTAAACAGTGATCGATGCACCGTTTAACTCAGGCGGCCATGCAGATAACTAGCTATGGTATACACGTCATCTGCTCAATTTCATAATTGCAACGACAATACAATTTTATAGGAGTTGATGTTGACTTTTATGTGTAAACCTGATCAATATTAAATGTTCTTTAAGTTATCCCGATACAAAATACTGCACCTACTGGTGTGTGTGTGTGTTGCAGGCCGCTTGCCATACAACGCATAGAGAAAGATATCACTGTTAGTGTCACAATATAGAGGTAAGTGGTGTAACCTTATGTAGTTTTGGCACAGGTCATCGTATACTCTAGCCTAACTTCACTTACCCGAGTTTCGGGCCAACCGGATGTTTGGTGGTAGACCTAACTCAGAATTTTGAGATCGACTTGTACGCCAGGTCGGCGTGTTAACCGCACTTTACGATATAAAAAAAAAAATAAAAAAAAAATTTTTTTATGCTAACTCAGAATTTTGAGATCGACTTGTACGCCAGGTCGGCGTGTTAACCGCACTTTACGATATAAAAAAAAAAATAAAAAAAAAATGTTTTTATGCTAACGAATACTTGTCACTTTGAGGGTGCTCGTTGTATCACCGATACAACTATAGTATGCTGTTGAACAATTCTGATGTCGGACGCCTTCGAATAGCACTCGCGCTAATATTACTTGTTCGATAATACTCGCTCGACAAGTAACCAGTATAGTGATAGAGGATAGAGTAGAAATAGAGATCCGTATAGTATAGAGGATAGACGAGGAATAGCGATGAATTAAACACACGCTACCTCCCCTATATGCGTTTCCTCTATGGTTGCATGGTCTACTTAATTCAATAATGGGATTGCTTTCTGGCGATCTACGTTCAAACTCAAGTGTCGGCAGCGAAACTTTATTCTTGTATAACAAAACTATATGTTCACGATTCAACAGCAGCGATGACATTGTCAGGAAAATGAAGTCCGGGACGCTCATCTTCCATCGCGCTGTTGAAACTGTGCGCACATCCATTGTTTGGTCTCCGTAAATGTTGGACAAGCTTCGATAAATGTTAATAGAGGAACTTTTTTTTTCTGCGTGTAATACACACGTCTGCTTCGTACGAAGTTTTTTTTTCCGTTGTGAAATATAACGGCACAGCTGCAGAATGTTGCAAGTCAAAGCTTTTTTTTAAATCCTTGACATGGTTCGCCGACTACTGCCATCATCAACAGGACATCCTCCTCTGACACGGCCGACTAACAAAATATGCGAAAATAGATAGGAACAGACCAAATGCACTTACTCTCATGAACAGAGAAGGATATATGCAAAAATAAGAACAGAGTTTATATATATATATATATATATATATATATATATATATATATATATATATATATATCATGGAGTGGTTTACTCCTTAACCCCTGTCATCATCGTTGGCTTCTTTCTCTTACGCGATACCAAATCTCGCTAACGAGGCTTCATATAAGATTCCAAATTAAAGACCGCAAACTTTCAAGAATTATTTGACATCTTAGCAATCAATGAACGTGTGCTTATTACATAAGAATATGCGTGTGCATTATCGGACATAAAATCAATTACACGTACAAAATCAGTCGTGAACACAAGACAGTGTCTGATCAAATGTGAACACATATGAAAGTAGTCGGTGAGTAAAACACATTTAAAAAAAAATATTGTCAAAGTCAGTTATTTATCGTAATTTCTCAAAAATAATACGCACTTATAAATAATAGGTACCCCAACAAATGATCCAAATATTAATAAATATATATATCCCTATGTATAATACGCATCTATAAACTTTGCCCCCCACCCAAAAAAAAAAAAAAAAATTACGAAGACATTTTCTCGACTTTGACATTAAGAATAAAATTAAAATTAAGCGGCTAAAATAATGTCGAAAATTACCAGGCGGTTTTCCCGATAAATATAACATTTTATTTTACCGCCAAAATGTCATCAAAACGTGCAAGTTATAGTACAAATTTGAAACAAAGAGTAATAGAATTAGCAGAAAGAATAGGAAAGAGAGCTGAAGCTCGAGAATATGAGATGAATGTGGCTAACACGTTTATGGAGAAAGAATAAAAATGAATTAAAAATAAGTGTAAATCAAGTGCCAAAGCTATAGGTAGAGGAAGAAAAGCTCAATTTCCAGATATGGAACAAAGTTTAGTTGAATTTGTGAAAGAAAGACGATCAAGTGGATGTTCCATAAGTACTCTGGGAATAAGGATGAAGGCAAAAGAACTTATGAAAACCATGTATCCTGCAAACGTCTTCATGAAGAGAAAACACCAGCAAACTTCTTTTCATGAAGACGTTTCATATATCTATTAGAAGAACAATACACATAGCCCAGGGTTTGCCTGATAACTACGAAGATAAGCTTTTGAATTTTCAGCGTTTTGTTATTCTGAAAAAAAGAAAAAAAGCACAACTATCCTTTGGGCTGTATTGGAAATGCTGACTAAACACCCTTGACTTTTGATGTGACTTGTTTTCAAACACTTGAATTCAAGGTGTGGGGTTGTTCTAATGAAAACAACAGGAAATGAAAAGAATTGGTTCACAGTCATGTTTGGTGCCTATAGTGATGGTAAGATGATGACTCGTAATTTACAGTAATAAATGCGTATTATTTTCGAGAAATTACGGTATATCACAATATAATATTCTTATTTGTCAATCCACTTAATTCTGTTGAGAAAATTAACCGATATTCTCTTTGCGTTTAATGGTCAAAATATATCGAAAACGGAAGATACCAATTAAAACTAACGCCATGAAAATATGGTTTAACTCAAGAAAAGCTTCTCCTCATACACAGATTAAACTGTAGTTTAAACTTGCAGCTTTTTCTTTCCACATGTATAAGCTGTAACTGTAAATGCTAATTTCGAAAACTGGTGATTTATTGGAACATCTACGAAATTTTCTAACTTTTCATCTGAAATTAAGAAAATACGAACTTTAAATATAATGGACACAATATCAGAGACAAAGAAAGAAGGAACCATATCCTCCAGCTTTCGGTTTAAACTGACAACATTTTGGCATATATTTAAATAGGTACCTCTACTCATTCGGTTTACGTAAGGTTTAAAATATATTTTAAAAAAATGGAAAACCTTTCATTTTAGCTTTAATTGAACGCTAAATGATTTAAAATTTACTATTTCCATTAAGCAAAATACTCTGTGGTGCATTTCAAACAGAAATTATATTGATCCCAATTAATTTTTTTCAGTAAACTCGATAAGAACGGCCATTTTGACACAATTGTAAATAAAGGTTAATACTGGCTTGTAAAAAACTTATTTGAGGAGAATTAGCAAATTGAAAATTAAATTAATCTGATTTAAAACAACTATTATTTACTTACGGCATAAAATGCAGTATTCAAGCATTTCATAACCACGGGGCCTTCTTTTTCTGACGTGTTAATCGATTTATTGACAGCGGAATGATCGCCGAACTGTTCATAGGTAAGTATGGTGGAAGAGAAAATAAAGTTTATATTAAAAACGTGACCTTGCAATGATAAGGTTATAGGTTTGAGCCGCTTTACTCAGAAACTCTGTACGTATATCATATTTACAAACACCAACAGAAATATTTGTGGGTCGTCATATTGTAATAATCTTTACAATATATGATTAGTAAATATAGTTTTACTTAACAATATTTCCCAAGAGTTATCATATTGAAACTTAGTTTTAGAAGATTTATTCAATTAAAAGTTGTAAAAAATGAAAATAAACCTGGTAAATATTCATTTTTCATCGACATTTTTTAAACAATACTGTTTTTAATATATATTATTCATAAAAACAATTAAAACCTTCTTTAATTAAATAAGGTCTTAGTTTTATTGCGCTTTTTATTTATCGATTCAGAACATATTTTCAGTAAAACCGGGTCCGATTTACCAAAAGAATTCTGATTTAAAATCTTCAAAAAAATGTTGCATTTAACTAATATAGCCAATACAAATTAACACGCTGAATTTCTCAACGTTTCATAAAAGGATGTAAGGGGGTGAATCGCATGTATTAGGTTGGTGCAAAAATAATGACGTAATAATGTCGTTTTTTGACGTTAGAAAATACGTCAAAAAACGACATTATTACGTCATTATTTTTGCACCAACCTAATATATATATATATATATATATATATTTACCACAAAAAAAATCAAAAATAATTATATTCATTCGTGAAAAAGTTCGGAAAATTTAATTAAAATCTAACAATTATTTGATTGTTGCAAGAATGTCCAAATTTAAAAATATACGAAAAGTGATTGCAACCGCTGACGCATGAAAGACAATTGTTTCATTCTATATTTATTATGTTGTAAAAATGAGTAAAAAAATTAACTAAATACACAAAAATACTTTAATCCTTCTTCTTAATAATAATATAAAGATTTTTACGAAAATGTTTTAATTACGTTTGGTGTTTGTTTAATTCGCAGTATACTGACCCTTTAGCATTTTCGTGGAGGTACCTATATTTAAACTATAATTATAGGCTATAATTTTTAAATGTGAAAATTTCATTCGAAAATTTCGGAGAATTTACAAGTTTTCATATGAAATCAAGAAAATTCTATCTTTAATGAAAATGTTAAGAATATATGAAAAATGGCTGGAGAGCTTTGTGCAGCAAACCTTTGTGCTCCACTTTGTCCAAAGAGATCGAGATGTCTAATGCTTGCTGTGCATGTGTTGTCAAGGGCCTCACTGAATCTGGTATTGTTCCTATCTAGCTGCTTGACAACCTTCTTGTTGATTAAGCACTCAAAAAGCTTACTGATGATACTAAGGAAACTAATTGGTCCATAATGTGAGTGGGAGGATCAGTGGCCGGCTTTTCTTGAAGACCTGGGATACGCTTGCTACCATCCACATTCTTGGGAAAGATTTCTCCTTCAAGCAACTGTTAAATAACTTTGCTAGAATCAGGGATAATTCTGATTTGATATTCTTAAGGACGATCACTGGAATATTGTCTGGAGCAATGGCTTGTTTTGGGGTGGAGGCTTTTGATATGTTTAGAGACTTATTTTACTGAAATTACTATATTAGTAAGATTGTCCTCAGTGAGGCGTGAGGGGGGGCGATGGCTTTTGTCATCTAACGTTGAAAAGATCGAGGCGAAGAATGATAAGTACCCAGGGGCATTTAGAATAGAGGATACAGCCGTTTTGCCTCTGTTCATAATTTGGTTGGTGTTCTTCCAGAATTCTCTAGATCCAATTTGCTTCTTTTCAATCCTGGCCTGGACAGTTTGCAGAACTCGCTTACAGCGAATGAAAGTAGTTCTGAACGAACTAAGAGCCAGAACACTCCGCTCCTTGCGGTAGGTTTTGAAGTATTAGTTCCGGTGCGCTATGGCTGCAACGCATTCAGCGGTGAACCAGAGCAGACAGTTTTGCTGGAATATTCTTGGCGGGGTATAAAGCACTCCATTCCAGAAAGGATTCATTCAGAGATTAGGGTTGCAGTTTTGGAGGCAGCATGTTTGAAGAAGTTTAGTAGAGGAGCTTCCGTCATATAGGACTGAAAGCGTTAACACGTAGCGGGGTTACAGAGAGAGAAAGTGAGACAAAGACTGAGTATAGAAACGATTGAGGAAAGGAGAAAAGATGAACGGGATTTAAGACGATAGACGATGGCGATTGATGCTGCATTTAAATTTTTGAACATTGTAGTTATTAGGGAAGCAAGTAAACGGAAATGATTTTCACAGGCAGGAAATGTGAGAAAAGAAATTTTTGAAATAGAAGTGGTTCTGGCATTCAGATATTTCAACAGTAAAATGGCGGAGCCTAGATGCCAATCTAGTAGCACACTTAAATTCATATAGTCAGGACATCAGGTAAAAAAGCGCGTCAGAGCAGTCGCCATAAATGTATTTGTAGAAAAGACAGAGGTAAGCCATATCACATCGGTGAGAAGGTGATTGAAGTCGAGATACCAAAGTTAGGATAGATTATATTTCAGATCCATGGATTTTGTCAAGGACTCCGAGATGAATATCAGGAATACCAGACCAGATATGCCAGCACTATTCAACGCACGGACGAATGGTAAATTTGTAAATGATTAAGATGGACTCTAAGGAGAAAAAAATGTTGGCACGGGACAGTGACCCAACTTTCCTTGCAGCAGATGTATGTTGCTCTCCAGGAGTCTAGCGTCGGCCAAGCTAATGGCAGAGAGAAAACATTCTCTACGGTGGTTAAATGATAGCAATTTTGTTTTTGAGGGTTTAAAATTTACAAGCCATTTACTACACCAGTCCATCACTGATTGGAGGTCCTTTTCAATGAATCGGAATCCAAAACTTCAGGATTATGTGTCCGGATCTGGCCCGGAATGTTTTTAATTTGCTCACTAAATCGGCCTGATTCCAAAATGATATTATATGTTGAGCTGCGGAGTAAAATTGAAAAAGTGGGACAGACAAACTCACTGATACTCGGACTTATTTATATAGATGAGCAGGAAGAGAAATGAGTAATCAAGAGGATAGTAGATAGCGAGTGATATACCGAATGCAATTGTAAAATTGATTATATATTCACGTCATGTTTTACGGTCCGAGTCATATTATTTTTCATTGAATATCTTTAATCTTATCGATTTAAAAGTCAATTTTCTCTTATATGTGAAAGATAGTGTTCCCTATATACTAACTTGCTCATACAAAATAATATGACTAATGCAATTACAAAATCTGGCCATCAGCTCTACATTCTAATGCAGCTGAAAAATATGGCCGTCATTTTTTTTTTTAGCGATAAGATTCATATGAGCTTCGTTTGGGTATTTTTCTACTTTTAAAGAACGAAAAAGTAAAAATATTCCTTTCTTGGATAATAGTACCATTTTATACTCAAAATAATCGGAGATTACCCACCCAGAAAATAGAGCCAATGTAATGGGAAAATTACTTTAATATGTTCATTATGCTTTTTTGTACGTGTTATATTAGCTTTAAATGGATATCTTTTTTGCTTTTAATGATTTCCAACGCAAAATAATTTCTTACTTGCGATAATAATGCTATCTATATAGTTAAAAAATCCTAGATTAATCTTGCAGAAAATAATACCAATAAACTTCAGAAACAGTCATTATTTTGGTATCTGTCTATATTTATGAGATGAGGTATTATGTACACTATTTACATTATTCAGACAATTGTCCCCATCTTTATAGCCATATTTATGACAATGTTTCGGCCGTTTTACGCTCCGGCCTTCTTCAGGTGGTTGGAATGTCGAACTGAACCCTTTATTTTGCTCACTAGGGTAGACTGTTCTAGTTCCACGTGCCATACTTTAATGAATGTTAGTTATCAGTTATTTCCTGTCAATTCCCCTCTCCAAGTTCCCCACTGCCTTAACCAGGTATTGAACTCAAACTCTTTGGGTCCTACCACTGGATCTAACCAACGGCTTTATCCACTCTACCATGTGTCCTCAATATTTTGAACACATTATTATGGTTTCAACTACAGATATTTTGAACGTCATTGTATGACTTAAAGTATAAATAAAATGTATTTTTGTTCATTCTGCTTTTAAAATGTAATGTTGGTAGTTTCCTATAAAAATGACATGTTGGTAATTTTTTTCTATAAAAATGTATTGCTTGCATTTTTACTTTAAAAATGTATTTTTATTCTTTCACAGTCTTTTGTTATTCATCGGGGGTTCACTATTTACCCATAGCTGGGGAACCTAAAAAGTACTACCACCCGGACAAGGGTAGACCTGGGAAAAGCAGACATTCAGAGGTGCTTCCACGCTCCTCAAAACCTCCGATATCCTGATCAGAGGCCTTGCTCTCGGGTTTAATGTATCGTCTTACCCAGGAGTTGCAATGTTCCATTTAAGAAATTGAAAATATTATTATTATTATTATTATTATTATTATTATTATTAATAATAATAATAATAATAATAATAATAATAATAATAATAATAGATATACAACAGAATGAAACATATTCATGCAGTGGAATACAGCTGAGGTCCGTTGAATGATCTCATTTTAAAACGCTATATAAATTATCTACCTGGCACTGTACAGCTTTTATGTCTTGTAAAAATGTTCTGTGCAGAAGTAAATACAAAGGCATCCGTCACAAATCATATGCGGAATTTAGACTTCAATTTGAAATCTCGGGTGATGTATCATTAACGACTATTTGTATCATGTCGAAATGCCTGTAATATTCTAGTAATTGCTTCTGGGCGTGGTTAGCTGTATGTGTTTACCTGAGGGTTTCCTTACATAGATACATGCACTGTCAAATTGCTCCTTTGTCGGATATCGAGAAGGAACACGTCGAAATTAGGTGTCCGCTTAGCAAAGTCTGCACGTTCTGTCAAATTTATTTGAAAGGGTGATATCTCGTTGCTATTTCCTGGGTTAATAGGGACGGTTTTACGTCAAACGTTCTCGAATTTTCCCACCGCGAGGAACAATAATTAGTAGTAATGTTAAAAAGGACAAGCCATGCTAACCACTACCCCAACCCGAGACCCGTCCCTCACTAGATGATTCATGGTCTAGCTTTGTGCACTAAGAAACTGTTGCGAATCTATAAATTCAAGAATACAAGGCCTAGGAAATAAAAGAACCGGTTGAAGTAAACCAGTGACTTGATCCAAAGAGTTTTGAGTTCAATACCTGGCCATAGCAACGGTGAAAAAAAACTTGGACAGTTGCGTTATTAAAACGGAAATAACTGAAACTAAAACAAAGATATCTGAAAGAGGCGTGACAGGTGGAACTAGAACAATCTACCCCGCTGGATGAAACAAAGGGTTCGGTTCTAAATTTCAATCACCTGAAGAAGGCTAGCGTACAACTGTTGGAACCTCGTGAATAGGACAACTACGATGAGGACATCAGTCTGAACAATGTAAATTGTATAAATAGTTACAATATCCCATCTCAGAAGTATAGATAGATCATGAAGAAGGCCGGGGAGTACAACGGCCGAAGGGCTCTGAATATGACAACAAATATGAGGACAACAATCCAAACAATGTAAATCTTGTAAATAGTTACAATACTTCATCTCAGAAATATAGACAGGTCCTGAAGTAGACTGGGGCGTACAAGGGCCGAAACGTCGATAATATAACAATAAAGATCAGAACAACAGTCCGAACAATGTCAATAGTTACAATAGTTCATCTCAGAAATTCAAATATGCTTTTATTTCGAACCCTTGTTCTCATCTTGGTATTATTATAAAAACCATCTGATACCATCTGAGCATCATCGGGTCTCTGTTTCTTTTCTTTTTAGTTGAGTGATGTAATATATCTGTTCATTATTGTGCTATTTCGTCCCACTGTTGACAGATGTTATTTAATTCCACTTAACCAATGTTTCACTACCTGATCCAGGAATCGAAATCACGTACACTATCTGACACATTTATAACGTACCTGTACATCCACTACACAACTCCTCCGAAAGATAGTAGGGTCATTATGGGTGTTTTTACGTCAAAGCTTGTCAAATTTAGAAGGGTGGGGAACAATTTTCAGTAGTAATTGTCAAACAGACGAACCGCGCTAACCCTTACTCCAATCCAAGACTCGTTTACACGAGATGCTTCACGATCTAGCTTTGTCTATTAAGACCATTTT
This sequence comes from Acanthosepion lycidas, assembly GCA_963932145.1. Classification (NCBI taxonomy): domain Eukaryota; kingdom Metazoa; phylum Mollusca; class Cephalopoda; order Sepiida; family Sepiidae; genus Acanthosepion; species Acanthosepion lycidas. The sequence continues at coordinate 47,178,394 of OZ010607.1, read as the reverse complement.
GCGAATATATAAATTCAAATATAATTTTATTATTTCGAACTATTATTGCCATTTAGGTTGATATTATTGCCATTTAGGTTGATAAGTGATAAACAAAACACTTCAGATAAATCCCAAATGGACATCATAAAGTGACTGTTTTTTTGTTTTTTTTTCATTTGAGTCGAAGAATATGTTATACGCCTTTATGCAAATTAATTGAAACAAAACGAATAATTCCCTTATTAAGTACTTTTTTTTCGTATTTTCCCGGTGAAACATGACCCAGTGCGCATGTTAGTACTTTGTCCATTCCAAGAAGTCAAACCTTGCAGATTGACCACAGATTCTCGGAAATTTTCCGAACCAGTTGATTTGCTCACTTGTAACACTTAGAGTAAAGTCCATTGCAGACAATGGTCGTAGGACAACTAATCGAGAAAATAGTGTCCGGGCGTGATAAAAATCTGATGCAATCACTGCTGACGCAATATTTTTTAACGCCAAAGAAATTTCATCATACACCCCGAAAATAGATGCATATTACTGCACAACACTACAAATAACCTAATCTGAGGAAAAATAGATTAGACCTTGGAACTCCAGTGGGTCTAAAACTGAACGTATGGTGAAAGAAAGGAAAAATAAAGCGGTTGTTTCAATTAATTTGTATCGTTTGATCAATATTTTGTTAATTAATGTCGTTTCCACTAGACCAATGTTTCACTAACTGATCCAGGGATTATTAAAATTCTCTTATACTAGATGACACTAACATATTTATAAGCAACTTCTACATCTGTTTACACCACTCACCCGAAAGATAGCCGTATTAGTACAATAGTTTCGACATTTATTTCGACTGCCATTCCGAGATTCATATGTCGAGTTAGTACCGTTTTTTCGTAATTTAATATTACATTTTGAGATGAGTAATTTTCAATACTCGTATCCTTTTATTATTTCGAACTATTATTGATCATTAATTCTCAATCATCGTGCCGCAGCACACTGGTGTGTCGCGTGATCCTCTTAAGTGTGCCGGGAAATATTGCCACGACACACACACATATATATATATATATATATATATATATATATATATATATATATATATATATGAAATCAGTTACATGTCATGCCAGTATATATATATATATATATATATATATATATATATATATATGAAATCAGTTATATGCCATGCGTGAAATACGCTTAGGCGATCAGGTTTCTTTCGATACATGACTGACGTGGCAGATTTTTTTCCCGCCGTAGTTTGCTTTCTGCAGAGCATCCGTTTACCCATAGCTTGGGGAGGGGAGAAGAAGAGGATTCATAACTTTCTCAAGGGTATTATCAGGTAAGTAAATGTAATGGATTCAACTGGAATTCCTCAATTCGAGCCGCTATCCATTACTCCACCATACCTCCGCGAAATAGAATATATATGGAATACTTAACGGGTATATTTAGTCAAAATAGAATACGAACAGGAACATTCAATGTATAGACGGAACTATTGTCCTCAAATATTCCTCAAATACAATGTATTAAATAGTCACAATAAAAGAATAATTCATAGTAATAATGTTTTAAATATTTCTATTAAAATAAAGTAACTAAAAACACTATTTTCCAGAGAACGCAATCGTTGTATACAATCTTTACGTAAAAAATAACGAAATATATAATTCTATAAAATAATTGATATAAGCGAGTCTTATGACATTTCGCTATTTTATTGCCGTTAGTCGATATGTTACGCTAATCTATACTTTTCCGCAGTTACGCTGTAACGTCCATATTGAACGAGTCGCTTCAAGAACTCCTTTAATCTGTTCCTAGGATTGATAAAATACTCTGGTTAAGGGATTTTAATGCTAGGAATGGAAGTGAATGACCTGTAAGTTTCTGGGGAGGTACGTCACAGGTAGAATGAAGAGCAACTGTCAGCTGCTTCTTGAACTGTGCGCTGAATTTCTGCTTCACATTGCGTTTACACAATTCAAACGCAAAGACTGGACTACATTATATTCGGCAACCGGGACAAGCAGGGTATCAGCATCGTAAGATCTCTAAGAAGTCCGGACTGTACATGCCAAAATGCTTTTGATCATTGAGCCGGCCGCTCGAAATGTCACTACTGCAAAGTAACCTAAGAGCCTGGACGTTGCGAATCTCCAAAGATACTTCAGCAAATTCTGCCAGCTCGAATTGAGACTCAGGGACTCGTCATCGTCGATCTACAATGCGTCAAATGAAATCCTGGCGTTAGTTCCAGAAGAAAAGCCCTGACTGATTTGAGAAAATCAAGCAAATCATTGAAATATTCTCTCAAATAAGAATACGATACGAAAGCGCATTCTACAAATATGAACGTCCATGAGCACCGAACAACACCCAAAACAAGAAATTTAATGCAGCAAAGATCAATTATGTTGTGAATTCCGGGTTGAAATCTGGTACCAATAAATAACAAACGCCAAGAATGAATATATGAGAATAATGTATTAACGTAATAATACAAACTAGTAAAGCAGGTTAGTAGTTCCAGGAATACGGGTTAGTAGCAATATATATATATACAGTCTTTGGTATTGAAGTATCGCTGTATGACTTCTTACTGAGTCTACGTGCTCGCTCACTGTGACTCCTACAAAGCTGTTACCTCACCCTCACTCTTCCGGTTACCTTTTACTCTGTCACTCTGGACTGGACTCCCCGGGTATTCACTGGCAGTATTATAAGTATACACTGGGTGAGTTCATTTGTATAAAAAGGGGTGGACCCCTCAACAAATTACCAGCGTCGGCATCGTAAGATATATGACAACTGGTAATCAGATGTAACTGAGAAATGCAGGCTAGTTCAGACAGAAAGTATATTAACATTCCTGACTAGCATGGTGGAAATACGTTAGAGGGATAGGTAAACAAGGATGACCATGTACACCCAATTTATTTTTAACCACCTTCAGCAAAGACATACTGTGGAATATATGAATCATCTTCCTACCTTAGAGAAAATGTAAAGCCTCTATCATCAAGTTGAACGGGTGGAAAGCTGTTAGAAATAGCGTCGTCTTTTCTGCAATCGTTCAGTATGTTGGCAATCACTTGGCTTATATCCAGCCTAAAATCATTCCGATCCCTTAAAATACTGGGAGAGTTCCAAAAATACACGATCACGAATGCTATCATTATACAAAAGCAAACGATAAGCAAGTAGTTTGTGTCTTTAATTTCGCCATCATGCTAAATCGTAATGGAGATTTTGCTGACTGAATAATGTTCAAAATAAAACAGAAGTCTGAACAATAACAAGGCTTTTCCAATGCCTTCGTACATCTTGCTAACTTTTTCGACACTCTAAACAGAGAAATATCGATCAACTGTTCGACCAGTTAATAGTCGAATATTTCCCGTATTAAAGCGGGACATTTCACCAGTTCATTTGCCATTACGTACCGTGTATTTAAATTTAGTATTTCATTTTGAATTGCTTAACTCTGAATGTTTTATTATTTAAATCATATTTTTTATTTTATTTTTTATTGTAATATCTTAGAGTTTAAAGGCTCCAAAAATACACCACTGATGTCTTTCGGCTCGGTTGTGCCTATGTATATCAGTTTTTCTCAACCTTTTTAAGCAACGGCACGCCTAAGAGCAAATAAAAAATATCCCGACACACTTAGCAAAATTTTAAAGGGTACACAATCAAATGGTATGAAATAAAAACAGATTTTTTTTAAAAAAATACACACGCAAATATGAACATACTCTATTTTAATATTTCTATTCAACTATTTGTATAACTTATTTCAGGTGAAACTATTTTCTCGTGTTTTTTGCGATTCCTTCAATGTTTGGTATGACTTCATCATTGTGTCTTCAATAAATGTACAATAAGCAGAGTCTGTCTATATTTCTGAGATGAGGTATTATGTACAGTATTTACATTATGCGGACTATTGTCCTCATCTTTGTCGCCATATTTATCACAACGTTTCGGTCGTTGTACGCTCCGGCCTTCTTCAGGTGGTTGGAATTTCGAACTGAACCCTTTATTTCGATCACTGGAGTAGACTGTTCTAGTTCCACGTGCCATGTTTAATGGATGTCAGTTATCAGTTATATCCTGTTAATTTTCCCTCTGAAAGTTCTCCACTGCCTTAACCGGGTATTGAACTCACACTCTTTGGGTCTGTCACTGAGGACACATGGCACAGTGGATAAAGACATTGGTTAGATCCAGTGACAGTAGAGAACAGCGGTCCGTATAGTAATAGAAGATAGAGTAGAAATAGCGATCCGAATAGTAATAGAGGATAGACAAGAAATGGAGATCCGAATAGTAATAGAGGACAGAATAGAAATAGTGATCGTTTAGACGTTACGCTACTTTCTACTAATGCGTTTACCACATGGTCACGTGATTCATTTAATTATGGGATCGCCCGTGTTTGCTCACTCGCGATCTATGTTCAAACTCAAATGTCGGCAGCGACACTTTATTGCTATATAACATAGGCAAATTTTTTCTCTGTGCTTGGTGTGACGATTATTTATTATATTTTTTGCGTATTTATTGATTGATTTCACTTCTTTATCATTTAGCGAGACAACAGGTTTGTTCGTAGAGCAAACACAACGCTAGCCTCACTTCTGGTTATCTGCTTTCCTATCTGCCTATGACGGATTTCAAACAGGGCAACAAGATCAACGTTTGAATTCTCGAGCAACGAGACCGTTTCTTCGGGCTGGAGATGATCGAGTCGAGCTGTCAAATAGCGTTCGGACATTCCAGCAAGAGATGTTAAATTTGGTTTAATTTCCATGGTTTGATATACAGCTCTTAATGGAACATCCACCAGCCGTGCTAAATGGGCTAGATTTAATTGTTGACACAAGCAGTAAAATCATTAGTATCTGAAAAGAAAAATATTATAATCTTAGTAGAATTTGAATACTGAGAACGTGTTCACCGGTAAGACTGCCGAGTTGGAAATCGGACAGTCGAGTTCAAATTTCTCTCGGGTTTATTATACTCACTTAGGAGTAAATATCCTTGAGAACGTTATAAATTCAGTTCTTCTTTCCCAGCTATGGGTTAATTATTATGACCTGTATCATTATCATCCTTCCACCCCACCAAATAAAAAGAAGCTTCTTAACATCTGCAAATATTTTCTGGCCTTAAATAACTTTTTTCCCACTACAATAATAAAACAAAGTCCAGAGGGATCATAATTTTTTATTTTAAAACCCTTAATATGTTTAGCCCCAAATTCCTGCCCACATCGAAAACACTTTCAGACTCCTCCAATGCCCGAATAATTTCCTGTACAACGCCAAACGCAAACCGTACAAAATCCACAGAAAAAAGAACAAAAACACAAAATCCCACCAAAAATAAACATAACAAAATCAAACACATAATCCTACCAAATTCATAACAGCCAACTTCGAAAAATGAACAGATGGAGGGATATACAAAATAGACTGTACAAAATGCCCATTAATGTACATTGGTGAAACGCCCAGAAACCTTAAAAAAACATTATATGAACATCACAGAGTTATTCTGCATAACAACTATCTAAACATACTTGTGGTTCAACGTAATTTAACCATATTTTCACTTAAAGATTCCAGTCTAATCAGGAGAGGACAGAATTTACTGAGAAGAGCATGCACTGAGAGCCAATGTCAGCGGTAACCGTACGTTATTTTACCGATCATCGCACAAACAATAATAGCACATTACAGATTACATGATGGAGAAAGGAACAGAGGCCTCCTTTGAGTCTACTGACCCGAACGGTTCTAATATATATATATGTATATGTGTATCACGTGTCTAGCCACACCGAGCTGTGATACAGCGAAACCATCTGTGGATGAATATATACGCTTGACGGGTATTTGATGGATGCTGTGGCTATATTGAAAAGCTCTTCGTAATGAATAGAGCACTCTGCCAGCTGATAATGCATATATCACATATATAATGTGTTATAAATTCCATTTCTATCCTGCCCCGATAACCTAGGAGTAAGAGTCTCCGATGATGCCAAATCAGTCGAGTTTCGAATGTATGAAGCTACAATCAAGTCAGTTTGTGAATGATTATATATATATATATATATATATATATATATATATATATATATATCTGTGTGGCTAGATGCCCGGTTGGCGCACGGCATAGATGAAGTTGAATTTAAGCGTATTTATTTTTAGATAGACACACCAGTGACTGATATATATATATATATATATATATATATATATATATATATATATATAATATAATATAAAAGGCTTAAACAGTAATATTCTATGGTTATAATTTATTACATTCGAATCATAATCACGATCCAATTCCTCAGACCTACAAATTCAAAAAGCCTAAATCATCAGACCTACAAATTCAATATATATATATATATGTGTGTGTGTGTGTGTTCTATTCATAATATTCACCTCTATATTTGCACATATATGCAAGAGAAGCACTCGCTAATGCCTGCGTTAACAAATGGGCTGTTAGAGAATTTCCCAACAATTTCCACTTCCTTTTGATATTCCCTTACATTAAGAATGACAAGCCGGTTCACACCGAATGAAAGAATGGAGATATTTCGCCAAATTAAAGCCTACGGTTTTTCGGCTCTGTTAAGTGATTACAGGACTTTCGCCTCTTGGAAGCAAACATATTCTCCGTCCTGCTTACAGCAGAACCTGGTTTCCCTTTTGCATTTCTGTGTAGAGTTGATAGACATAATTTTTGCGCTAGACTTTACTTAGTTTGGTACAACTTTGCAACAAACGAACACCCAGTGAGTGTCAAATCGCCAACAGTGGAAATAGTCTATGTGGTTATGGCCGCGTTGGAATACCTGGCGTTTTAAGCTTGGATGTGTAGATGGTGTAATGGATAACGATTCAGAATTGGAAATCGGAGTACCGAGTTCAAGTTCCAGTCGGGTTTGAATCCATTACTTCTCCCAAGTATGGGTTAAGAAGTGTAACTTTAAAAATCATTAGCATCTCAAAAAAAAAAATATATATATATATATATATATATATATATATATATATATATATATATATATATATATATATATATAAATTTAAAAATCCTGCCAATGGTTATTTAAAGCCAGAAAACATATTTACGTTGTTAGAGTTGTTTTTTTTTTGGCGGGGGTATGATAATAATCAACTGATATAATTCCTACTAATTAACACATTGCTGCGGGGAGAAGAGGTGTAGTGTAATAGATAACGCCTCCGAATTGGAAATCGGTGAACTAATTTCAGTCTATTTCGTTATATTGAATTACGCCCAAATATCGTTAGAAAAGGTTGCAACTATCTTCCCCCACGCAGCTATGAGTGAATTAGTAAAACTTGTATTAGTAATAATCTTTATTATCTCTCCTAAGAATTCTTACTATCTAAATATATTTTCTGGTTTTAAATTACCTGACAAATGTTGAATAACCGTAAAAAAATGATCGATCAATCAATTACGGTTAGATGAAATGTCCGTACACCATGAGTTTGTTAAAATTTAGTGCGTCATTTGTTGTGAAGCTTTTCGGAAATTATCGATGTTTCTTCGTTAAATAGCTTTCCAGTCAGGTTCGTTACACTCACTTGAGCGCAACTACTGCTGGGAAATTGATAAATTCATCTCTCCCCCCACCTATGGGTTGAATAAAAGACAAACGGGGTTCTACAGCCTTTGTTGGAAACCAGTTTACCACCAGAAAAAAAGGTGAGCCTACTGCGGGAATATCTTCTGCCTAGTCGGTCCTGAATCAAAAGAGACATGACCTGCCTAGGCATAGTATATAGCCCTAAATTGACAGTCATTGACTAACAAATGAAAACAGTATTCCTTATATGCAATTAATATGAATAGGAAAATCATTTTCAATGTAACTTCTGTGGTTATAATAATACGCAGTACATTTCTAGAGTATAATTATTTTTAACTGATTCCTTTTTTTAAGTCGCTGTTCGTTCAGGACGTAGGCGAACATAGCTCCAACTGCTTTACAGTGTATAGTTATAATGATGTTACTTACAGTTGGCGTCCCAAGTAAGTCAATAAAGTACGTTAAACAGCAAGGCATCTGATCAGGAGGTTATGATGAGCGTGAAATTGCTGGTGTTCCGTGGTCCACCCGGACCCTGGGGTAGTAGCACCTGTTAAGGTCCCAGCTATGGGCAAATAGTTAACACCTAAACTTGGGTCGAAATACTATGAAAGTGTAAAAATAGGTTTTAATAGTAGAAATGCTTTGTAAAAAAATTATTACCAGCAATAATTTTTTGAAGGAAAAAAAAATTATTACCAGCAATAAAAAAAAAAAATCAGCTATATATTCTTTGAAAAAGTATTACCAGAAATAGATTTTAGAAGGAAAAAAATATTCCAAGCAATACTTTTTTGGAAAAAAAATATTACCAGCAATGAAAATTGTCGATATTAAATAACCCTTTGAAGTTGATGTCCCGTAAAATAAAACAAACCAAAACAAACTTACAACTGTCTCCTGTTTAAATATAGGCATATATGTTCGACATATAATAATGCAAATGTGACAGTAGCAGTTACGCTACTTCCTAAATAATTATCATGTTTTAAATAATTTTTAATAAACCAAAATACGAAGTTTTACGTTCAAACATACGAAGACGTTCAAAAAGTATCGGGACTGGTGTAATAAAAAGAAAACTACAACACATATCAATTCAGCATTTAATCTCCTTCAAAGTAGTCCCCTTCTGAAACAACACACTTTATCCAACGTTGTTCATGTTGGAATTTTTGTGTACCCTGGTGTACTACTGAGCCAGCCAAAATGAGCTGACTCATTTTATAGTTCACCAATAGAAGGGTTAACCAATCAAAATATTCAAGGCGACGTGCATAAAGGCGGCCATGTTTTTCCCGAATATGCACTGCCAGCCTTTGATAACCCGGACGAGGCTCCGCCGAAGGGCAGAGTCTCGTTCGGGGAGGTTGACCGCCCCTGAACCCGTTTATACGCGTTCGAATAATTTTTGGCCGAGCCTACGGGCTCGGAGATCCCACGTTAATCCCGGCCTTGTGCCACATGTAACCCTCGTGGGAGGGCTAAATATCACTGCCATCCTTTGATATCGAAGACTGAAGAATTACGGAACAGCTGCCGGTGGTATTGGCGATATAGTCAGATTCAGTAAAATATCTGACTCGTGACTGTTAATCTTTAACGATGTTTCATTGAACAGATTACGTACTGCGCTGTATTCTATATTCATAGACTATGGTGAACATGGTCAACAGTTTATACTGATGCAAGCATTCCTAGAAATCTTTTTGGGGGACGGTGAGCTGCTGTCTCGTCGCATTCTCTTGGATTCTCACGTCATCTTGAAATATTGTTCCTTTCAAGTTGGGTTTGATTTTTGAAGAGGAAAAAGTCGCTTGGGTAGACCGCTGGGGAATGTGGTGCTTGTATGGCCTTGGGAATGTTCCGCTTGACCAAAACCTATTGCAGAAGCCATGGTCACCGATGGAAACTCTGCTGTATGCTGAAACGACCAAACCATACGCTCTTCGTTCCCAAGAATTGCGTGACACAACTGAAATGAGTGAGAACGTTTTAACTTAGTAGGATTGTGTAACAGAGTTCAAGACCATTCTGTGTCAAGCGATTTTGTTATACGTACTTTGTTAGACATTTTCATGACGGTCGTCTTCGAGTATAGAATCCAGAGGTTGGCAGTGAATATTTCGGAGACAGTAGGAAAGCGTAGTTCAGGTTCGCAGTGGATATCTTAGCAGAGCGTAGTTCTTCCTTCTATCCTCTTCGCCTGTCAAGTTAGCACTGGTCCTTCCGGTAGGTTAAACAAAGATGGCCGCCTTTATACACGACGAATACAATGTTCTGCGGCTTCTGATTGGTTAAGCTTGACGACGTGATCATATTAAAACTGAACGCTCATCTTATAAAAAATTTCAGTTATCTGTTTGGATTAGTCTTGCTCTTGTGTTCTTCGTCTTTTTCATGTTGAATTGAATATAGTCTAATGTTAATTATGTTTGATGAATATGTCCTGAAGATGGTCTATTGGACCGAAACGTCCGACGTTGACATTATATTAAAATTAAAACAGCATAATTGCATATTAGGATTTTTGTCTGTTTTTCCGTATATTTTTCTTCATATGAATTTATGCAATACAATATAATATTCATAATAAAATCTTAATTCATGATAATAATAATAAATTAAATAATTGTATTAAAAGTAAAGTCACTAAGAACACTCTTCCTTTTACAAAAAATATGAAAAAATATGATACCCAAATATTGCTGTTTTTCCGTGACTTAAAGGTTCATATTAATTCCCAGGTTATTATATGGCTGTCTCAAAACCTTCAAGAGATAAAAAATTCAATTCTATATTTGAATGGCCTTTATGTGCATTGTGCTATATATTATATTGCTATATTATATATTAGAAATGTGTGTAAAAAGATCGCTACCGTTCTCGGTGTAGCATGCCATTTAAGATGTGCTGTATTTCGAGACACGGGTATATGCATATCGGTAAAGTGTCAGGTCGGTGGTGACATCCAAATTTATCTCACCGCAACATTGTTTCTATTCCTCCAGAAGGCCATGAATTCTTGTCGCCGATTTAGTATTCTATCACGCATTACAAGATCACCAGTTCTGCGCTATTTACATTTAAATACATTTATGACGTTTACTGGTGAATACGCGATCAGTATTCCTACTCTCCTACTCAATTATGTCGTCTAGCTTATAATCCTCCTGACCACGCGGAAAGACAGCCATATTTGAGTATTAATCTTATACTGGTTCTGTTTATATTTTCCTTTTATTTTTATTGCTCCTTTCCCTCTGTTGCCACACTACATTCTATCGGTTCAAATCTCTCAGCACTAGCACCTGCCCCACCTCTGGTCCGATACCCTTTTTCCTCTACGTTCAATATCTCACTCACCTCCCACTCACCATCAAACCCAATTTTTAAATCTATGGTTATTTTCACAAAAGTTTCGCACAGCGAAAAATCAGACAGAGAACGGATTTTTACTAATAATTCCATATACAAACAGGTTTCTTAACAGCCTCAAGGACTACTGTTGGTGTTTCTACACCGTTTTCAGTTGAGTTCTTGTACTCGCTGATAAAGGACAGAGGCGTGTCGGAAAATTCCGAATTTAGAACCTTAATGCCCGTGCTTCTTTTCTGTCATGTGGGTAATATTAATAAATGTTTTTTGTACTGATCCCATCGGGACCCTTTCGTTTGCCATTTGTTTTATTGACCAACTTATCTACTGTATTATATATATAAGTCGCGGGAAGACAGCAATATTTAGTTGAATTTTTTTTTGTATTTCTTATATCGGCTCTGCATATATATATATATATATATATATATATATATATATATATATATATATATACACGGGTTTTCACTATATGGGTGGACTCAATTATCAAGTTAAATGACTTTTAAACAATCAACTTATTGTTGGATACAATTGACTGAAGTTTGTACTAGATTGCTTGAAAATTGAGGGAGTTTATGGTTTAAAATTTCTCGTTTTTCGATGTTTTTCGCTAAAAACCGTGGCGTAGAAATAAGAATGAGAAATTGTTGAGCTTCTCATGATATAAGTAACCTACTTTGAACGAAACCGGAGGAAAAAAGTTGAGGTTATCGAAATTTGATCGGCTTTATCGTTCAGTGATTTTTTTAAAATTACCGATTTATTCTATCGCTTACATTGCACGATTGCCAAGTTTGGTCAAAATCGGTTGGATCGTACTCGAATGAAAAGATATCACGGTATTTCTTCTACCCCCCAACAGGATGAGATGTGACACAAGGTCTATTTTTAGGTGGAGACCCGCGCGTGTATGCCCGGGATAGGAACAAAAATCCCCCTGGGCCGCCACAACCGTTGGGTGCGCTGGCCTTAGTGCTAGCATTGATTCCTCCCTCTGGTGCAATGGGAGGGTACGGCCTCGGGCAGCTTTTCCCCAGGTCTGGGCACCTCTCAGTATTATTTTCTCTATTGCCTCTTTGTCCTTTGACAGAGACGCCCCTGAGCGCACTCTGCCCAAAAACAGAGACGCAACTGAGAGATGATAAGTAGACGTGTAACTACTTAAAAGTGTATGCTACACACTGAGTGAAAATGCATCACACAAACAGAAAGACAGACACACAGAAATCCTCCGTTTTATATATAGAGATAATTCCGTCCGTGGAAGGTGTTTAATTTTGCCATATACTTATTCCATATCTGATCTTAACTGAATTCTTTTCCTTATTATTATTAGTAGTAGTATCATTCGTAGAATTCGTAGTAGTAGTGATAGTATTACTAGTATTAGCATTCGTAGTAGTAGTATAATTGTTACATGTTTTTTCGACCATTATCATGGTTAACTGTCTTCATTTCCCGTCCATTTTGGTTGAATATAACGAGCAGGTGTAATCTATGTCTAATGTCTTCATCATAAATGATTAATTGTGATATTTTTTAGAGGGGTGGATTTGTATAAGGCTTTTTGAATCTATAGTTCGTTTATATGTATATTTATTTTAATAGCCGCTATTAAACTTTTGAAAATGTTTTCCCTATTCTCTGTCGCATGACTGTCAACTTAAAAAAAATAACGAATATTAGATAAACACGCAAACCTTTTTTTTTCGTATCGTTGAAGCCGTCGCTATTATTGAAGGGGCACTAAGAAATAAAAAGTAAAATATACGATGTAACAACAACTCTGTTTGAGACGTAAATCAATGAAAAAAACTGTTCTGTATATTTCTAAATAATAAAAGACCTATTCAAATATGATGGGAATTACAGTAATGATGATCATAATGCTGATGATAATAATGCAGGTGGTGAAGATAATTAGAAGCTGATTTAACAGCAACAACAACAACTAATAATAATAATAATAATAAATATCTTTGAAGATATTCAAAAAGCTGTCAAAATGCAAGGACCTTGAAATAGAAATCTCAAAAATGTGGCATATAGGAACATCAACAATCCCTGGACTGGTTGGAAAAGATTGCAGTAGACTAATTGAATGGATTCCTGGAAGTCCATGCCCCAAGGAGATACAAAAAAATTGTTCTGACAAGTACAGCCCACACTTTACGAAGGGCTTTATCTATGTCTATGTCTATCTTTTTCAGTGGAAAGTGTCAGATGCCTAACCTTAATAATAACAGAACTCTAAACAATTTGGCCAAATTAAATTACAAAAAAAAAAAATAAAAAAATGGGAGGACAAGGCGTTGAATGGAAAATAATTAAAAATACATTACAGGCTGAGTAACACGAGATTGACAGCTGAAACAGAAGGCCTAATTATTGCAGCTCAGGAGCAAAGCCTCGCAACCAGATCCTATCACTCCCACATAATCAAGGATGAAACCAACCCGAAATGCAGGGTTAGGTTTAGGGTTAGACAAAGATCACAAAATAAATAGTATGCTTTCTTATTGACATGGCAGTCTCTGTTGACTGTAATGTATCTTTTAAGGTCATCAAAAAGCTATCAACATACAAGGATCTTGAAGTGGAAATCTCAAAAAACGTGGTACATGAAAACATCAATATTTCTAGTTTTAGTTGGAGTCTTCAGATTGATGGGAAAATATTCAAATAGACTTATTGAAGGGATTACTGCTAGTCCATGCCTTAAAAAAAGAAAAAGAAAACTGTACTGACAAGTACAGCTCACACATTGCGAAGAGCTTCATCTATGTAAAATATTTGTAACATTAGAATTTCCAGAGGGAAATGTGTAGACAACAGAAATCCAATAAAATAATAATAATAATAATAATAATAATAATAATAATATGAAGAAGAAGAAGAAGAAGAAGAAGAAAACAAAATAACTTGGCCAAATGAAATCCCCCCCCCCAAAAAAAAACATGGGAGGACAAGGCGCTGCATGGCAAATACCTAAAAAGAACGAAAGAAGCAGAATGTGGACGAGCAGAAAACACATGTGGCTGAGGATTACCAAGTTGAAACCCGAGACAGAAGGCCTAATTATTGCAGTTCAGGAGCAAAGTCTCGCAACCAAATCCTATCACTGCCACATAATCAAGGATGGAACTCACCCGAAATGCAGGGTCTGCGGAAAATCTCGTTTTTTTTTTTGTTTGTTTTTTTTTTTGTTTTTGTTGTTCCGTAAGACTTGTGGTATCGACATCTCCAGTTACCTTGATCTACCCACTATCCCTCTCATCATCCTTTCTTCTATCACTCCTATCTGCTCTTGCTCCAAATCTTCTGCAACCCCCTGCGTAATCCTTAAAAAAATATATATATATGATGAAACTGTCCACCATATTATCTCAAGATGTCCGGTTCTAGCAAAAGATGAAAAACCGACATAATAATAAACGTAGCGACATATGTGCAATGGAAGATATGCAAAAAGCATAAAATCGAAACCACTGAGAGATGGTATAAGCACCAACTAGACACAGTTACCCAAAATAAAGATATAACTATCCTCTGGGACATGTCAATTCAAACTAACAGGGAAACAACAAAAAAAACAACAACAGACTTCATATTATCATAAGGTGCAAGAAATTCAGGAAGTGCATACTTATTGACATAACGCCTCCATAAAAAACATCGAGAAAATGTTCAAATACAAGAACCTGGATATCGAGATTAACAGGATATGAGGAATGAAGACTGAAATCTAGGCCTCGTGAGAAAAGGAATGGACAATTTTACAAAGAGTTTCCCAGGTAATATCAGTATCAAAGTTGCTCAGAAGATCGCTCTACTAAGAACATCACATATACTAAAAAAAGAGCTATCAATTAAATAACAATTCTGTTATAGGGCCCAAGAACCATAGCTAGGACACGGCTCTACAAGATACAATACAGGAAGCATAAAACAACAACAACAATAATAATAATAATAATAATAATAATAATAATAATAATAATAATAATAATAATAATAAGGAAACTGCAAGACTCGGTTGTAGAGATCAGACATGTAACAATTTTATGGGATTTTACAATACATACAGACATAACTATCAAATCTAATCGCCAAGTACACAAGGTGAAAAATTGTGTTGACTCCAAATGTAGATTATATGATAAATATCCAGAAATAATTGAGCATCTTCTATCAGGTGGCGCTGTGTTAGCATCCACTGAATACAAATCTCACCATGATATAGTTGGCCAATATCTGCACCAGTAAATCTGCAACTTTTAGGGAAAAGAATCTTCAAGAGATTGGTATAAACACCACCCAGACCTGGTTACGAAGATGGGACTGTAACAATTCTATGTGATTTTACAATACACACAGGCAGAACAAAAAAAAACAAATCGTCCAGACATCGTGATCAGAGACCACAAGAACAGAATGTCCCGTCTTCGCTTTCCCTGCAGAATCTAATGTATCTTTGAAGATCTTAAAAATAACTATCAAAATACAAGGACATGCATTGGAAATCTCAAAATTGTGACAAATCCTAGAGAGATAGATTGTGATAAATGATAGATAGATAGATAGATAGATAGATATATCAGAGCTAGGTTAATGGATTAATGAGAAAAGAATGAGATAGACAGATAGATAGCAAGATTTTTTTTAAAGTTTTTTAAGAGTTTTTTTAAGTTAATGAAGGATAGATAGATAGATAGATAGATAGATAGATAGATAGATAGATAGATAGATAGATAGATAGATATGAACAGAAAAAGTGATATGATCAAAGCGGGAAAATAGATAGATTTAGTTGAACTGAGATAGGTATGTATGTGCAGATGAGTATTAAAAGACCTATAGGGAAATGGATCGTTTGGTGTAAATAGATAATCTAATGGATGCGTAAATATAATCGACTGTGGCAGATAAGGAGTTAGGTAGATACGAACTAAAGGAAAGGAAAAATATCTTGCAGAATACAGATAAACATTGGATAAAGTCTTTTTTTTTTCGGCGCAGAACATGGATTCGCTCACGAGTTCCGTTCATATTTTTCTGTTTGGAATAAAACGAAAGAAAACGGAAATTAAGAGGGAAAGCTACGAAAAAAAAGAATCCGAGGCAAAAGGACACGGCACAAAGCAAAGAGATCCATCAAATGGGAAAAAGAGAAGAAAGCAAATTGAACGAACGAACATATATATATATATATATATATATATATATATATATACACACACTTACCTCATATATCTATCTATCTATTTATCTATCTATCTATCTATATATATATATATATATATATATATATATAAGGAAAGAATACATATATATATACACTTACCTCATGTATATATATATATATATATATATATATATACGCTTACCTCATATATATATATATATATATATATATATATATACGCTTACCTCATATATATATATATATATATATATATATATATATATATACGCTTACCTCATATATATCTGGAGGAGGATGAACTTTCAACGGAGAAAAGCAAAACTGCCTTTATTTAACGAAAGGAAAGTGTATATATATATATATATATATATATATATATATATATATATATATATATATATATGCAAGGAAGGAATATATATATATATATATATATATATATATATATATATATACACTTACCTCATATATATATATATATATATATATATATATATATGTAAGGAAAGAATACATATATATATATATATATATATATATATACATACGCTTACCTCATATATATATATATATATATATATATATATATATATATATATATATATATATATATTGAAGAGGATGAACTTTTAACGGAGAAAAGGCAAAACTGCTTTTATTTAATTTTCTATCCCATTTTCTCTCATATTTTTTCTGTTAATCTCTTTTCTGTTATTCTCTGTACATTATCCCTTGATATATATATATATATATATATATATATATATATATATATATATATATATACCAAAATATTAAACTTTCATTTTAGAATTCATCTTAAGATTTCTTGTTTTCAGAAGAAAAAAATAAAGTAAAAATACAAAAATCGGAAGACAAATGTCACCCAAGTTTTGAGGGAATTATGTTTTATTATGTATACATCTTATAATCATTTATCATTCTGAGTTCCTTCCTCAGAAAATGTTATTAGCAGCATTAAAACACTTTTATTATTCATCAAGAATTAATAATAACAATATCAATAATATTAATAATAATGATAATAAAATAGCAGGAGGTGGCCTGTTTCCCGTTATGTGACGCCCACCAACCAGCCTCCATGTAAATACGAACTAACTCTAATGCTGAGACAACGCTAAAATATTGCTAAACTGTATTGCTCTTCACGCGGGTCCAAAAGGACCGCTGTCCCCAACGAGAAAACAGACTGTCTGCAAATGGAATAAACTCGACCCAACGAGAACTGAAGGAGAATCACGCTGAGGACAGTCCTCACAGAGGCCGTCTATTTTAATTAAAAGAAAAGACTAACAAAAATAACAATAAATAAATGTTCTACGGTAGACTATATTGAAGTAATTATTGCACATTACACTACTAGTATAAATTCGACAACGACAACAACGACCGAAACTTACTATAATATCTGTCGAAAAAAACCCTCCAGACTCAACATCGATACCAACAAACAAGACAGTTTCGGGTGCGACATCATCTGGAACAAAAGAATGCCTTATATAAAACTGGAAACCATTCGAGAACACATTAAAAACAAATTAAACGTTAACATTAAGGGGCTAAAGGCCAACAACCTAGAGGAGTCACGTGAAGAGGAACAAATAGAAACCAGTTGTAATAATCCCTCCGGGGTATACAAACAGTTGAAGATAACGACGAATATGAGAAAGAAACAAAGATGACAAAAATATCCGCTATAAATGGGAGCATGTAAAGGAAATGCCTTTCAAGGAAAGAGCAACAATTCCAAAAGCAAGAACGAACCAAACAATTAGAAAAATAAGGGGAGAAATGGAAAGACCGATGAACCTCACAGAAATTAATCATCTTATATGCGAGGCTCCGGCAATAATCGAAGAGACAATAGGGGAAAAGTTAAAAACACAACGTAATTTGAAAATGCCAGTGTGGAAATAAGAAATAAGGACCGAAATAATTAAACTAAAAGGACAATTGTCACTTCTAAGTGAAGTAGAGAAGTGCTCTAAAATGAAAAGAATATAGAGGGCTTCTGTGAAGACTGTCCTCGGTGTAGTTTTCCTCTGATTCTCGTTGGGTCAAGTTTTTTCCGGTTGCAGACTTTTCGATCCCGATCTGGTTCCTGACTGGGTACGCGGCCCTCGTTGACTCGCGTGACGATCGACACTGTTTAGCCATATTTTGCTTTGTCTCAGCATTATAGTTATTTTCGTATTTTGACATACTAGGGGACTGGTTTGTGGGCGACACGTTCCGCGGCAGGCCTCCTCCTGCTATTTTATTATTATTATCATTATTATTATTGATATTGTTATTATTAATTAATTCTTGGTGAATAATAAAACTTTTTTAATGTTGATAATAACATTTCTGAGAAAGGTGGCATATTTAATTGTTTGTTTTGGTCTGGGAAGATAATTAAAGCTATTTATTTGTCCAATGTTTAGATTGCTAGCCGTAGCCTATTCTATTATTTTTTTTATGGGTGGACAGTTTTTAATGTATTTATTCGGATTGATTATTTTTACATGTTTAGCAATCAAACTAAATAAGTTAATAATAAAAAAATTAACAAACCGATCCCACCAAAATAACCGTCTGAATAGACTACAACAACCAATCCAAAAACTTGACGTAAAAACAGCTATAACTGCAATATATCGATACCAAAAATGAAAAAGAAAAAAATCACTACATTACTCAAAAATCGAAAACCAAATAGAATAAATAAAAATATACAAAATAAAAAATAAATAGGTAAATAAAAAAATAATAAAATTAATATAAATAAATGAACAAATTAACAAATCACCCTCGCTAAAATAACCGTTAGAACTAATAAAAATAAGCATAAATAAGCAAAAACAAGTAAAAATAATCAATGCAAATAAATAAATTAAAAACTGTCCACCTGCCAAAATAACAGAATAGACTTCGGCAAGCAATCTAAACATTGGACGAATAAATAGCTTTAATTAGCTTCCCAGACCAAAACAAACTATTAAATAAGCGACGTAAGCGAATACCCCACGAAATTTTTTACTACGTTAATAAAACATCAAAAAACGAAAACAATAATACAAAATGAAAAACAAATAAAATAAATTAACCCAAACAAAAAAATGATTAAATAAAACAAACAAGCCACTCCCGTAAAAATAACCGCCAGAATATATTACTCACAATGCACCACTGACCCATATATATAAATAGCCGAGGAAAAATCTAGCCTCAGCGGCCTGATTTCATTCTGCGTTTGTGGATTGATATGCACTTGTAACATGTCTATGGCTTTATTCAAATACGTGAAATGACTTTTTTAACATTTGTATGGCTATTTTGTAAAGCAGAATGTATTTTAACATGATTATGAAATCAAACACCTTTCCGATGTTATCAGTTCTCAAGTAGGCATCTACGCGGACGTCAGCACTGTTTACTCCTGCCTCAATAGTAAATCTAGTATTGTTGACTAAACTGGCTGCTGATCTCGAAAAGGATCTCCAATCTGTAGGTGACTGGGACAGGAAATGGCTTGTACACGTTAATGCCTTCAAAACGAAACTGCTCTCCTTTACTCACCACAGATAACCCTTCCTGTCTCTAATCAGAATGACTGATTCCCAAATCCTTGAGTGTGCCTCGTTACGCCTGCTTGGTCTTACGGTGTCCACTGACATGAGGTGGAATAAATACATTGAATCGATAGCTTCATCTACCGCAAGGAATGTTGGCTCTCTGTGTCGTTCCCAAAAAATTTTTCTCGTCTGTGTCCATTCTTCAAATCTATAAATCCACCATCCGTCCTTGCATGGAATATTGCTGTCATTTATGGTCTGGTGCTCCCAGTATACGTCTCGAGGTCCTTGACAAAATCCTGAGATCAATATGCAAGATGATAGTCAACAAACGCTATCCCACAGACGTGCTGTGGCCTTCCTCTGTCTCTTCTACAAATATTTTCACAGCAACAGTTCCGACGAGCTACTTCGCTGGTTCTCGGACTACATGAATTTAAACGAGCTACCAGGTTGGCATATCGGTCCCACCCTATCACTGTCGAAACGGTTAAATATAACCATCTCTTCTTCTGAAACAGCTTCTTCTCCCGCACTTCCCATTTGTGGAAGTCCCTTCCCCTTACTTGCTTCTCCGATGACTATAATCTTCACATATTCAAGTGTAATGTCAATCGACATCTGACACCCTGAGCTTGTTCCGCGTCCTTCTCTGTATCCTTTCCTCAAACACGTCTTTTTACTCTTGTTCTCAATCCTCTGTAACCCCTTGCGTGCTAGTGGCACTCCTGCCTTGATTCGGGTGAATTGCCTTTAAAACAATTACATAGCTCGAATAAATTTTGGTTAATAAATTACTTCGTTTGCTTAAAGCTAGATCGAATTCTCTTTTTCCCAAAAAGTATTTATATTATTTTTATATTTTTTCGTTCTACTACTGGCATTGTTGCTTTTTTTTTTTTTACAAATATCCTACCCCAATTATTCAATTGCTATAAAATGATAAGGGGTTTCGTGTTCATCAAGCAGAAGTGCTTTAATGGCTAGATCATCCACAGTAAATTTACATCCAGGTTCTTACAACATTTCATCTTTCTAGGTCTATTGCTAGAAGAAAAGTTGATTTCCTGTGTCGTTCTAGGCAATTTTACCCGTCACATTATATCTTACACGTTTACAAATCTACCAATGAATAGTGCTGTCAAATCGGAACTACTGCTTCTGCCCTTATATTTAGCGATACTTGATAATATCCAAAGAAAAATCTCTATTGTCATTGGTCCTGCGCAGGCACTTTGGCTTCAATCCAATTTTCTCCCAACGTATCTTTCTTATGCCTATTCTACAAATATTTTCAAGATAATTTTTCGTTGAGTTTTCCGCTTCGGCAACTAGACATTATGAATTTAAGTCCAGGAATAGATCGGCAGCTAGGTCTCATCATTTTGCAGATTAAATGTCTAGACATAACCGTAATTTCTGTGCTAACAATTCCTTCTGTCGTACTTCTCTATTGTGGAACGCTCTTTAGGCTTCTTGCTTAATCTTCAAAAATTTGAATGCACTGTCGATCGTTAACTTCTGTGGACTCTTGTTAGGGGGGTTACTATTTCTCCATAGCTGGAACCCTAAGAGGTGCTACTACCTCGGGTCAGGGTAGAGATGGGCACAATAAAAGTTAGGAGTTGCTTCGATGCTCCTCAAAACCTTCAATCTTCCTATCAGAAACCTTGCTGCCGGATGTAGTTTAACGTCATACCCAGTACGACACTTTTTAGATGATCAATGTTCACTAGAAAGTAAGAAGTTGATGTTCTGTTTTCTATGGTACCTAGACTTTATGAATTTAAGTGCAGTTCTAGATTGGCAGCAAGATTTCATCATTTTACAGTTGAAATGGCTCAACGTAATCGTAAGTTCTATGCTAACAGTGACTTCTGTCGCACCTCTCGCTTGTGGGACGCTCTTCTGGCTTCTTGTTCAATCTTCAAAAATTTGAATTCAATGTTGATCGTTATCTTCTGTCTTCTTCATTCCTGTTCTCTTATTTTTTTGTTTTTTAAGAATGTTTTCTTTTTCACATATTCTCTCGCAATCGGTAACCATTTGCTGGTTAATGACTTTATTGAAATGATAAAAAAAAGGTTTTCTTATCAAAATGTAGGATTCTTAATAAAACAAGTGAAAAAAAAAAACAAATGCAGAAGGAAGATGGGTGATATTGGATAGACTAGACGCATCTAAAATATAATTTAAAATTAATAGTTTAAAATGTCAGGGTTCCAACATCAGTGTTTCCTATTTATACATAACTACAACGAAGACTAGCGACTTCTATCATTTTATTTATTTACTTTTTCGTTTGTTTTTCTCCTGCTCGTTTTATTCTTTTTATTTTTATAGTCTTCCTTCTCCATTATAAAATGGTAATATTTCGTATTCATAGAGAGCCTGAAGAAGAATCTTAAAATTTAGATATTCTATATAGAGTAAAAATAAAAAATCATTACAATATACTTCCCGGATAGATAGAGTTACCTTGTTGTTCTATGAAAGTAGCATACCATTTTATTAGTCTGGCTTTCATTCGTGTCTTATGTAGACACAATATTTTTTTTTTTAAATTCCGGGCACGAATCGTTCTTTCCTTATTATTTTGTGGAATCAATAGGGGAATATATTTTTCTTTTGGACGCGGAAAATTCCTTCAGAAATGTTGTTGGCTTATTTCGATAACAGATCAATTTTGAAATAATTATTATTCTTCGCTACAGCAAAAAAGATACAAATATTTATTTTATTTTACAATGAATAAATAATCATGGAAATAAGGAAACGAATAAAATGATAGAAGTGAAAACAAAGAAGTCAATGATCGAATAGAAAGAAAAGGAAAGAAAAGAGATCGCAGAACGGGAAAAAATGGACTAAAGATAAAGAGGGCGGAACTAAATAACAGTTTAATATAATTTTCTGAAAGGAAATGATGCTTCACAGATGTTAGTAATAAATTTCCTCACCAAGCAAAGCAATAAAGCCACTCAAACGTAAAAGTCTATATGAGAAAAAAAAACAAAACTCATTAACGAGAGAGAAAATAAAATAACAGTATTTAAGAAGACGACTAACATTAAATATAACGCTTAACATTGCATTTACATCTTTTATGTTGGTTGGTTGATTTTGTTTATCGGCATATCAACCTCTATGGGTTATTTAATGCCGAAATCTAAATATTTTGATTGGTTTGGTTTGGTTGATTTTGTTTAGCGGCATATCAACCTCTATGGGTTATTTAATGCCGAAATCTAAATATTTTGATTGGTTTGGTTTGGTTGATTTTGTTTAGCGGCATATCAACCTCTATGGGTTATTTAATGCCGAAATCTAAATATTTTGATTGGTTTGGTTTGGTTGATTTTGTTTAGCGGCATATCAACCTCTATGGGTTATTTAATGCCGAAATCTAAATATTTTGATTGGTTTGGTTTGGTTGATTTTGTTTAGCGGCATATCAATATCTATGGGGTATTTAATGCCGAAATCTAAATATTTTGATTGGTTTGGTTTGGTTGATTTTGTTTAGCGGCATATCAATATCTATGGGGTATTTAATGCCGAAATCTAAATATTTTGATTGGTTTGGTTTGATTGATTTTGTTTAGCGACATATCAATATCTATGGGTTAT
The DNA here is from genome assembly GCA_963932145.1 of Acanthosepion lycidas. Lineage (NCBI taxonomy): Eukaryota > Metazoa > Mollusca > Cephalopoda > Sepiida > Sepiidae > Acanthosepion > Acanthosepion lycidas. The sequence goes on along the minus strand of OZ010607.1, from coordinate 47,154,945 downwards.
TTAATGCTGAAATCTAAATATTTTGATTGGTTTGGTTTGGTTGATTTTGTTTAGCGACATATCAACCTCTATGGGTTATTTAATGCCGAAATCTAAATATTTTGATTGGTTTCGTTTGGTTGATTTTGTTTAGCGGCATATCAACCTCTATGGGTTATTTAATGCCGAAATCTAAATATTTTGATTGGTTTGGTTTGGTTGATTTTGTTTAGCGGCATATCAACATGTATGGCTTATTTAATGCTGAAATCTAAATATTTTGATTGGTTTGGTTTGATTGATTTTGTTTAGCGACATATCAACCTCTATGGGTTATTTAATGCCGAAATCTAAATATTTTGATTGGTTTGGTTTGGTTGATTTTGTTTAGCGGCATATCAACCTCTATGGGTTATTTAATGCCGAAATCTAAATATTTTGATTGGTTTGGTTTGGTTGATTTTGTTTAGCGGCATATCAACCTCTATGGGTTATTTAATGCCGAAATCTAAATATTTTGATTGGTTTGGTTTGGTTGATTTTGTTTAGCGGCATATCAATATCTATGGGTTATTTAATGCCGAAATCTAAATATTTTGATTGGTTTGGTTTGGTTGATTTTGTTTAGCGGCATATCAATATCTATGGGTTATTTAATGCCGAAATCTAAATATTTTGATTGGTTTGGTTTGGTTGATTTTGTTTAGCGGCATATCAATATCTATGGGTTATTTAATGCCGAAATCTAAATATTTTGATTGGTTTGGTTTGGTTGATTTTGTTTAGCGGCATATCAACCTCTATGGGTTATTTAATGCCGAAATCTAAATATTTTGATTGGTTTGGTTTGGTTGATTTTGTTTAGCGGCATATCAATATCTATGGGTTATTTAATGCCGAAATCTAAATATTTTGATTGGTTTGGTTTGGTTGATTTTGTTTAGCGGCATATCAATATCTATGGGTTATTTAATGCCGAAATCTAAATATTTTGATTGGTTTGGTTTGGTTGATTTTGTTTAGCGACATATCAACCTCTATGGGTTATTTAATGCTGAAATCTAAATATTTTGATTGGTTTGGTTTGATTGATTTTGTTTAGCGACATATCAATCTCTATGGGTTATTTAATGCCGAAATCTAAATATTTTGATTGGTTTGGTTTGGTTGATTTTGTTTAGCGGCATATCAACCTCTATGGGTTATTTAATGCCGAAATCTAAATATTTTGATTGGTTTGGTTTGGTTGATTTTGTTTAGCGGCATATCAATATCTATGGGTTATTTAATGCCGAAATCTAAATATTTTGATTGGTTTGGTTTGGTTGATTTTGTTTAGCGGAATATCAATATCTATGGGTTATTTAATGCCGAAATCTAAATATTTTGATTGGTTTGGTTTGGTTGATTTTGTTTAGCGGCATATCAATATCTATGGGTTATTTAATGCCGAAATCTAAATATTTTGATTGGTTTGGTTTGGTTGATTTTGTTTAGCGGCATATCAACCTCTATGGGTTATTTAATGCCGAAATCTAAATATTTTGATTGGTTTGGTTTGGTTGATTTTGTTTATCGGCATATCAACCTCTATGGGTTATTTAATGCCGAAATCTAAATATTTTGATTGGTTTGGTTTGGTTGATTTTGTTTAGCGGCATATCAACCTCTATGGGTTATTTAATGCCGAAATCTAAATATTTTGATTGGTTTGGTTTGGTTGATTTTGTTTAGCGGCATATCAACCTCTATGGGTTATTTAATGCCGAAATCTAAATATTTTGATTGGTTTGGTTTGGTTGATTTTGTTTAGCGGCATATCAACCTCTATGGGTTATTTAATGCTGAAATCTAAATATTTTGATTGGTTTGGTTTGGTTGATTTTGTTTAGCGGCATATCAACCTCTATGGGTTATTTAATGCCGAAATCTAAATATTTTGATTGGTTTGGTTTGGTTGATTTTGTTTAGCGACATATCAACCTCTATGGGTTATTTAATGCCGAAATCTAAATATTTTGATTGGTTTGGTTTGATTGATTTTGTTTAGCGACATATCAACCTCTATGGGTTATTTAATGCCGAAATCTAAATATTTTGATTGGTTTGGTTTGGTTGATTTTGTTTAGCAGCATATCAACCTCTATGGGTTATTTAATGCCGAAATCTAAATATTTTGATTGGTTTGGTTTGGTTAATTTTGTTTAGCAGCATATCAACCTCTATGGGTTATTTAATGCCGAAATCTAAATATTTTGATTGGTTTGGTTTGGTTGATTTTGTTTATCGGCATATCAACCTCTATGGGTTATTTAATGCCGAAATCTAAATATTTTGATTGGTTTGGTTTGGTTGATTTTGTTTAGCGGCATATCAACCTCTATGGGTTATTTAATGCCGAAATCTAAATATTTTGATTGGTTTGGTTTGGTTGATTTTGTTTAGCGGCATATCAACCTCTATGGGTTATTTAATGCCGAAATCTAAATATTTTGATTGGTTTGGTTTGATTGATTTTGTTTAGCGACATATCAACCTCTATGGGTTATTTAATGCCGAAATCTAAATATTTTGATTGGTTTGGTTTGGTTGATTTTGTTTAGCAGCATATCAACCTCTATGGGTTATTTAATGCCGAAATCTAAATATTTTGATTGGTTTGGTTTGATTGATTTTGTTTAGCGACATATCAACCTCTATTGGTTATTTAATGCCGAAATCTAAATATTTTGATTGGTTTGGTTTGATTGATTTTGTTTAGCGACATATTAACCTCTATGGGTTATTTAATGCCGAAATCTAAATATTTTGATTGGTTTGGTTGATTTTGTTTATCGGCATATCAACCTCTATGGGTTATTTAATGCCGAAATCTAAATATTTTGAATGGTTGATTTTGTTTAGCGGCATATCAACCTCTATGGGTTATTCAATGTTGAAATTTAAATATTTTTTTCCTAATTTCTATGCTTTCAACTACCTGACATTTTGCGCATAATTTTTTTACTTTCAGCGTAAATGCATGTTTTACAGAAATATATTTCGTTGATCATAAAACATACTGTTTGTAAGTTAATTATAAAAATGTATTTTTATGTTTATTTGTGATTCTCATTTTGCCTTTAAAAATGTATTGTTGCCCATTTTATTATAAAAATGCACTGTTGATTTTTATTTGGGCTTTACTATTTGCCCATATCTGGGACCCTAAGAGGTTCTTCTACCATGAGTCAGGGTGGACCTGGGAAAAATAAGTTAGGAAATTGTTTGATGCTCCTCAAAACCTTCAATCTCCAGATCAGAAGCCTTGCTGCCGGATGTAGTTTATCATCATAACCAGGACAAAACTGTTTTATGACCAAGGTTCACTGGAAAGTAAGAAGCTGATGTACCCTTTCCTATGGTACCTAGACTTTATTAATTTATGTCCAGTACTAGATTGGCAGGAAGGTTTCATCATTTTACAGTTAAAATGGATATATATAACCGTAATTTCTATGCCAACAGTTTCTTCTCTCGCACTTCTCTCTTGTGGAGTTCTCTTCTTGCTTCCAAGTTAACATTGATCTTCACAAATTAAATACCAATCGTTAACCTCTGTCTTCTTAATTCTTTGTCTTATATTGCTCCCTTTAGAAGAGTTTACTGAGAATATGTGAAGACCAACAATATGTTATTGATCTTCACATATTCTCTAACATTCAGTAAACTCTTTGAATTTTACTGACTATTTTGCCTTCTTTGGTGTGAATAGATTATATATATATATATATATATATATATATATATATATATATATATATATATATATATATATATGTATGTACATATATGGCACACATACATATATATGTATGTGTGCGTGCAATATATGTTCTGTTTATACGTTTTGCAGGTATAATTTACTTACGTAAATGCTCCTTTTTTTTAATTAAACAATAATAATTACATTTACTCGACTGAATGTTCTAGAAATTTCGTAGAAAATATGCGCTCTCCGACAGGAATCGAATCTGTAACCCTTATGGGAACCATACCGCCACAAACAAGCGGCTGGTTATCAAAGTTCGAATTACGGTTTATAAACACTCACCTTCGACGATTTTTCTCGATCGATCATGTCTGCTCAAGAAACGTATCTTAACGTAAACAATAACAACATATAAGAAAATGGATTAAATCCGGCAATTATTTAATATATTTTCTGTTCATACGTTATTTTTATCTACATAATTTATTTAAGTAAATGCTCTGTTATTTATTGTTTTTTTTTGTTTATTTATTTATTTATTTTTTAATTAAACAGGCCTGTGATGTCATTAATACTGTTTAAATAAAACTGAATCTACACTCATTTGAACTTGGCTGGTACTTGCTGACAAATTCTCGCATCAAACCTCTGATTAGTTTTGCCAATATATTTCGAAATTTATAATAAAAAATCAGCAAAATAAATGGTTTGCTAGGGTGGGGGGCGCAGAACACTTTTATAAATAGATTTTAACATCGGTCCGGAAGTGAAAACAAGTCGTGGATTAGCAGAAAAAAAAATGCTGCACATTTTATAGAGATTTACATAGTAAAACTTGTGCCAACCTCAGGATCAAAGGTGATTGCAAACAGACGGGATAGGTGGCCCAACATCCACTGCCATATGAAGAAAATTATATTGTATAATAGTTCGTATTTTCGTTTTATTTCTATCGAAATATCAACAGTTTCATCCAAGTTAATATATTTGCTTTTAAATCTGTCGAAATACCTATCTTTACAAACTGAGACATGCAAGCGTCTCTAATATTGTCCAGTGTTTCTCAACCTTTTATTCATCGTGGCCCTTTTTTGGTGTCAACAAAACATAAACACAAATAGAAAATCCATGTAACAGAAAATGCATTTTAATTTGAAAAGCAAAATGTAGTAGAAAATATAAATCCTGATTGATGGCTACACTGCTCCTGGTGTATGAACTTCCAATCCTCGTTTTAGCTTCGTGCTGATGTCTCGTCTCTTTTCAATCTGCAATAAATTATACTAATGTATGTGTTAATATGACAAATATGTACACAAAAACTTAAGTTTTATTGGGATATCTTTGTGCCAGCATGCTGGAAGTACAATAAGTTGTGTACAGTAATTGTTAGGACTTCTGTCTCACTTATTTACAATTCAGTGGTAAAGGTTTGCATATTATAACCGCCACATTAGTCGACTTCTATTTTTGGTAATATTTTTAGGTTCGAAAACTCTACCTGTAACCCGCAGTTGAATTTCTAAACTTCGGTCCAGCTTCAAGTGTAAGTGTTATTTCCTTTTTAATCTGCAATCATTTGCCGGAGAAAGTCCTGCCTAACCCAAGCATGTGGCGAGAAAACAAACTAAAAATGGAAGAACCATTTTTAAAGAGGAAGGGATAGATAATTCTATTTAATTCTATGTAAAGATTTCTTAATTGTTTTCTTTTAAAAATAAAGAATAGCAGTTTGTGTTTTCATCATTTTACGGCATTTGGAAAGAATTTCAAAGACTACTTATTGTCCTTGGCCCACGTTGAGAACCACTGGTTTTTGGTATTGCTTTTTATTATTTTCCGAGATGCAAGTCTAAAGAAATAAAAGATTGACGCTTGAGCGTTGATTGTCGTTGCTTGGTTGGTTTTGGTTAGCGGTATATCAACACCCCTATGGGTTATTTACTGCCGAAATCTAATATTTTTTTACGCAATTTTATCTTATTTATTTATTTTTTGATATTATTTTTAGTGATAGAAATCTAACTAATTAACCCAATTTGGGGGGACGGGCCGAGAAGAGAACTTTTCCCACGGGTATTTGCGTGTAAGTGAATATAAGGAACTCTACTGGAATTTGAAACTCAACTCTCCGATAAACAATTCGAAACCGTTATCTATTGCCCCACCTGATCATGAATGCTTCGTTTTCCCAAGCGGTCACCCATCTAGGCTCAATGTTGCTTAACTACGGCGATCAGTACAGGAATCGGTGTTTCAACGTGATCGTACCCTCAGCCGGGAGAGAGTTGAGTCTGTTCAGATCAAAAGAATGCTGAATAAGACGGTGGAGATT
>OZ010607.1:47128880-47143880 GCA_963932145.1 Acanthosepion lycidas | reverse complement strand
CTAGAATGTGCTTCGATTACTAGATCCCCCACAGTAAATTTACATTTCAAGTTCTTACAAATTAGATAAAATTCTAGGTTTGCTGCTAAGAACGTTGGTTAACTGTACCGTGCTAGAGAATTTTTCTCGCTAGATTCTTTCTTATAACTTCTTGTCTACCGTTCGTTTTTGCATTGAATAATGCAGCCACATTTTATTCCTATATAGAAATACACGCATGTATAGGTTATATAAACTTACAGCAGAACGTGAGTGAAACTAAATGTCATGGGTCCTTACCTATAACTACAGAATGAACTCTTCCTAACACTATGTATCCTACACCTCTCAAGAGAGAGAGAGAGAGAGTCGAATCGAGTCGAGCCGATAGTAGTTCACTCTAAACTAGACTGACAGTCATACTAACACCTTCCACATCTTGTATTATTATTTCGTGTAATATACCTTCTACTCTTGTGTTCGTTTTGTTCTTCCTTGGTCCTAACCTTGACCATAACACTAAGAATAAAAACGATAAAAAGTAAATCAGACTCTTACATAAACATTAAAATATATTTGGCAAAAAATTTACAATTAAATCTAAGTGTCTCCATATAACGTTTCATTTTTAATTTTAATATTTGTCAAAGTAATCGTTTGGTACCGTCCGATTTATACCTTAATAAATGCCTCTGATTCCATATACAGAATTTACCATGGGGACATGTTAGAGGATTGTGAAAAATATGTAAAGCAGGAATTATTAGTTCGTGAGGTTGATGTATATGTTGTCTCCAAAAAAAACAAAACAAAGAAAAAACAAAACAACAAAATCAAAGGACAATGTTAATATACTATACTGCACTATTAAATAGATTAGGAAACACAAAATATTAACGAAAAGTTTTAATCATCAATGCCAAATAGATTAATATCCTTTACAGTTTAAAACCTGGTGTAGAGTAGCTAGCATCACATCCCTACCAGATGCCCTGTCTCATAGGCTTAAATAGTCTACGATTAACCACTTCAACAGATGATTAATACATTGATACTAAGCTGATTAATATTGGGCCTTATCTTCGTTTGGTTATACAGCATTTGTCCCTCCTCTATTCCTTCTAAGTTGGCTTGTTAGTTGTTTTGTAACTTATTTTCTGTTTTTTTTTGTTTTGTTTTTTTTTTGTTTTTTTGTATGTATCCGTTAGCACGGATACTGGAGCTGAATAAATATATTAAGCACTCATTCTTCTCTGTGTATCATTCACCCGTATGATACAACATAACCTTTTGTAGCCGGAAAATATTTTTAGATTGTAAGAAAGATTTTTGAGATAATAATGATTTACTGATACATGCCTACTATATAACCCATAGCTGGTGGCGAAGAGAAGGATTAATGTCTTTCAAAGATGCCAGCCATTATTCATGACACCACCACAATCTAAACTTACAGCAACTTATATCCCCAAGTGATTACAAATCTAGGTACTGACCACGCTCCATGTTGCCTAACTTCAGTGATCTTAAAAGAACCGCTCTATCAGTGTTATGTGATCGTAAGGCATAGCAAACTGAATAATAATGCCCATTGTCATTGATCGAACAGCCATAGCATGCATAGTTTAAAGATTAAGTTTACGTTCAACATCGTAGCGTGGGAATTTCATTCCGGTGATCAGTGAAAGTCTTATAAAATTTATAATTTCCTAAAGCATTACAAATTGTATATGGACAAGAAGCATAGTACAAACATATCATTACAAAAATATTGTACCATCAACTGAAACCTTCATTTACTTCAAAAGGAAAATATAGGAAAGGGATATTGTTAATAGTGGACGCACTATTAAATATATTTGGGAACACAGAAAATATTTACACTATTTACATTATTCGGACAATTGTCCTCACCGCTGTCGCCAAATTTATTACAAGGTTTCGGCCGTTGCTCGCCCCGACTTTCTTCAGGTGGTTGGTATGTCGAATTTATTTCGCTCACTGGGGTAGACTGCTCTAGTTCCACGTGCCACAGTGGATAAAGGCGTTAGTTAGATCAAGTGACAGGACCCAAAGAGTGTGAGTTCAATATCCATTAAATATAAGTACGTATATTACGAGGTCACACTTTTTAAATTTATTTTTATTTTTAAATATTATTTAAGAAAATTTTTTGACAATGACGGCATAAAATAGCTATTTCATTTCTCTGATTCAGTAAATTTTTGTTTTTTATTAAAAAAAAAAATAGTCTATTAAAATAACAGTGAAAATACTTTAAAGTTGTATTTAAAATTTTAGTTCAAAAGAATTCTAACCAAAACATCTTTTAAAATTGTAGTTAAATAAAACGTATTCTAACCAAAACACCTCTCTCAAAGTACTACCGGCACTTAAAGGAATCCAATAAAACACCTACAGAAAAATGAAATTATCATGCACAGCTATAAGATGTAGGCAATTGAATGTCCCATGTCCTTTGTACAGACATGTAAAACTATATATTACTAAGTATATAAAAAAAAAGGTTTACTAAATCAGAGAAATGAATAAGCTATTTTTACTGTAATTGTCATTAATTGTACTTAAATAATATTTAAATATAATAATTTTAACAAAGCTAATATGCATACTTATACTTGATATGTAAAAATAATTTTACTTACTGTAAGTAATTCTAATACATTTACTTCTTTTAAAAAAGAAATATAATCTATTAAATCTAACAGTGAAAATATTTTAAAGTTGTATTTAAAATTGTAGTTAAATAAAAAGAAATTCTAACCTAAACATCTTTTAAAATTGTAATTAAATAAAACGTATTCTAACCTATAGATCTCCCTCTAAGTACTACAAGCACTTAAAGGAATCCAATAAAACACGTACAGTAAAATGAATTTAATATGAAAAGTTAGAAGATGTCGGCCATTGAATGACCCATGTCCCTTGTACTTACACGAGAAACAAGATATTACTAGGTTTATAAAAAGATAAATGTTTACTAAATCAGTGAAATCAATTATCTATTTTTGGCGTCATTGTCATAAAGTTTACTTAAATAATATCTAAATTTAAAAAAATGTTATCTAATAATATACATACTTATAGTTGATGTGAAAATAACTCTACATACTGTAAGGGATTCTAATGCATTTACTTGTTCTTAAAAGTAATATAGTATATTAAAAATTAATAGTGAAAATATTTTTCAAATTGTAGTTAAATTAAACGTATTCTAACATAAACACCCACCTAAAAATCTTTAAATATACAAATAGGAAAAATGCCGTAAGAATTTTTGCCGTTAACAATAAAATTTTTAAAAATCCAGACGACATGCATTTAATAGATGTCAGATTTTATTGAAGAATACATCCCTAGCCCCTACCAAAACGTAACTAATAACGGATACATCAAAATATAGACATAAAGAACACGCAAACACCCCTGTCTAGTGGAAGTGAATTTATCTGTAACCTTGGAGAGGTGAATTAGGATTTTAGCTGTGCCTTTAAAACCCAGTAATTTTAAAACTTATTCCAAAATTCGCTTGATGATGAAATGGAACTAATGTCTTTAATTTAATTATAAAATTAAATTCGGACCTTCCATTTCTGAAACATGGTTAGAACTGTGTAGCGGAAAAACCATATTTTAAATCAATTAATTTATAATATTAATGGTCTGTAAATTTACATTGAGCACTATTTGGTAAAACTAAAAATATCTATAAGAACACCGGGTTATATATCTTATCTTTCTTTCTTTATATATATATATATATATATATATATATATATATATATATATATATATATATATATGTATTATTCCAGGATCATTTTCCAAATTATTGAAGATGATCTTCGCCCTTTCCAATCTGTCTTGGAGTAACAAGTTGCCTCATAAGACTCATGTACAATTTCATTTTGAAGTCTTTTGTCTTATCTCTTTGAACTGTCATAGCTGAAACTCCTCTCACGTCCCAAGCGTATTTTGGCTTGAGTTGGATCTTTTCTAATTGATCTCTTTAGCTCTAAGTTGAAATGATCATACCTTCTGTTGTAACTTTCTAATCCAGTTTTCCTCTCTACTGTTCCCTAACTTTAAACTTAGTCACCGTTCTCCTGATGGTTCTTAAATCGTCTTTGAAGATGGAAGCCATTGTGTGAATATTGGTACCCTTACTGAGGGTCTGAATGATCATGAACATGATGATGTTCTAGTTCCACAGTGGATAAAGGCGTTAGTTAGATCCAGTTTCCCTCTCTACTGATACAGAAAGGTCGAAACGTATATATTAAAATCCTCGAAGGTGCATAGGACAATAGTCCGAGTAATGTAAATAGTGTACATAATAACTCACCTCAGAAATATAGATAGATAGTGAAAATATTATAGAAATGTTTTTCTCATCAATGCCAAATATATAGACAGATAGTGAAAATATTATAGAAATGTTTTTCTCATCAATGCCAAATAGATTGATTGAATGTTATTTTTACTGTTTCGCAATATTATATATATATATATATATATATATATATATATATATATATATATATATATATATGGGAAAGGTATGAATCCTCTTCTTCTCCCTCCAGCTATGGGTAAAATAGCAGGACAGACTGGGTTCTATAGCGTTGGATGGCAACTGGTCTAGGAGAAGGACAACTCTGAATTCAGAATCTGCGGAGGGTCGTTTGGGAACCTTGTGGCATTCGGTGCACCAGGTCTCTGTATTCGTCCCTCCAAAAAGTGTGGATGGCCCTGCACGAGGCCTTCACCACTATAATCAAATCTCATGTGCCGGTGTCGGGCTGTCGGTTTCCTGGAAACTGATCTGCTTGACCCTCATACCTCGAATCTCAACGGGAGAGTCGATCATATCATTCATATATATATATATATATATATATATATATATATATATATATATATATATATATATATATATATATATATATATATATATATATAGGGGCAGTAGATCATTAAGCAAACATTTATTGTTAAATATAACAGACAAGAATTTTTTTTTATCATAATCCGTTCCACGCGTCGTATATCTTTAGTTTCAAGAAAGAAAAAAAAAAGACAAAAACTGAGCAACGTTTGGATATTTCTTCATGATATTGGTCGTCCATTGAAGCTTTCGGTTCACATGAGCCAAAGTCAGATTGGTTATATGGACATAACAACAGAGATGTTCATTGTCAAACGTTGGTCAGTTTTTGTGTCTATTCTTGAAAATAAAGCTGTCATAATAGGGTTGGAACGGCTCATGATAAAACCTAATAGACATTCGTTCTCTCTTATATTTAACCATATATATATATATATGTATGTGTACATATATATATATATATGTATGTGTACATATATATATATATATATATATATATATATATATATATATATATATATATATATATATATATAAGCGCATGTATTGGTAGAGATACAATAACTTATTAGTGTTTGTACTCATATTTTGCCCAATCAAACAGGTTGACTGAAGTTAGATCTGCGCACGAGACGTGGCCTTCTTCATCCTAAGGTTAATCTTTCGACCTCGTCTACTCGTAACACTCAAAGACCCAAATAGAGATGCGTGCATAGTCCACTAAATGCTAATATAGCACGACAGTCTGCGTGTGAATCGATGGTTTCGTGTTGTTGAGCTGATGATTTGTTGGAATAAGTCACTGGTCGAAGAGAAAAGCCGTGTTGCGGGGTCCAGAAAGAGAAAGGAGAATGACTACCGGCTTGGACGGGGGTCGTCGATGTCGGCTTCAGAAGCAGATGGCGGACGCGTGTCAAGGAATAATTAATGGTTGTAAAATTGGCCAATGGACGAAAGAGAAGGGTGTTGGTGATGCATTGAAAAAACGTTGAGATTCGATCTACTTGTTCACGCAAAGGATTCGATACACGCGAACAGACGTACTCATGCACTCATATATTTATATATATATATATATATATATATATATATATATATATATATATATATATATGCAAAGAAGCAGGAGATGTATATGACTAAGTAATATTTCACTAAATGTTTTTAAAATTTTTGTTAATCCTATTAACTGCGATGCATTTTTACGCATGTGAAATTTGAGAATGACACGCAATTTGGTAAAACTATTCCTTTTCTTTTCTCTCCAATGAAATATTTCTGGCACTTAAAAGAAACGAATAAAACACTTACAGTAAAATGTAAATTAATAAGAAAAGCTAGAATATGTAGGTCATTAAATGACCCATCTCCTTCGTGCATTCATGAGAAACTATATATTACTAAGTTCATAAAAAATAAAAAATTACTGAATCAAAGAAATGAAATATCTATTCTTTGCCATCATTGTCAAAATTTTTCCTTAAATAATATTTAAAAATAAAATTAAAAAAATTTGAGCTGGTAATATACATACTTATATTTGATATGAAAAAGTATTTTTTAGATAATTTAAGTAATTCTATTACATTTATTTCATTTAAAATGAAATATAGTCTATTAGTAATTAAGAGTAAAAATATTTAAAAATTGTAGTTAAATAAAAAATTAAATTCTAACCCAAACAACCCGTTTAGAAAGAATCCTTAAGTATACAAGTACGAAGAAAATGCCGAAAAACTTTTCGCCGTTAAAAAAAACCAAAAAAACAGACAACATGCGTTTAAGGAATGTCAGAATACACCCCTAACCCCCTAAACTTAACCTCTTTTTCGAACGTAATTCATCATTGATATAACAATAGTTAATAAAAATGAACACACTACCACCCTTGTCCGAATGACTGGATTTCTCTGTATCCTTGGAAACAGGAAATCATGAATTTATATGTGTGTTTCAATCTCGGTAAATTTAAAAATAAGTTATTCTAAAATTCGCTTGTAGATGAAACCGAATTAATGCTTTTAATTTAATTATATAATTAAATTTGAAGTTTTTAGCTTCAGTTTTTGAAACATGGTTATTACTATGTAGAAAAGAAACCATATTTTAAATCAGTTAATTTATTATATATATATATATATATATATATATATATATATATATATATATATATATATATGTGTGTGTGTGTGTGTGTGTGTGTGTGTGTGTGTATTTAAGCAGAAAATTCTGTTTTAGGTATGTCATTTAATAAATTACAAACATTATGTATGCTTATTTTCATCATAATCCTTTCATATTCACGAATATTTTCCCATATATTAAAATTGAATACGGTAAGAAATACACTGTAACAGTGAGAATCATTTTTATTTCCCATGTACTTTCCATCTCTTTCTGAGATCATTATCAGTGGTGCAAATGTAAGGCAAAAACTATACGTAGCAAATCCTTTATTCAATTTTTTTTTTTTGCGTTTAAATGCAGTTATGACAGTTATGCTTTACCGTTCATCATGCTGCAATGTCATGATCGAGCGTGCATTAAAGCGTGATAACTTTTCTTTTAATAGGCATTTAAGAAAATTGTTAGTATTCGTATCTGATTCGATTCAGTACTGGCTTCAATTTTTTAATGAGGTTTGCTTCGAGGATCTGTAGTTTTAATTTGTTATTTTCTTCGTATAGGATAGTTGTGTTATCAATCAGTATTTTTCTCTACTGTGAATGTGAACAGGAATTTTGGTATAAATGTCTTGCAATGTTACAGTGCATTTCTTGCTTTATTCAATTCGGAAATATTCGTGAATATGAAAGAATTATGATAAAAATAAGCAGATATATTTGTAATTTATTCAGTCAGATATAACAGCATAATTGTCCATCCGCCAAAACGTTTAATTTGTAAAAAAAATACTGAACTAATTGAGTTTCTTTTCCAGCTATTCAGATAAGACATGTAGACATTTGTTGCAAGAATCATTGAAAAACGCTTTAATTATTTACTTACAAAGAGAATAGGTTAAAATTGTTTTGTTTCAGACCCAATGAGCAACGGTATGAATAAAAAGAACATTCCGGCCTTTAGTAATGGTAGCAACATTCATACTCTGGCTTCCACCTTCAAAGTTCGTTCAAGAGCCATCAAAAGAATGGTGAATAAGTTTAAATAGAGGGGACAATAGAGAGGAAAACTGGATCAGCAGGTCACAACAGGAAGCGGAATAATCATTTCATCTTAGTCATTTTACCCATCTTTACAACATTTATCGTAAGAATCACTGAAACAATACTTTGAGTTATTTAGCTAGTTAGAAAGTAAAAAGTTAGAGAGGACGAAGACCATCTTGAATAAGTTGGTAAATGATTCCGGAATAATATATATATATATATATATATATATATATATATATATATATATATATATATATATATGAAGTTAATTGCAGTTCTTTTATGAGATTCCAATTCCTAGCTACGATTAATTAATGAATATTTCACTTCAGTCTATGGTGGATTTTATAACGCTTCTTCTTTTAAGCTTGGAGAGTAATTGCACAAATATGTGTGTGGGGGGTGAGTGTAATAGTTTGAATCATTAGTAACTTCCGTTTTTTTTGGTTTTTTTTGATGATCAATCTACAATGATTGGTCGATTGATTTGTTTTTTTACGGTTTATGAACATTTTGTCGGTTATTTAAATCCGTCGAAATGCAAGAGGTTGCTTACAGTGCCTGTTCTCAAACTCGCCTCCTCAAATCTAAAGCACTATCGGCTGGGGCTGTAGAGTACGCCAACTGCACCTCTGCAAACGGGTAATAACCTCCACCCGCCCCATGAGGCGTCCTGGGTATTACGATAAACTACATCCGCGTCCAGGGTAAGATGATACTGGACGTGGATAAATTACGTTCAACAGTAAGGCCTCTGATCAGGAGGCTTTGAGCAGCGTGGAACCTCAATTGCTGGTGTTCCTAGGTTCACCCTGACACGGGGTGGTAGCAGCTGTTAGGGTCTCAGCTATAGGCAAATAATTAACCCAGAAACTGAGGTAAAAGGCTTTATAAAAGTGTAAAAATAGGTTTTAATACCAGAAACACTTTTAAAAAATTATTACCAGAAATAAATTTTTTAGAAAAAAAATATTACCAGCAATAGGTTTTTGAAAAATACTATTACCAGCAGTAGGTTTTTGAAAAATTATTACCAGCTATACGTTTTTGAAAAAATAATATTACCAGCTATACGTTTTTGAAAAAATAATATTACCAGCTATACGTTTTTAAAAAAGCAATATCACCAGCTATACATTTTTGAGGAAAAAAATATTAACAGAAATAGATTTTTGACAAAACAAAAATGTTAACAAAAAAATTTTCGGCTTTAAATGACCCATTGAGGTTGATATGCCGTAAAACAAAACAAACCAAACCAAATCCTCCAATCTAAGTACTGAGCAGGCTTGCAGGTCACGGTACAAGTGCTATGGATGGTTAGGGAAGTTTTTTAGGGGCATATCAAATTCTATCTGTTATTTAATAACGAAATTTTAAATGTTATGGTTTCAACTAAATATATTTTAAACTACAGATGAAATATATTGTTGGCAATTTTTTTTATGTATATAAAAATCTATATTTGTCTATATTTCGGAGATGAAGTATTGTAATTATATAAATTGTTCGGACTGTTGTCCTAATCTTTATTATTCTATTCACGATGCTTCGGCCTTTGTGCACTCCGGCCTTCTTCAGGTGATTGGAATTTCAAACCATA
This sequence comes from Acanthosepion lycidas, assembly GCA_963932145.1. Lineage (NCBI taxonomy): Eukaryota > Metazoa > Mollusca > Cephalopoda > Sepiida > Sepiidae > Acanthosepion > Acanthosepion lycidas. The sequence continues at coordinate 47,134,216 of OZ010607.1, read as the reverse complement.
TTGAATAATAACGCCCATTATCATTGATCGAACAGCCATAGCATGCATAGTTTATAGATTAACTTTACGTTCAACATCGTAGCGTGGGAATTTCATTCCGGTGATCAGTGAAAGTGTTATAAAATTTATAATTTCCTAAAGCATTACAAATTGTATAGGGACAAGAAGCATAGTACAAACATATCATTACAAAAATATTGTACCATCAAATGAAACCTTCATTTACTTCAAAAGGAAAATATAGGAAAAGGATATTATTAATAGTGGAGTTAGGACGCACTATTAAATATATTGGGAAACACAGAAAATATTTACACTATTTATATGATTCGGACTATTTTCCTCGTCTTTGTCGCCATATTTATTACAACGTTTCGGCCGTTGTACGCTCTGGCCTCCTTCAGGTGAATGGAATTTCGAAGTGAACACTTTATTCCGTCCAGTGCGGTAGATTGTTCTAGTTCCACGTGTCATGCCTCTTCCGGGTGTTTCAGTTATCTCCCTTTAACTCAACTCTCTAAGTTTTTTTTTTTCACCACTGCAGTAGCCGGGTATTGAACTCACAACTTTTTGGGTAAAATCACTGGGTCCAGCCAGAGTTTGTATCCTTGATGAACTTTCTTGTGAGTTCAATATCCGCCGAAAAAACTTAGAGAGTTGAGTTAATCTATCTCAGTTGATGTAATAAAGGATCCTGTTCGAAATTCAATTGACCTGAAGTATACCGGAGGGTAAAACGGTCGAAACGTCGTGAATGTGGCAATAAAGATGAGGACAAGATGTATTGCTGGTATTTTTACTCGAAAAATGTATTATTTTACTATCAGTGTTTTTATTATTTATTTATTTATTTTTATTTTTTTTATTTTATTTTATTTTATTTTATTTAGGTAGGGTCACTATTTTCGCATAGCTGGCACCCTAACAGGTGCTACCACCCCTGATCAGGGTAGACCTGGGAACAACAGCAGTTAAGAGGTGAAACCAAGCTCCTCAAAATCTTCAATCTCCCTTGCTGCTGGATGTAGTTTATCTTCATATCCAGGACTCTAAACGCTGCTGGTGCCATGTAAACCAGTAATATCTCCTGTAAAGTCGGGTCATGGTGGCTAAACTGGTTTTCTCAATAGTCTTTACTTGTGAAGAGGCGTGGCTACAAACACTGTAGAATTATAAACAAAACAAGACCTGTCAAAGTGCGGATGAATCTTCTTTTTGTGCCATCTACCGCGCCGATGTAACCTAGGATGTACATCTGTGTTAGTAGTATTGTGTTTCCCCAGGTCTGTTGCCCAGTACTCACTACGCATGAATAAATAGATCTCTGGCTTACAACTCTCATGTACAAAGGGCTATAAGTCAGGTGCTCAGCTGCGTAGCAAGTTTATTATCATACCTGTTTATGAGACTGATGACGAGGAAGAAAAGGTTGAATTTCCGTACATTATTTACATTATTCATACTATTATCCTCATCTTTGTCACAATATGTATTACAACGTTTCGGCCGTTATACGCTCCGTCCTTCATCAGGTGGGTGGAATGTCGAACTGAACCCTTTATTTCGCTCACTGGGGTAGACTGTTCTCGTATCACGTACCATGTGTCCTTGAGGACACATGGCAAAGTGGATATAGGCGTTGGTTAGATCCAGTGACAGGACCAAAAGAATGTGAGTTCAATACCCAGTTAAGGCAGTGGAGAACTTTCAGAGGGAAGTTAACAGGAGATAACTGATAACTGACATCCATTAAGACATGGCACGTGGAACTAGAACAGTCTACCCCAGTGGCCGAAATAAATGTTTAAGTTCGACATTCCAACCACCTGAAGAAGGCCGGAGCGTACAACGGCCGAAATGTTGTTATAAATATGGTGACAAAGATGAGGACAAAAATCCGAATAATTTAAATAGTGTACATCATACCTTATCTCAGAAATATAGACAGATATTGAATCTCCGTTTTGGGGAACTACTTTTAGTGACAAATGTACCACGATAATTACTAATTATACTTTAAAAATGAGAATTAAGTTGGATAACGATATTTTGTACGGAAGTAGCAGTTTACGCAGTGGAATGAAGATTAAATTACTTACCCTCACTAAAGGAAGAACTCTAATTCCATTTTTTTTTTTTTTTACAATGATGTTTATCCTGTACAAATCAAAAGAGCCAGTCGATATAAACGGTTACAGAGTAAGAGACACGGTTGATACGGGTGTATGGAGAAGGTTTACGGTAAAGTCGACATATGAACAGGTTAAGATTGTAGTGATCGCGTAAACATCTTCATCGCAGCGGTTCGTGGGAAGGAGCTGCTTGAGGGCAACCTATTCCTCACGAAATAAGCAATGAAGGGAATGGGAGGGTCGTTCGCTTCAATGTGCGTGATATGGCGTGTCTTTACCGTGAAGGTTAGAACTGGTGGAACAAAAAATTTACTTTGTCTGAACAATTTCCATGGAAATAGCGAGAGAGCAGCGAGAGGCTTGCGACGTTTGCTCTGTCGCAAATAGCTTGTAGGATGCAAAAATATGAGCACAAAGGAACTTGGCTCTATGAATTTTAACTCTGTGCTTTTATCTGTTATACGCAAGCTTACAGTGCCTAATCTCAGAAATACATATATACGCACGCGTTGGTCACCTTGCCGTGGTGTAATGGTTAGCAAGCTAAAACAGTTACGAGTGAATAGGGAGTTCGGTCTTCACTGGGTTCCCCATACTTTCGGCCTTGTGCCACATCTAAGCCGGGCTTAGAAAATCACTATATAAGCGCGTGCGTGTGTGTGTGTGTTTGTGTTATATCCCTCAAAGACTTGGCATTTTTCCGAGACAACCTCTTCTTTGTTTCATCAGTACTTGAATCATTTTCGTTAGTTTCTTCTCATCTTACATTTGAGTGTTAATTTCTCCAAACCTCCTTTCCTCGCTACACGGACGAATCTATTTGTTTCTGTCAATTTATTGGCAGCTGTTGAATAGTATTATTTGTAATAATTTTAGTTCACAAAAATTCCTCCTCTTTTCTCATATTCTCATCAACCAAAAGGACGCGGAGACAACTTTGGACACTGTCAAGACTGGAATGAGAAGACGATGTAGCTCCTGCCGATATATATATAAATCCAAGGAATAATGTTATGCCAAACTATCGAAGAATATATTCTCAAAGTCATTGGGGAAAGTCTATCAACGGTAAAGCAATCATTAATTAGTAATGATGTTAAACACATCAAAATATTCTATAAACTGGCAATTACAAAAAAATCGCGAGAAAATGAACAACTTTGGTGTTTTTGTACCACAAGCTCTTGACGAAAAAAGCATAGCAGAACGGTAGGAAACAAAAACAGAAACTTTTTTGTGTTTAAAGATAATATATATTACTTCAAGCATTATTAGGGTGGATACTCGTATTTGAAATTGTCGACCATTTTTATTTTAAAGTCTACGTCTATCAATCTACACGTAAGAAAACCTTTCGATCCCGGCTTGAAACAATCGGATGTTTAAACATACTGATAAGCTGCGAAACAGGATATTATGTCGATGACTATATAAATATTATTATTATTTAGGCAGCAAATATTCTTTATGGAAAATATTATTGAATATTACATACGTTTAGTGTTTATTAATTTTACTGATCAAGTTTTGAAAATTACGAATAGTCCTTCTCACACAATGAGGGAATTCCATTAGAAATTGTCCGAAGTTAATTTCGGTAGAAAAGTACAAGAAATATTAACCAAGCTTTCGTCATCATCGGGGTAGGTTGAGACAAATGTAGATGTGATGACGTAGTCAAAGAATGTTATAACGTAAGTGAGATGTGTTATTATTCATTAGGTTGGTGCAAAAATAATGACGTAATTATGTCGTTTTTTGACGTATTTTTTAACGTCAAAAAACGACATTATTACTTCATTATTTTTGCACTAACCTAATATATAGATTTGAAGATAAGGGCCCTTAAGTTAACTCACCATTTATCTCTACCTACCATGACAAGAACTAAGAAAGTCGAAAGCTCAGTTCATATTTCTTGAAGTTTTCTTCCGAAATGAACTTCGGAAAGTTTCTGATGGAATTTCCTCCTTGTCTAAGGAGGATTATTCGTAATTTATATATATATATATATATATATATATATATATATATATATATATATATATATATATATATATATATATGTGTGTGTGTGTGTGTGTGTGTGTGTGTGTGTGTGTGTGTGTGTGTGTAACGAATGCACGGCCGCAATTTTCGACGGATTTGCACCAAAATATACATGCACATGCACCAAGTTAGCGGGAAGGCCAAGACTGACTTTGTATTTCCCAACTCCCATCTATAGTGGAAATAATTTCATGTAGTTTGCGGCCATTTTCTACTGGCCAGAGTGAGAGCCTATAGCTGGCTTCCACGAATAGGCAGGAAGATTCTATTGGCCAGCATGAGAGCCAACAGATGACTGACACGAATGTTAACTATCATGCTAGCATGCAAAAAAATCGATAGCTGCATTCGTCACAAGTGGGAAAAATTTAAATCTGCATGGCACTTTACTCCAATTGGCTCATTCGCTGGCTTAAACTCAACGTTGATTCTGATTCCGCAGAACTGGGTTGGGTGTGAAAAAGTATTTGTTGTTAACATTCTTTTTTCATTCGGTTTTTCCAGTTACGAGTCCTTTTTTAAAGCTGATCGTTTTGTGTTCATTTTGTCTACTTCTTTTTTCGTAACAGATTTAATGTTTAGTATAGAGCTTAGAAAAACTTCGCAGTGTGAGATAGGCAAGAAGTAAGGAATGTAGTAACATCAGCACGGAAAAGTGCACTCCTTTAAAGGCAAGGAAGGGCAAAAATATTTTAAGTCAAGTGATAGCGATTGCTGTATGGGTCGTACGATTTTTGAATCAAGCACAGACAACCCCGGGCCATGCTGCTAGTGAATAAATAATTAAGTTAATGTTTCAACACTGATCTACAAATTTCACTAAATTTTTTAGTTATTTGTGTATTATTTTTCTATCAAATTGAAAGAAATGAAATAAAAGATTCTTTACGAACCACTTTACAGAAAATGATTCGTTTTTTTTTTACAGTACAACTGAATGAATTGCGTTAGTATAGTTTACGTGTGAAGGAGTGTGTCTGGATATTGCTATCCCATTTCTTTTAATTCTCCGTTTGTCATTTATGTGAGCTTATATTTATATTTCCTTAATCTATCAATCCAGCTATCAACCAATTCATCTATGTCGATATGGTACTTATATTTATCTATCTATCTATCTATCTATCTATCTATCTATCTATCTATCGTATTTTG
>OZ010607.1:47096380-47113880 GCA_963932145.1 Acanthosepion lycidas | reverse complement strand
TGAATAAACTACTCACTTTAATCAGTTTTCTTTCGAATAAATAATAGAGATTTCGTTTCTTGAGGCCTACCGCCGATGTCTTAACGATTATTACAGAATTTGTCTACCAGGCTTAAGATAAAAAGTGAGGTTAAACCGGGCAAACGAAACCCACATGTAAGTAAAACAATTCTAATAATTCCCTGTAAACTTACATGTATTATAAACATTACATATAAAAACTTCAGCTGCTTATTCAGATCTTATTATTATTATTGTTTTCTGTCTCTATGCACACACACACGCACAAATATACATACATGCACACACACACACATATATATATATATATATATATATATATATATATATATATATATATATATATATATCGGGATAGGGAATCCGGTGATACACCTGCCGCAGTAGGAGTGGTGTTTCTTGGGTAAGTTAGCTTGAGGGACCACAAGCTTCTCTAGTTACCTTTTTCTAGACCGGTTGCCACCCAAAGCTATAGAACCCATAACTGGGGAAGAAGATACAAGCATTTAAGGGAATGTAATGCATCCAACTGGAATTCGAGCTCGGCTCTTCGAACCGCTATCCATTACCACACCGTATCTCTTCACATATATATATATATATATATATATATATATATATATATATATATATATATATATATATATATATATATATATATATATATATTTAATTAATTCATCGAGTCTGATAGAAACCTCAACAGAATGCAGAAAGCACTGGACATTATACCAACTGTTCCACCGGGCCTCGGTGACGAAGAGATTGCCATTCAGACTCAATATAGCGCCGCTCGCTCACATATTCATATAATATGTGAGCGAGCGGCGCTATATTGAGTCTCACATATTCATATAATATGTGAGGGAGCAGCGCTATATTGAGTCTGTTTTTCAATCTCTTCGTCACCGAGGCCCGGTGGTAAATTTGGTATAATGTTTGCTTGACAACCTAACTGTCAGGGTTTCAATTCTCGGTAGTGGATGCGCACTACTGATGAGTCCCAAATATGCATTCTGTTGAGGTTTCTATCAGACTCGATGAATTAATTGAATATAATTATCAAATCCTCCTAATAATTACTATATATATATATATATGTGTGTGTGTGTGTGTGTGTGTGTTGTTTCAAATGTCTGTCCCCCATTTAGACATTGTATATCTTAAAAACTATTGAGGATATCGAAACAGATAAGTTAACAGAAGAAAACTTGACACTTTTAACTTTTAAATGGTATCAGTTCAATCAGGTTACCAGGTGGACTTCTTAGAATATGACACAGACTTTTGAAAGACCCTGTAACATATATATATATATATATATATATATATATATATATATATATATATATATATATATATATATATATATATATATATATATTGTGAATGGCGGCAAATACAGTCTAATTCACCATTCTCCATAATATATTTATTTTTATGTCTATGTGTGACTATTAATTCACTTCTTGTATTTTGCATATTGGTGTTCTCTATATTTTTTTTAAAAACCAAACGATAGGGAATAACATGTATATATACTATTGATTATTGGTTTACACACACACAGAATTCTAACACTTACGAACGAACACGTAAACAAAAGTAAAATTTCATGAACGTGTGCGCGTGTAAAAAACGTAAAACTCATCAACGTTCGCATGTACAAAACGGAATTAAAAAAAGAGAAAAAATATTTTAAAAATGCAAATAAACTTATTCAAACAACAGAAACCTTAAAGAATAGATAATTTCAAGAAACTTCGAAGTTGGGGAAACGACATCAAAAATTGATATTTAGAGTTAAGTAATTTTTGTGTATAAAATATTATATATATATATATATATATATATATATATATATATATATATATATATATATGTAGATGTATATATATATATGTTTGTGTGTGTACATGTATGTGTGTGTGTGTGTATTAATAATTTCACATATACCTACGTTTAAATCAAGACTCAGATTTTCATGGTTTTGCTAATCATCAGTTACAAAATTTACGAACTATTAAATACGGTTGTTTTTTTTATTTTATTTTATTTCTAGCTCTCATGGGAGAAACACTACATTGTGTGTAGATTCAAAGTTAATGGTTATTACAAATATAATATAGTATTGGGGTATAAATCCCAAATAAAAAGAGTTGGTAGGAGGGTATCTGAAATAGACTAAGTTATTAATTGTAAATTTAATAGAGAGCTTGAGTCGTTAATGTGCATCGATTCAACGGACAAGCTTATTTTAATATGACCTAAAAATGTTGTTAGCTACGAAATGAAACGTGTGGTAGGAAAAAAAAAGAATATAAAGTAAAGAAAAGAAAAAAATAAACAATAATAAAAATAATAAAACGAAATAAAAAAAAAGGATGGATAGTTTAAAAACCATCAAAAACTAGGTTGATGTAAGTCAGGTAACTAGATCCGGAAAAAAAAAATTTGAGGTAGTTCATTTCGGGTGCTACAGAGATTATAGAATAATTGCTTTAGCCAACATCGAAATATTTGAGAAGAGATTTCTTTCTGTGACTGCACGTAATCATACGCCCGTTTCGCTTGTCTAGCAGATTATGATTATCGATGTGTTTAAGAATACGCTATTTACATTATTCCGACTATTGTCCTCATCTTTGTCACCATATTTATTACGTTTCGGCCGCTGTACGCTCCGGCCTTCTTCAGGTAGTTAGAATGTCGAACTGAACCCTTTAATTTACTCACTGAGGTAGACTGTTCTAGGTGCCATGTTTTAATGGATGTCAGTTATCAGTTATCTCCTGTTCTCCAAGTTCTCCACTGCATTAACCGAGTATTGAACTCACACTCTTTGGATCCTGTCACTGGATCTAACTAACGCCTTTATCCACTGTGCCATGCAGAACTAGAACAGTCTAACCCAGAGAACGAGATAAATTCGACATCCCAATCACCCGAAGACCGGATCATACAACGACCGAAATGTTGTAATAAATATGGCGACAAAGATGAGGACAATAGTCCGAATCATATAAATAGTGTAAATATTTTCTCTGTTTCCCAATATATTTAATAGTGCGTTCTAACTCCACTATTAATAATATCCTTTTCCTATATTTTCCTTTTGAAGTAAATGAAGGTTTCATTTGATGGTACAATATTTTTGTAATGATATGTTTGTACTATGCTTCTTGTCCATATACAATTTGTAATACTTCAGGAAATTATAAATTTTATAAGACTTTCACTGATCACCGGAATGAAATTCCCACGCTACGATGTTGAACGTAAACTTAATCTTTAAACTATACATCCTATGGCTGTTCGATCAATGACAATGGGCGTTATTATTCAGTTTGGTTTGAAATTCCAATCACCTGAAGAAGGCTGGAGCGTACAAAGCCCGAAGCATCGCGAATATGACAACAAAGATTAAGACAACAGTCCGAACAATTTATATAATTACAATACTTCATCTCAGAAATATAGACAAATATACATTTTTTATATACATTCAAAAAATGCCAACAATATATTTCATCTGTAGTTTAAAATATATTTAGTTGTAACCATAACATTTAAAATTTCGTTATTAAATAAAAGATAGAATTTGATATGCCCCTAAAAAACTTCCCCAACCACTAGTAGCACTTGAACAGAGACCCGGAAGCCTACTCAGTACTTAAATAGGAGGATTTGGCTTGTTTTGTTTTGTTTTAAGGCATATATATATATATATATATATATATATATATATATATATATATATATATATATATATATATCAAATGGACTAAAGTCCGATAATTATTTTTAAGACATCATTATGTTTATACATTCTTTTTATACTTACAAACATTAAAGTAAATGCTCTGTTTATAATAAACAGTATTAAACAATATTTACCGGCCTGTATGTCAGAGAAATTTTCACAGAAAATATTCGTCCTCCGATAGGATTCGAAACTCTATCCTATACGGAACCGTCATTTAGCTTGACGTGCCTTTAAAGATTATCGTAAATAATCGGTAAAGGCACGTCATGCTAGATATGATTAAAACTTGAAAATGAAATTGTACGTGAGACCTATGAGACAACTTGTTACTACAGGTCAGAATGTTAGAAGGTTGGAGAGGGCGAAGATCATCTTGAATAAATTGGAAAATGATCCTGGAACTATATATATATATATATATATATATATATATATATATATATATATATAAATGATCCTGGAACTATATATATATATATATATATATATATATACATATATATATATATATATATATATATATATATATATATATATATATATATATATATAAATGATCCTGGAACTATATATTTATATAAGCTAAATGACGGTTCCGTATAGGATACAGGTTTGAGTCCTGTCGGAGGACGAATATTTTCTGTGAAAATTTATATATATATTTGAACTTAATTTCAGTCCTTCATGAGCTTGACACTGATGCACACACACACATATACACACACATAAACACACACACACACACACACATATATATATATATATATATTCTACATTTAACACCAAAACTTGGTAAGTGTGGTGATTTTATAATATATTTACGTTATAATTTTTGAATATATTATTCTTGCTCTACTATGTATTGAGCACTCTTTTAACAATTCATTCGTATACACCAATCCTATACTTGGGTAATATATATATATATATATATATATATATATATATATATATATATATATATATATATATATGTTTGATAGTGAATAAGTGAATGACAAAATGTAAAAAAATGATCTTAGTGAGGCGCTTCGATCCCCGAATGTTCATGATCATTATTTCCAAACTTTTCCAAAGTTTTACTGGGAATGTTGGATAATTCGTCTACTGTCTTTATTCATTGTGCCTACTATGGTTACTTGTCCATTGACAATGGTGTAATTCTTCAATATTAAGGTGGCATCACTCTGAAACACTGGTTCTTATGAGATTACTGAAGTTAGGCAATGGCAATACTGGTCTGTACCAAGATGAGTGACCGCTTCGGAATATCAGATACTGTAACTTTGGATATGCGGCTCGGATCATGGAAATGTATTAATCCTCCTCTTCTACCCCAATCTATGGGTCAGATAGTAGCCTTGTATCAGTAAATATCATTATTAGTTCACAAACATTCTTACAATCTACAAAAGGTAGCAAACTCTAAAAATAACATTCAATCAATCTATTTGACATTGATGAGAAAAACATTTCTATAATATTTTTTGTATCTGGCTATATTTCTGAGATGAGGCATTATGTATACTATTTACATTATTCGGACTATTTTCCTCATCTTTGTCGCCATATTTATTACAACGTTTCGGCTGTTGTACGCTTTGGCCTTCTTCAGGTGGTTGAAATGTCGAACTGAACCTTTTATTCTCTCAACGGGGTAGACTGTTCTAGTTCCACGTGCCATGTTTAATGGATCTCAGTTATCAGGTATCTCCTGTTAATTCCTATCTACAAGTTCTCCACTGCCTTAACCGGGTATTGAACTCACACTCTTTGGGTCCTGTCGATGGATCTAAACAACGCTTTTATCCACTGTACCATAGGTCCATGAGGACACATGGCACAGAGGAAAAATCGTTTTGAGTTCAATACCCGGTTAAGGCAGTGGAGAACTTGGAGAGGGGAATTAACAAGAGATAGCTGATACATGACATCCATTAAACATGGCACGTGGAACTAGAACAGTCTAATCTTAATCATTAATATATATATATATATATATATATATATATATATATATATATATATATATATACATATAGTTAAACTAGGTTTAACTAGGTCTGCTCTACTTACCGTGTTGAGCACTTTATTTAGTTTTTTTTTTTTTTTTTTTGCCTACTCATATCAGCATGCTACACGATTATTTTCGGCTAACGTACATGTTCTTGGTTCTTTCCTTTTTTTTATATCTTTTTTCACTTTGGTATTGGTTTGATTATTTGCAAATCAAGACACCTAAGGTTTTCCGAACGAGTATAATTTCTTATACATATAGTGTTATTACTACTAATATATATATATATATATATATATATATATATATATATATATATATATATATATATATATGTGAGTGTGTGTGTACATAAATGTATATATATATATATGTATATATATATATATATATATATATATATATATATATATATATGTGAGTGTGTGTGTACATAAATGTATATATATATATATATATATATATATATATATATATATATATACATATATATATATATATATATATATATATATGTATATATATATATTCGTATTAATAACACTATAAGTATAAGAAATTATACTCGTATATATACCAAGAAATAATCATTCCGTAAACAATATTTAGGTAGAATATAATTAGGTATATAATACTAACAAATATAATTATGCTTAATGTACTATTTTTGTGCTATGTTGTATATGTAGCCATATTTATTCTTTTGTTACTTGATACAATTTATTAATTTTGTCTTTCATTTGATTGACCAAAACCCAAACCTAATAAAATTTATTTCCAATACCAAAATTTCGATCGGGAGAATGTATATAAGTAAATAAATAGATGAAATATGAATGAAATAATGTATTTAAATAAATAACTAGTTAAACACCGTGACTGTAAACATTCAACAGTAAAAAAAACAACTGTGAATCAGCCAATCTGCTCTAATCGTCAGATTTTCGTTTTAAAGCAAGATTACCGAACGCAATGCGCAGAGATATTTCCTCAAATTTTGCCCGAGTAAAATGGTAATGCACAAACCCAGACCATCCAGAAATTTCAGAAGGTCTGTGGTGATGATGTCATAGGAAAACTCAGACTAAGGAGTGTTACAACTGCTCTAAACATGATCGCACCTCAGTGGAAAGTAAGGCAAGGTCAGGTAGGCCATCCAAAAGCCGAAACAAACAATTGATATTTCGAACATAATTTTTCAGTCAAATTCCAGGAGAGCTTAAAAATGGTCAAAATAATGCAAAACGAAGTGTGTGAGATATGGATTATGGGATATGTAATTATTAATTGGTGCAAAAATAATGACGTAATAATGTCGTTTTTTGACGTTAAAAGATACGTCAAAAAACGATATTATTACGTCATTAATTTTGCACCAACCTAATATTAGGTCATTCAAAGAAATCAATGAAATCTGACACTGCTTTCGATTTCGATTTCAGATATTCTTTGAACTCCAGTGTCGCAGAGCTTTCTCATATATCTAAGTTTACCCGCGATATATTTTTTTTTTTTTTTTTTTGAGTGCAAAAAGTGAAAAGAAAAAAAAGTAATCGAAAGGGCACGACCAAGGTCCGATGTGAATACGGGCAAATATCTATGGTCAATTATGAAGAGAAATGTATATGAAGGCGGGAAAGAATATGACAGCAAAGCTGACTTCTGGGAAGCAATTAAAACCGCAATGTCTTAATTGTCAGCCAGTTGACGTTCAGAACAAAATCAATGGAGTATAAATTGCTCTCTGTGATTGAGAAGAACAGCAAATACGCCAACATCTAAATACTGCAAAGGCATTATATAGTTTGTCATTTGTTCGATGGTCATCAAGTGCATATGATTTTAATATCCTGTTATGGAAGTAAAATGTAATCTACTGGTTTTCGTGTAATGAATTCCGACAGCGATTTCTATAATAAATCGAATAGAGTCTAGTTTGACTGTTTAAAAGTTGTCAATTTGTTCCCAATAAAATCGAGTTACTGAAATATGTTTTTTAAGATTTTGCATAAGATAAGATTTTTTAAGATTTTGCATAAGTACTGGATAGCGGCTCGGATTGAGGAATCAGAGAGACGAGTTCGAATTCCAGTCGGGTCCATTACGTTTACTTACGTGATAATACTCTTGGGGAAGGTATGAATCCTCTTCTCCCCCCAGGTATGGATAAATAGCAGGGCAGACTGGTTTCTATCACCTTGGATGACAACCGGTCTAGGAAAAGGAAAAACTATGAATTCAAAACCGGCCTAGAGAGGGTTCGGCTCCGTCAGGCTATCTTATCAAGAAACACCACTCTTGCTGTGGTTGAAGTGCACACAGTGCATCTCCGACGCTAAGGGATAAAAAATTCTCGATCTATGACCCTCACTTTATGATTTAATTAAGGCTTCTACAACCTCAGAACATAATGCAGAGTACTTGCGCGTATAATGCTCTACAGAGCCACCAAAACAAACCTCGTCAGATTTTGAATGCAGGGTTTCATCTCCGATACAAGTTGGCAAACAAACGTTTTTAATGAAATATGCATATATATATATATATATATATATATATATATATATATATATATATATATATATATATCCATTACATTCACTTACGTGCTCATACCAATGGGAAAGGTGTGAATCCTCTTCTTCTCCCTCCAGCTATATGTAAATAGTTGTGCAGACTGAGTTCTTTAGCCTTGGATGGCAACTGGTCTAGGAGAAGGGAAATCTGAATTCAAAACCCATGGAGACTCGTTTGAGGACCCTGTGGCACACAGTGCACCAGGGCTATGTATTTGGCCCTTCAAAAAGTGCGGACGGTTCTGCATAAAAACTTCACCACTATAATCAAATGTCTCTGCTGGTTTCGGACTCTCGGTTCCTAGGTACTAATCTGCTCGACCTTCATACATCGAATTCGACGGGATAGCCGAGTATATATATATATATATATATATATATATATATATATATATATATATATATATATATAAAATAAAAAGGCTTAAACAATAATATGCCATGGTCATAATATATTCCATTGGTATCGTAAATACGATCCAATTCATCAGACCTACAAATTCAAAAAGAAAACAGAAAATAACAACTCCGGAAATAAAAATAGAATTTAGAGAGAGTGTAAGTATGAGAGTGTGGGACGATTGTTAGAGCTAAAGAGATGGGTAACAGACGAGAGAAGGTGGGAGATTAAAACTTAACAGAGAGGTTTTTTTTTATAGAAGTGAGTGGAAGGGGTAAATATGAATGTTGTCGGATGTCTAATACATTAAAGATATATTTCGTGGTGACATACACACACCATAGACGATCTAATGTTAAAGATCAGAATAAGAGGGAGGGAGAGATAAGGAAAGAAGAGGTGGGGGAATAAATTATGACTATGGAATATTAGTGTTTAAGCCTTTTTATTATATCCTTATATATATTAATATATATATATATATATATATATATATATATATATATATATATATATATATATATTAGTCCCAATATAAAAGAACGAAGAGTAAGATGTCAGCGTTCAAAATAGGGCTCAATACAAAAGAAGAGCAAGAAATATTTATTTATTATGCAGTGTTACATTAGAAAATGCACATACCCACTACAAATCTGTACATCTTGTTTCAAAGTTAAAAAAATTATTTTCATGTTTCATAAGGTGGGAGATGACGATGCTACTCACGATGAGAGTATCATCGTCATCTGCCACCTGACAAAACGTTAAAGGAAATTGTTCAACGTTGAAACATGATGTGCTTTTCTTTAGTGGGTATACACTGCGTGCCAAATTATTATTAAGATAACTTTTTACGAAAATTTCAGTGATTACGCAGATCAGTGTTGGCAACATTGTGTGAAAATTTTGTGTGAATTGATTGGACGGTTTTTGAAATATTAGAAAAAAGTTATCTCGATAATAATTTCGCACGCAGTGTATATATATATATATATATATATATATATATATATATATATATATAATATTAGATGGTGTTTTAAAAGAATTTTAAATTGACCAATTGCATACAAATCATTTATATAAGCATGGAGATATATTTAATCAAACATTTTTTTTACTTCAAATATTATTATATTAGACATTTTGTATTTGAAATAGACACTTCCTTATTATTTATTAAACTGGCTGATATAATTTACAATTTAATAAATGAAAATGATGCATCTATTTCAAATACAGTGTTCACTCTAATGTTTTTAAGGCTATAATAATCTCACACACACACACACACACATATATATATATATATATATATATATATATATATATATATATATATATATATATATATATATATAGTCTGCTAAGAATAGAAATATTTTTAATCTAACATTTACAGGAGTTTATAAGATTTCATGTGAAATGTTTGCTAAAATTATCCAAAACTTTGGATAGACTGGTTCTTAAATTCCCTTGAACTTTATAGGAATTGTAGGCCAACATATTTAAACAGAGGGCACTGACCCTCATGAGCACATACATTAATATATAAATATATATATATATTAAATGCACTTTTGAATACAGTGTTGACTTTCTACTAGACCAGTTGCCATCCAAGGCAATAGAACTCAGTCTGCTCTGCTATTTACCCATAGCTGGAAGAAGACGAAGAAGATTCATACCTTCCCAAGGGTATTAGTACGTTGGGCACCATATCTCTGTATTCAGCCCTTCAATGTGGATGTTTCTGCAAAAAACCTTCACCACTATAATCAAATCTCTTTGTGTCGGGTTGTCAGCTCCTAGGAACTGATCTGCTTGACCCTCATACGTCGTCGAATACGATGGGAGAGTCCACCATACGTACACACACACGCCATATGTATATATATATATATATATATATATATATATATATATATATATATATATATATATGTTGTGGATTTCGGGATGAAATCCTGTCTCAAATGAATGACAAACGCAGGAATGAAATATAGCAAATAAATGTATTGACGTAATAATACAATTGATAATACGGTTAGTAGATCCAGAAATGCGGTTAGTAGCAATAATAATATATATACAGTCTGAGAAATTCAGTATCGAAGTAGGACTTACTTCTGAGTCTACGTGCTCGCAACTGTGACTCCTACAAAGCGGTTACCTCACACTCTAACTGTTCACTGTATCACTCAATCAGTGTATCTCTCGTCTAACTCCCGGGCATTCACCGGCAGCAGTACAAGTACACACTGGGCGAGTCCACGTATGAAAAAGGGGTGGACCCTTAACAATATATATATATATATATATATATATATATATATATATATATATATATATATATATATAAGTACTGCGGTTAATTTTCTTTTTTTCACTTTTCTTATATTCTTTTAAATTCTTCTTTTGTGCACGCAAATTATGTAGAAATTGTCCAAATGTTTTGCGTATCCGAGAGCTTTCGGCTATATTCAGGATATTATCAAGGCTGATTTTATTTTTACATTTAACTGAATGTATGGATTGATTGGTGTGTGCACCTAAGGTTATATGAATTTTTTTCTTTTAGGGATATATTTCCTTAAGGGATATGTGTGTCCGTAAATAATATTGGTTATCTCTAACATCCAACTAGCAGATAAGTAATTATTTTTGGCCATGAGTTTAACAGTTTTAAATTTTGTATAGCAAATAATTTAATTTTCTTGTTTTTCTCGACTTGTATATTTATTTATATATTTTTTTAAACTTAGAACCTTGGGGTTAAATGTCAACGTAGACTGTGCAACAGGAAAACAAGTGTATTTTCTACCTTTAGGAACGTCTAACTGTTGGAAAAAATTGATTCATGTTTTTTTTTTCACTTTATGTGTGGGTAATTTAATGGATAGCGGCTCGAAATGGGTAATCGGATTCGTTACATTCCCCATCTATGGGTTAAATAGTTGGACTTGTACCTTGCAAAAAATAATTGTTTTCTGAATAAATTTAATATAAAATTAACTTGCAAAAATTATTCTCACAATCCAAAATATGTTTAGGCTTTAAGTAACCCAAATTGGGTTGACAAGCCATAAAAAACAAATTTGGTCATCATGTCTTTTCTAAGTAAATTGATGCAGAGAAGTAACTGATTCATGCCTTTTCTATAAGCACCATTGCAAAGGAGATCCCGTCCTGGATATGACGATAAACTACATCCGCGTCCTGGGTAAGATGATAAAGTACATCCGACAGCAAGTCCTCTGATAAGGAAGTTTTGCGGAGCGTGGAACGACTTCTTAATTGCTGGTGCTCTCAGGTCCACCTTGACCAGTTACGGTAGCAACTGTCAGGGCCCCATCTATGGGAAAATAGTTAAACCTAAACACTATGAAAATGTAAAAATAAGTTTTATCACCAGCAATACATATTTGATAAAACAAAATATTATCAGCAATACATTTTTGAGAAAATAATTAAATAAAATCATTACCAGCAATATATTTTTTAAGGAAAAAAAATTAATACCAGCAATATGTTTTTGAAGGAAAAATATTACCAGCAAAATATTTTTAAAGGAAAAATATTACCAGCAAAAAATTGTTGAAGGAAAAAATATTACCAGCCGTACGTTTTTGAACAAATTTATTACCAGCAATAAAAAAATCTCGGCATGAAATAACCGACTGAGGTTGATATGCCGTAAAACAAAACAAACCAAACCAAAAGGCAACGTAACAGAATTGATCAGGACTTGAACCCCATTCGCTGATTCAGGTTTCGGTACCAATAAGCATGTATCCACTCAATAATTATATGTAACGATACAAATGCATCAAAGATTGTTTTTCATGTTTGGCGTGTTTCGGTTGGTCCCTTCTGTGTGGTGAAGTCATGTCTTAAAAACTCTGCTAATATGACATGAAATTAGGCGGACAGAAAATATCACAGATATTCGACAGTTTTGTCCGATAGAAATCATAATACGAGAGATAATCTGCACTCCTCACAATATAACAAATAATTTCATAAACATTTCAATAGAAATATAACCCAATAAGAGTTAAAAACAAAATTTATATGAAATACAATGTGTTTCTCATAATATAACGGAAGCAGTTTCCATTTGAACGCATGCGCATAGGACACTTAATGGAGCCTTACAGTACTGACTGATGTAAGCGTTACCACTTCATCCGAAAGGATGCCTTTCGGAAAAAGATCAAAATAATTTATTCGTCAGTAGGTTTATCAAGAATCTTTCAGCCATCACGAAAAATGACCGTCTTACAATTTTTCACTCATTTCACTCCAAGCAAGGCAATAAAGCCAATAAGATGCAAGAGGTTACTGAACGCGAGAAGATTTGAGAAAAAGTGAAACATTATTAAGGAGAGCAAACAATAAAAAAAATAGGAGTCAGGTGGACAGAAAATAACGATTGATATTGTATTTAATGTTTTGAAGACAAAAGTTGACCGTAATACAAGAAGACGGAAGAGAGTTCCACAAACAAGAAACAGTTAGAATAGAACTTACAACTTACAGTTACGTCTAGCCATTTCAGCGGTGAAATAATGAGACATTGCCGCCAATCTAATACTGCACTTTGTGACTGGAAGGGATAATTACGAGGAGGATATAAATTCAGGGAGAGTTCAATGTAGACTACAGAGCATTATAATGATAATAATAAGAGAGAGACTTTAATTATACATTACGATTATAATTTATTTCGTGAACATCGGTGTTCACGAAATAAATTATCATCTAAATGTATAATTAATGTCTCTCTTCTTCTTCTTCTTCTTTTATATATATATATATATATATATATATATATATATATATATATATATATATGTATATGTATATATATATATATATATATATATATATATATATATATATATAATGGACTCTCCCGTCGGTTTCGACGTATGAGAATCTGAAAGCTTATTGATTCATTTATGAAAGTTTGTGCAATAATCTTAAGTGGCATTTAAGACCCGCTAGTTATTTACAAAGGAGGCCATATATGGAGCAAGTGTGAGGATTGTGAAATGAGATCATTGTTAGATTGGCTGACCTTTTAGATCTTGATGTCGCTTCTTGAAGAAGATTCAGACAAGCAGATTGAAAATTGCTGAGTCCACTAAAACACTCCATTCTACCCGATCCAAAGCTAAGCGTTCAAGGGTATTATGTGGTATATAGACTGCTGACACGTTGCTTTTCACCTTGTCTTTGTATCTTAGCCATGGGCGTCCTACATTCCTGTAGCCCTGATCTAACTGGCCGTACATATCCTGTCATCAGACGTTCTCAAGACATGACCAGTCCACTGTAACTGAGACTGTATGATAAAAGTTTCGATTCCTCCGATATTACACCTTACCAATATTACATTATATATATATATATATATATATATATATATATATATATATATATATATATATATATATATATATATATATAATGCCATAGTAAGTAGATTGTACTGCAATATTGCTAAAGATTAAGAATCAACAAATCTACTCAAATAGACAGATTAGAAATTGTTTTAAGCACCGCGTCCGTTTCAGCTAAGACATCATAATTGCACACTAACGTAAGATCGGGGCGCTAAGTCTATGGATGATGGTAGATATTATTATTTATTTTATTTATATTCGGGTTAATATCAGCATCTTTGTTGTTAATATCGCAAAATAATACACCCCCCCCCCAAAAAAAACTGCAAAATGTCCCCCAATATGGACAGCGGAAATTGAAAAATACTGTCGTTTCCTCACATATTAACATATGTGAGAAAACGACATTATTTTTGCACCAACCTAATAAATTGTCGCTTCGAAGAATCCTGAGGTATACTCGGATCGAGAGACACCTAAAGAAGTCCAGACGTCACAGCAGCTGAAAGAATGTGATAATAGCCACAAAAACGAGGATATTAGTCTGAATATAAATAATGTACATATTTTATGTACTTAGCTTTTATTACTTAATTATAATTATCTATTATTGTTCTTTTTATTCTGACTTTATTATAAGTATCTATTATTGTCATCATTTTTATTAATTATTATGACGTTATTATAATACTGTATTATAATTGTCTATTATATTTATTTATTATTAATACTTAATTATTACTTATCATTTCTAGGTAAATAAAATATATTAAATAAACGTCTGTTTCGTTAATTACTATTTATGTTGCTGCATTTCTGGTAATATTTCATTCCTGCATTCTAAAAACGAAATCAACGTACGTAAACATTGTTTATATATTTTACTTTTATGTTTGAAAGAATATTTCATATACGAAACCAAATGAATTAAACGGAGTCAATACTTTTTTCTCTCCTCCCTATGACGTGTTGACTTCTATGACATCATGCCTTGACTTCTAGAACGAATATCCAGGTGGGGGCGTACCCCAGTTTTCACGGACAACATGTGATGGACAAAGAGCTTTCAGTATTAAGTGATGAGCTGATTTTTCTTTTTGACAGTTAACTATGTAACGAATAAATGAAGAATTGTCCTCTCACGTGAAAAACACCCATATTTTGAAAGCTATCTCATGACTGACGTGGAAATGAAAACGTAAGATACAGTGTAACCCGGATATAAGAGAGTTGTCAGGACCGGGAGAAGAAATCTCTTATATCCGGGTTTCTCTTATATCCGTGTTTGGTCTATTTTGCTTAGTTAAATATGGCGCTAATTTGGGACCAGATAAAATCTCTCTTATATCCGGGTTTCTCTTACATCCGGGTTACACTATATTTTATATTTATTAGGTTGGTGCAAAAATAATGTCGTTTTCTCACATATGTGAGAAAACGACATTATTTTTGCACCAACCTAATACATTCAAACAATATTTTTGCGTGCACTCCAAGAAAGGTAAATCATTTATGGATATTTTTTTAATAATTTCACCTCAATAAAGCCGATAAAACACTGCGTTACTGATTGAGAAATACAAAAATATTATTAAGGAGCGAGAATAAGTGAACAGAAAGCATAAACGCTGAAGATAACGATTGACATGGTTTATTAATTAGTAAAGTTCAAACTTGACTGGAAAGCAAGAAGCCGTGAAAGAGATGCATAAAGGAGAAGAGCTATATTAAACTATTAGGTTGGTGCAAAAATAATGACGTAATAATGTCGTTTTTTGACGTTAAAAAATACGTCAAAAAACGACATTATTACGTCAATATTTTTGCACCAACCTAATATTAGCAAAGAAATTATGATTAAATCAAACTATTTCAACTGTACAATATGTTGCCGCCATTTTTGTACTGCGCTTAAATTCATAGAGCTTAGCCGGTGAGTTCATCAGAAAAATAAACTTCCATGAAAATATTTATAGAAAGTCACAGGGAAGCTATATTATGGCTGTGGGTAAGTGATTAAAGTCGAGACGACAGGCCAGGAACAATGACATTGCATATTATTCTTTAGACTTTAGAGCTCTAAACATATAGCGGGGGCTACAGACCATGTCTCGCTGCAACATAAAAAAAGCATGGACGAATTCTCCTAGCCAATAAACCTGCTACCTGTGTGGGGGGCAGGGTTAATTATTCGGCGCCTGAGACGTCCTCAAAAGGCGGTGTGCAAAAGAGTAATAAAGAATCTCTGAATGACTTCCGACATGATACCTCAAGCGTGAGTCCCATTCTGTGGCGACGTTGATGCGCAGATAAATACCTACAGTTCGTTGTTCCGGCAGACGAACGTAAAATATACTTATTTTTCAAGCTTTTACGCCTATTACTCTGAAAGTAAATATTTGCAAAAGTCGTTTCAGATCATACCATGCCACGAGAATAAAATCGCTGTGCATATGTGTGGAATGCTTACTCGGCAAAAGTCCACCTACACAACTGTGGCGTGTTTCCGAACATGTACGCTGACATTTTGGTCGAATAGGAGTTACCGGACAGAACGAGATCTACAGTGACGGGCACGCGATGTGCCATACAAATTGTTTGAAGCGGTTGGCTTTCAATCGAATTACGATCAATAAAGCATGACGAGATCAAAAGACGAAGGCAAAATGCAAGCAGCTTGAATAATGTTGCAACTGGTCTGTTAATATACACTGGATGTCTGCACACAAGCCACAAACTCACATTATATGAAATGTGTGTTTTTTTCCCCGGCAGCGGAATGACAATGACCACCGATAGCAAAAAGACGTTGTTTTCATTCAATTAAATTTATACGTTAGGATGCTGCATATATTCTCAAATCATATAAAGACAATCATATAAAGAAGATTCGTCCCGCGGATCTTATAAGTACAACAAATAATTGCTTCTGGCTACTTCCAGAAAGGATAGAGATTCATATGACACTGCGATTAGAAAAGATTAAGGCCTGCCATTTTGTAAAATCCTTTTTTTAACATATTGACCGGTACCTAAACTTTAACATTATCTATAAGCACAAGAGATAAATAAGATTAGGTTATAGATAGATAGATAGATAGATAGATAGATAGATAGATAGATAATTAATCGGTAAAGAAATATATATATATATATATATATATATATATATATATATATATATGTATATATATATATAGATATAGATATATAGATAGATAGATAGATAGATAGATAATGACAAGGCAAAGATTGATGAATAGAGAGAGAGAGATAAAGAACAGGAAAAGATAGACACACAGAGACACA
>OZ010607.1:47063880-47091380 GCA_963932145.1 Acanthosepion lycidas | reverse complement strand
CTTCGTAGATTGTTTAGACATTTAGATTTACATCAAACCGTAACCTCCCAAATATGCCCTTTAAAGTAACGCGAATTAACAGCGTCTAAGAATTTGAATGAAACCTGTCCTCGTGGAATGTAATTTATTAGGGTTGCTGTAGCTTCTTCCTTTAATGTCGGTCTTCACCCCTTACCCATCTATATCTAGAGACAAGACGCATTAGGCTTAAGCAACGTCTAGCCGACAGACAGTGGGGTTAAGAATAAGGAATTGAAATGGTACACCTAAAACACTCACATCTTATCTTCTCTCTCCCACCTTACTTCCCCACTTCGTTAATTTTACATATGCTTGATGAGGTCCATCAAAAACGTGTGAATTTCTTTTCATTTTTCATTTCAACCTTTGGAAGTAAAGTCTGATGATCCAGAGCCCTGTTAAAGGGGTTGTGGTGAAATAACTTATTACATGGAACCTTAAAGTGTTTTATTCAAACATATCTGATCTGAATCTTACATTGGGCTCTCTGGATATCATCCTCCTTAAGTCTACCCATGCGGATTACCTAGTTTTGCATAAACTATATATATATATATATATATATATATATATATATATATATATATAGTTAAGTTATAAGGAACTTGGTAAACCGAATTGGTAAAACCAAAGAGGATGAAATCCTGAGAGCTCAATGTGAGGACAGAGCTAATATGTAATGAAAAACAAACCACTTTAAGGTACCATTACGATAATTTATTTCACCTAAATCCTTTTTTAAGGATTCAGGATCATCAGGTAAAACTTCCACATCAGGTAAAACTTCCAACAATTCGTTGTTGGAAGTTTTACCTGATGATCCTGAATCCTTAAAAAAGGATTTAGGTGAAATAAATTATCTTAATGGTACCTTAAAGTGGTTTGTTTTTCATTATATATATATATATATATATATATATATATATATATATATATATATATATATATATATATACACGAGTATGAGCGACATGTTTTGTTTTTTTTTAATATAGCTAGTCTATAATGCGACGCCTACTTCTGAGCAATACTAGTTGTCCTACCGTAGTCAAATATGCTGGGGATATTTTATAGCAAAAAAATGTTTTTCATTCTTTTTTTCAACAATGCTACCACAAAAATCTGAGAATAAAATGAACTTTGACATACCGGTCCATAAAACAGTGAACAATGTGCGTGTGGGAGGTGATGGGACAGTGCTAGGAAGGAGAACTGGTCTTGTAATGTTGAGATATACCGTTGTGTTGGCATTGGTGGCTAACAACACGAATTCATGAATTTTAAAACCTCCAGAAAAAAAATTAATATGGATAATGCATCCAGTCACCAAAAATCCACGATATTTAACATATTCAAAAAAATTACCTGTGTATAATGCCAATCAGTATTCGCTTAAAAAAATGATCATAAAGGCTTGAATATATACGGTGCAGGCTCATACACACAGAGATTATGTCAGATTTTATTATGCTGGAAGTCTAAAATAAGGGCGGGAATGAATTTAAAACAGTAGCGATAGGAAATCACTTCCAAAGAAGTCATGGCGTTTGACTACTGATACAGGAAATGAAGCTGTGAGGAGCCATACTCTATAAATTGAAGAGAGTTTGCATTAAAAAAAAACTACTAGAGTAAGTATAAATCCATTTCTTCTACACAAACTGAGTAATGGTTATATACAAAGAGAAACAGCGCTTTCTAGCTTTTGCTGGCAACCAGTCTAGAAGAAGTCCTTCTGTAAATTAAAAAAAAACGTAGAGAATGATTTCAAAACGAATATCAATATTTTTCCGAACTATTCATTGCAATTCCCAGAAAATAAAGAAAAGAAATCCGCAGAAAAAGATAATTTCTCCACATGAAACCACTTGAAGCAATATAGAATTTAAAAATAAAACAATAAAATCATGTTGTTTCAAATCAATATTAAGCCATAGTAATATCGTCTATGAATATTCTTGCTTTTGGGAGATTACTTCCTTGCTGTATCACACAACTCTAATACATTGTAGTACAGTCATTAGCTTATCACACCATTTCTTTTTTTAATCATTTCACGCCAAGCAATGGGTGAGTGAATGTTTAAAAATATGAGAAAATTAAAAGAAAAAGAATTGAGAAGACAGTCGATAACAATTAATATTTCGTATAAATTTTTCATTTCTCAATACGTTCCATAGTATTTGGGAGATATCTTTCGCTGTTCCATTGTCTCATTTTACGTCATCTGATTGTAAATTTTCTCTATAGGCTTGACTTTGACGGCTCCAATTTGTAACTAGCATCTTGGACTGTCAATCCTGTCTGTTGTGTAATAACATTGCGGGAAGCAAGACCGCATCGGAAAAGAAGGTATGAAATATTTATAAGTAAGCATACAAGCTACTAATACGTATGAATATTTAATACAATTTCTGGGATAGTATATATATATATATATATATATATATATATATATATATATATATATATATATATATATATATATATACGGTGTAACTGCAAAATTGTCCAACTCGTGTAACAGTATTATTATCCATCCCACAAAATGTATAATATCTAAAAAAAAAAACATTACATTAATTGAGTTTCTTTTTTCTAAGTTTTCATATAAGATGTTCAGCCATTTTGATATTATTGGTCATAAGAAACACTTAAAATCCCTTTGAGTTAATCAGCTAAAAAGAGGGGCAGGTTAAAATTACATTGTGTCCGCCCCACTATGTCATCCCAAGTGAGTAATGTTTAGGGGTAAAAGATTCTTCAGACCTTCAGTAATGGGACCAACATTTATACTCTGGCTTCTATATTCAAAATGCATTCAAGAACCATCAAGAGAACTGTGAATACGTTTAAAAATGATATGATTTAGAGAGAGGAAAACTGGAACAGGAGGTCACAACAGGAAGAGAGATCATCATTTCATGTTAGTGCTAGAGAAAAGATCCAGTTTCATTCATAAGAAGTTTGGCACGTGAGAGAGGAGTTTAATTTATGGCAGGCCAAAGAGTACTGAAAAAAGACTTAAAAATTAAATCGTACGTGAAACCTGTGAAGCATCTTGTTACACCAAGACAGAAAGTTAGAAGTTTAGAGAGGGAGAAGATCATCTTGTATAAGTTGGAAAATGATTCTGGAATAATAATAATAATAGTAATAATAATAATAATATATATATATATATATATATATATATATATATATATATATATATATATATATATATAAATATATACTTTATTTTAATCCTTCATGAGCTTGAGCCCAATAATGTTATAAAACCATCGGAAAATTCCAGTAAAATATTTTTAATCATTTCTAAGATACAACGGTGTAAAACTTAATCTAACAAATGGACAATTTTGCATTTATACATACATACATACATACACACACACACACACACACACACACACACACACATAGATAGATAGATAGATAGATAGATAGATAGATAGATAGATAGATAGATATATCGGGTGTAACAACAAAATTGTCTAAATCGTGTAACAGCAAAATTGTCCAAGTGTTAGATTAAAACTTGAACAGTTGTATCTTAGAAATGATTAAATATATCTTACTGGAATTCTTCGAGTTTGGAGGTTACGAGCCTCCATGGGTTTTGAATTTAGATTTTCCTTCTCGTAGACCAGTTGCCATCTAAGGCTAAAGAACACAGTCTGTACAACTATTTACATATAGCTGGAGGGAGAATAGGATTCATACCTTTCCCAAGGTTTTTAGCATGTAAGTGAACGTAAAGGATTCGACTGGAATTCGAACTTGGCATATACATATATATATATATATATATATATATATATATATATATATATATATATATATATATATAGTTAATGAAAAACAGACCACTTTAAGGTTCTATTATAATAATTTATTTCACCAGAGCTCTTTTAAGGGACGCTGGATCATCAAATAACACTTCCCTAAAATGAAACGAAAGGTGAAATGAAAATTCACATTTTTGACGGGTAGTATTAAGTTTATGTAATTTAACAGAGAGGGCAGCAATGAGTGGTGTAAAAGTTTAGAGAGGTTTTATTATATATATATATATATATATATATATATATATATATATATATATATATATATATATATATGACAGTATATTGCTTATGCCATATGTTTTATGTATTAGTACACGATAGTGATTCTTTAGTCTCCTCTGTATTCCCCATTACGTTTTTTTTCTCTTTTCTTCACACTTGATATCAATCTGCTGTTCTTTCTTTCTTTCTTTCTTCCGCACTACCCAGGATCTTTTCCGTATTGGCGTTTGGTTGTTTCTGGTCTGAAGCAAATTTTTCATAACAGCAAATTGTTCATATCAGCAAATTGTGGAACACGTTTCTTCTCTTCGGTTCTTTCATGCAATTTTCAAATCAAGCATATACCGTGTCATACAAGTCGTTAACTGCCCCATTCATCACTTCATTCGTAGACTTTACAACGCTTTATTCCCATCAGCGGCTTAAATAGGCGGAATCATGCTCAGATCCGATGTGTTGTGCACGTCACTACGTGATTCCCAGTCATTTTTTGCATTGGCTGAAATCTCTAAAATGTATAATCTGCTTGATAAATACATGCGCTAGGTCGATGCGGGAAGTAAGGAGATTTGTTCCTTCCGGACATCTGCGATCACGGCTCTCTTTGTTGCTCTTAATAAATTTTGCCTTTTTGTTATTTCTCTAAATCCTGTTTAGTCATTCATTTACTCAAGCTCGCTAAGTAGGATAGACAGTTTATTTCCTTTGTTTCTCTTGCCTTCAATCTGTCCTGTGAGCATCAGATTTTCCAAGCCCTCTTTCCTCATTATGTGCCTTAGAAATGTCTCTTATCTATTTATGATGTTAAGTATACCTCTTTGGTTGTATTTTCTCTAAAACATCATCATTGCTCGCATGTTCGGTCTGTGTTATTCTCAGCATCTTTAGAACTACATTTTATTGTTACTTCAAACCGCTTCTTTATCTGTGAAGAGATTCCCCAACGTTCGCTGCCATATGGGACGACAGATATTATCTCTAGGGCTCTTTTCTTTGTTTCTATTGATATTTTTCGTTTCTTTCTAATTTCTTATTGTCACAGTAAACTCTACATTGTGAGGTTTGCTGGATGTGGTTTACTCTACAAGCGCGAGAAGCGAACGTAAGAGATACAG
Source organism: Acanthosepion lycidas (assembly GCA_963932145.1). Lineage (NCBI taxonomy): Eukaryota > Metazoa > Mollusca > Cephalopoda > Sepiida > Sepiidae > Acanthosepion > Acanthosepion lycidas. Next base: position 47,086,171 of record OZ010607.1, on the reverse strand, counting down.
TTTATGAGGATATCCAGAAAAGATAACATTTAACAAGAGACTTGAAGAGGTCAAGATTATAGTGATCGGGAAAACACCCACTTGGGAGTCTGTTGCACAATCTATAGGTTCCGGGGAAGAAGCTGTATGAATGGAATTTCCTTCTTAGTAATTGATTACGAAGGCAATGGAGGTGTTTCGCCACAGTGTTCTTGGCATGGCGAGTCTTAGATAGGGTTATAATTGGTGAAAATAAGGAATGAATATTGTCAGAAGATTTGTCATGGAAAAAACGATAGAATAGGAAGAGTCTTGCACATTTCTCCTGTAGTAAAGAGACTGAAAAATAATTAATCACTAATAAGGTCGAGAAAACCTTTTTAAAATGGACGTTAATGTGTGGTATGGGCAGCTTTATGATTTCTGGCACCGTCTTCTGTTATTGCCCGAACCAAAGAGTTTAACTGTTGTATTTGATTGATTTTGATGGCACCAATTCGTAACTAAAACTAAACGACCATAGATTCTGTCTTCTTTGAATTGCTTTATTACCGAGTCTAAATTTACTTTCTGAGTCTGACCCCAACACAGTATTATTTGTACATACTTTGATTTTATGACATTTTCTAAGTTTTTATATTTACATTTTACCCTTATCAGCCAGAGTCGCTACAACGGTACCATGTACCTTCGAATCTATGAGACGCCCACACGAATCTACAACATCTCAATTTCCATAAAATAGTATATCCATAAAATTAAAAAGAAGTTAATTGTAACCAAATTATCAACAATAATGGATCATAGGCGAACTATGCAACCAGAAAAATTAAAAATAAATACAATATTTTTCGGCAATTTTTAATATCAACATACATTATGGATAAAAAAAAAAAGTTAATTTTTATTAGTGTTTCTTTTTTCGCCACATAACATGAACAAAACAAATTTACGGATATGGACAAAAAAAACAAACAAAACAGAATGGCGTTAAAATCCGTGAAAAATTTTAATCCTGTAATAGTCAGTTTTATATAGTTTAAATTGAAACGTATATAAATGTAGGTAGAAAAAATTAAATGTTGGTAAGATAGTGACGGCCACAAAGCACTACCCAGGAACCCCAATCAGGTTTCCCCACCCCGTTCGATAGGTTCGGCAGTAATAGGCTCCCTGTGTTTGCAATATGAGTCGTCCTTGAAATGTTGTCCTATGATATTAAATAGCGTAGTCAGATCGAGGCTTTCATATAAATGCCATGCATAGCGTCAAAGCCGTTCAGAAATATCGAAAATGTCTTCTGTATACAACCTCTTTCTAAGGTTAATATTTAAAATGTCTTTGAACGGGTAAAAGTCATGGATCTTGGTGAAGACCACAGTTCTTTAAACCTCGTGGGCTGCACAACAGAATCGCATGCAAAGAACTGCACCAGAAACGTCATCACTCGAAGACTTTCAGCAACAGCAACAGTTACAATGGATATCCCATTTAACTCGAAGAGAAAATAATGACATAATCAAGATGTTGATATTCCACACTACTTCAAACAAAAGGGTAGGGAGGAAACGAACATCAATATTGGAAAGAGCGATGACAGCGACTGGACTCGAGAAAGCTATTTTCCTGTAAAGCAAAAAATGGCTTTAAGAGAAAGATTATATAAACATCAACTGACAGTAGTACTGGCTTCTCGCTCAATGAATGTTGGATGTTTCCTTAGAAGAAAACGGCTAATATTACCTTTTCGATTACTATTTTCTCGATTTGGATTTATTTAAATTCTGTAAATTGATCTCCAGCACTTATAAATCTTTTACTGATTGTCAGGCATATTATTTTCTTCTTTGTGTTCTCCGTTGACTTTTCCCTTTCTTGGGGATTCTTGATTCAGGTTTTTATTGCTACTTGGCCATTTGCTGTGCACGATTGGACGTATTTTTCTCTGGATTCTTTGCATGATACAAGTCCATATTTGTCCAACAGTTCACTTTATCGTTTCATTCCTACTTTAGCATTTACTGTCCCCACGATGATGATAATTTCTAGCGATCTACACTGGTTTTGGGCATTATCTAGCCTGTTATCTAGTTATTCCACCGTGCTCTGTGACGATGACACGTATACGACTATGGTGGCAATATTAAATGGCTTCCCTATCGGTTTCGCGGGAAGATTTCTGCCCAAGATTTGCCACTATCCCAAAACATATATTGTGCTTGTCTCTATCTTCCGTTATTCATTCTTCTCTTTCATTTTTCTCTCAGTCTGCAGAGATGATTGTGTTGCTCAGAAAAGTTCATTCAAAATAAGAGATACAGACGTTTATGCTTACGAACACCACACATCTAATCAGAAATAAAGACTCTGGCGATATTATATGTTCAGTTTAATTTCAAGAAAACCTTCTTGTTTCACTTCAAAGATTTATAAAAGGATTGTATCAAACAATAAATGAGGAAAACTAGAAACAATAATAATAATAATAATAATAATAATAATAATAATAATAATAATAACAGACATGAAAGAAATACGAAATTTGAAGATCTTGAAGTGGAAATCTCAAAATTGTGGTACATGAGGACATCAGTAATCCCAGTTGTAGTTAGAGCCCTCGGAGTGACTGAAAAAAAGGTTCGATAGTCTCAATGAAGGGATTACTGGTAGCCCATGCTTTAAAGAAATAGAAAAATTGTATTCACAAGTACAGCTTGCACATTACAAAGAGTTTTATCTATGTAAAATGTGTGTGATCTTAGTTTTTTTTCTTTGGAAATGATCAGTGATAAATGTCATGAAGCGATTTCTGACCTTAGGTCTCTGTTGATCGACTGAGGCAGAGGATTAGTTCAACTAGAAATGTCTTACAAAATCGCATCAATCGGTCTTTAAAAATACCTGGAAACTGTAGAAGACTGGATAAGGATCTGGGTCAGAGAATATTAAAGAAATAAGAAACTTTATTCGGTAATAAAGGAAGCCAACAAATTCAAAAGAGAATTTCAAGTAGGTGAAGAATTGCCAATAAAGCATAATACACTTACAGCAGCGGCAAAAGAACCTAAAAAAGAGAGCAAAAACAACTGCTATGTACCATATTCAAAAACGATGGCAAGATAAGCCTCTTCATGATCAATACTCTGCCCGTACTAAACAAGCTGATGTAGACAAACACCGTACCCATTTGTGGTCACGTAGTGCAGAGTTAAAAGCTGAACCCTAAGGTTTTATTCTTGCAGCACAGGACCAATGCTTGTTTACTAGAAATTACAAAGGAGACACATTGAAAAAAATTGTTAACCTGAAATGCAGATAATTTGATAAATATCTCGAGTCAAATGACGGGCTTTTATTAGTATCAGTTTGCACAGGGATATACACACTAAAAAAAAAAAAATCGGCGTGATAAACTAGGGTAATGCCTTCACTCGAAAATATACAACTTTCACGGAAAGAAAACGGAAACAAACTGGTATGAACATCATCCAAACCCGGTTACCGAGATAGAACCTGTAATAGATTTATAAGACTTTACAATACACACAGACAGAACAATCAAAGGTAAATATATATGTTGCGTATATGAGTGTGGGTGTGTATGCTGATTGGTCAACTTTCCTTAGCAACATATCAGCCTCTATGGTTTATTTATTATTTGCATTCCTTCAAATATAGATTAAATGTATTGTTCGTCATTTTACTATAAGATGTATTGTATTTACATTCGGACTATTGTCCTCATCTTTGTCGCTATATTTATCACAACGTTTCGGCCGTTGTACGCTCCGGCCTTCTTCAGGTGGTTGGAATTTCGAATTTAACCCTTTATTTCGATCACTGAGGTAGACTGTTCTAGTTCCACATGCCATGTTTGATCGATGTCATTTATCATTTATCTCCTGATAATTTTCCCTCTGATAAGTTCTCCACTGCCTTAACCGGGTATTGAACTCACACTCTTTGGGTCTACCACTGGATGTAACCAACGCCTTTATCCACTGTGCCCTTGAGGACACATGGCGCAGTGGATAAAACGTTGTGATAAATATGGCGACAAAGATGAGGACAATAGTCCGAATAATGGTAATACCGTACATAATACCTCATCTCAGAAATATAGACAGACACGGAATAAAATGTATTGCTGGTCATATTGCATTAAAATTTATTGTTGGCAATTCTAAGGTAATATGTATTGCCGACTCCTTTAATACAGAATAACCAAAGACTACAACAGGTGTGTGCATGTGGTGTTAAAAATCGTGTTGAATTCACAAAACAGAATATCGGTCATAAACAATTTCGTTGTAATACAGTTTCCTTAATTGAACCTAAGCGAATGGATATAAAAACGAGAAATCATCTCGGCATCATCCTAAGGCTGATGTTAATCAAAGGAGGCAGAGGATTAGTTCAACGAGAAATGGCTTACAAAATTGCCACAGTCGGTCTTCAAAAACAGCTGGAAATTGCAGAAGACTGGCTAAGGATCTGTGTCAAAGAACATTTAAGAAATAAGAAACTTTATTCAGTAATAAAGAAAGCCAACAAATTCAAATGAGAATTTCAAGTGAGTGAAATGCAAATGAACCATAATATTGCAGCAGTAAAAGACGTCAAAAAGATAGCAAATCAAATACAATGTGCTAAATGCGATAATGATGGCAACATAAGTCCGTACCAAACAAGTTGATATAAACAAAACCCTGTACCCATCAATGATTACGTAATACAGGGTTAAAAGCTGAAACTGTAGGTTTTATTCTTGCTGCAAAAGATCAATGCTTGTTCACGAGAAATTACCAAGCACATATACTGACAAATTGGGTTAACCCGACCTGTCAATAGATATTCAGGAACAATTACTCTTCTTGCATCAGGTTACACCGTGTTAGAACCCAGTGAATATAAAACTCAGCATGTTAGAGTGGGCCAATACATGCACTGGAAATATTCAGTTTTTACGGTAAGTAAATTACAAGAAACTGGTATGAATAATCACCGAGACCCGATTACAAATATAGGATCTGTAACAATTTTATAGGAGTTTACAGTACACACAGGCAGAACAATCAAAGCTAATTGTCCAGACATCCTGATCAAAGACAAAGACAGAATGTGCTTCTCTTATGGATATGGTAGTTCGTGTAGATTCTAATGTATCTTTGAAGATCTTCAAAATCTATCAAGATACAAGGATTTTTATGTGGAAATATCTTTAGCAGATGAGAAATACGAAAAATTATACTACAGGCCCGTGAAATGATTACACAAAAAAGCTCATGGCGAGTTCTACGACCATAAAATATCGATAGAAATTTCCCTATCGCATCGTTAAGTATGTGTGTTTAATAACCTAATAAGAAACTATTGCAATAACAATCATTAATATAAAGGCTGGTCGTTATCTTAAGAAGTAAGTGGGATACAAACTGAATGGTTTCAACAGACAACTTTTTTTCCATTTCATAGAAACAGGCATTAAACATTTCTATCTTCCCTTTTTTCTTTCATTTTTCACCGAACCATGCAGGGTTTTTTTTTTCTCCTCCTTCCACGCGATTCAAATGAAATAGTCCATTATTTTTTAGGTATTGATAGAGTTGCCCTCTATTGTGAATCAACGAAAGAAGGGACAAGAACAATTTTTATATGGCAAGAATAATAGTAATTATTATTATTAGTAGTAGTAGTAGTAGTATTAGTAGTAGTAGCAGTAGTAGCAGTAGTAGTAGTATTCTCTCTGAATTTGTTTTCACCGTCAGTCACGCTTTTTGGATGCATGTCTGCATTCGTACCAGAAATCAAATGTGCGTACATAATGCGTATATATATTTCATATTTTCGGCGATAAGCGAAGATTTTAAAGCCTTTTATTTCTAAGTAGCTCAGTTCGAGGAATTCTATGTCTAATCCATAACAAATCCATCGCTATCTGAGGCTCCGGGCCAGACGTCCTGGCAGTGCTTTCCACGGATTTGACAATCCTTTCTTTTGTTGGTAGATGCGACAATGAATAACAGGAGATTTGCTTCGCGTTCGCGAAAAATTAGATGGCTTCTTGTGCTAAAACATTTGAAAGTTATCCGGTATTCACATTTTGTAAACGAATTCTTGCTTTGCTGCGAGAGATTTACACTTCATATATTATCATCACCTCTAACTTATCCACGGATTTGTCTAACGGTTATAAATCCCAGTAATAAATAAAAAAAAATATTCACAAGTTTATTTAATATGCATTTTAAATAAAAGGTATATGTAAGGCTTACGGCCATATCACGTTGAAAATGTAAGATGTAAGGCTTACGGCCATATCACGTTGAAACACTGGTTCTCTTACGAGCACGGAAGTAGAGCAACTTCGAGAAATGTTTCCAGAAATAAAATAAAAAATTAACAAGCTTATTTAATCAGAATCGTTAAATAAACGGGAGGTGGATTTGACAATTAGAATGTTTCCTTTGAGATGTAAGGCTTACGGCCATATCACGTTGAAACACCGGTTTTCTTACGAGCACGGAAGTAGAGCAACTTCGAGAAATATTTCCAGAAATAAAAAATATTCACAACTTTATTTAATCAGGATCTTTAAATAAAAGTGATGTGGGGATGACAATTCGAATGCTTCGTTTAATACGAAAGGCTTACGGCCATATCACGTTAAAACACCGGTTGTCGTATGATCACAGAAGTTGAGCTATGTCGAGGTTGATCAGTAAGATTTTTTTTTAAATCAAATTCACCCCCTAAAAGCTAGTAAAGTCACTAAGACAGAATAGGTTACTGGATGTGAAAGAATTAGAAAACACAAGCATTTCTGAGGAGCAAGAACAATAGAAGAGTAATCAGGAAGGTAATCGATAACAATTGATATTGTATTTAATTTTTTGAAAATCAATCTTGACTGGAAAGCAAGAAGCCAGAAGAGATTTTCAAAAGCGAGAAGTGCGAGAAAAGAAACTGTTAGCATAGAATTTACGGTTACATCTAGCAATTTCCGCTGTAAACTGATGGGATCTCGACGCCAGTGTAGTACTGCGCTGAAATTCATAACAACTTGGCAAATGATGAGCTCATCCGAACAATTACCATGAAAGCATTTATAGAAAAGGCACCAGCAGACAACTTTACGGTTGTGAGAAAGTGACTGAAACCGAGTCGCCAGTTCAGGGACCAATAATATTGCGGATTCATCTTTGAATATTATCAAAAATAGTTTTATGAGCACTTGCGAATACTTGGTACAGCTTGGATGTTCGGGTGGTTCAATGAATAACGGCTGGGAATTTGAAATCGGCGAGCCGAGTTCAAATTTCAGTCGTCTTTGTTATATTCATTTAGGAGTAAATATGGTTGGAAAAGGCATGAATCTACCTCTCCCCCCACCAACTAAGGGTTAATTAGTAGCACTTCTATCAGTAATTATTATTTCTCCAAATTTCTTGTAATCTATAAGTATTTTCTTAATTTAAATACATTGCTAAAGGTTGGTAAGCTGTAAAAAATCAATCACTCATTCCTTTAGAAGGAAAGTAAAAAGATCGTGATTCCATAGTGAAAGAAAAAAATGCGATAGTTACAAAAATCTCCCATAAAAACGAATGTCCTTTCTGTCGTATTCCTTTTAGTGAAGTATGTTGCTATAATTATTCTGTGCTATGTTTAGCTTATATATATATATATATTGTTTCACAAGGCCGATGGGTACTTCCGGCGAAACACACGGCTATCTTATCAATATTCGCTTTTTCTCTACCTACATATATTATACGTTACAAATAAAACAAATCACAACTACATCCAACAGAGCCTTTGATCAGGAGGTTTTCAGGAGCATGGAATCACCTCTCTGTGGCTCCTTCTGTACTAGTGAAAATTTTTGCGGATATTGACGTCATTCTGCAAATCCGTGAATTTGTCTCGCTCATGCTGTCTCGAAAAAAACGTTATAAAAAAATTCACTCTTTACATTATTCGGACTATTGTCCTCATCTTTGTCGCCATATTTAATACAACGTTTCGGCCGTTGTACGCTCCGACCTTCTTCAGTTGGTTGGAATGTCGAACTGAACTCTTCATTTCGCTCACTGGGGTAGACTTTTCTAGTTCCACGTGTCATGTTTTAATGGATGTCGGTTGTCAATTATCTCCTGTTAATTCCCTTCTCCACTGCATTAAGCAGGTATTGAACTCACACTCCTTGGGTCCTGTCACTGGATCTAATTAACGCCTTTATCCACTGTGTCATGTGTCCTTGAAATAGTGTACATGATACCTCATCTCAGAAATATAGACAGATAAAAAATTCACTGTTTTTTTTTATCCATAATGCTGATCTTGTTAAAATTATTCAACATGAAATATCTCATTGTTGATTTAAGATGGAATGATCAATTATGTTGTGTCTCTAATTTCTATTTAGATACATTTCAGTTTTATTAAGGGTACTACTAGGTTGGCATCTCGCTCGCACCATTTTACTGTCGAACCAGTTAAATATAACCATCTCTTCTACTCCAACAAAGTCTTCTTTCGCACTTCCCGACAGTGAAACTCCCTTCCTCTTACTTCCTTCCCTGATAACTATGATCTTCAAAAATTTAAATGTAATGTCAATCGACATCTTCAGTTGCCTTGATCACCGTTTTTCTTTTTATCCTCCTCCGTGCTTCTTTTTAGCCTTTCCTCAACCCCACGTATACCCCGTCTCTTCCCTTACTTGCTACATGTGTACTAGTGGTACTCCCGTCTTTCTTACGGAGAAATGCTCAAAATAATCGTTCGCCTATATTGCATATGATTCAGTATTGTAGATAGTATGGTTGCAATAAAATTTGTATTTTTTTTTTTATTAAAACTACTTTATGAAACTTAAGATATAATAGATTGAGATCCTCGCATCATAGATGCGTGAGGGGTAACCATACGCTTGCACGGGCCCTGTTGTGTCTAATAAGATTTCTGATAAGAATGTCTATCACATAACATTTCTCACAACATCTTGTTATAATTGTTCTATTTTATTGTTATTTAATGTTGTTCATCTCTTGGTGTGTCACATGTCTAGGCAAACAAAGCATCCTCTATCGCTGTCTATAAAAGACAGGATGTGTGTGCGTGTGTGTGCGTGTGTGTGTGTGTGTGTGTGTGTGTGTGTAACGAATGCACGGACGCAATTTTCGACGGATTTTCACTAAAATTTACATGCACATGCTCCAAGTTAGCAAAAAGGCCAAGACCGACTTTGCATTTCCCAACTCCCATCGATAGTGGAAATAATCGATTTTTTCATGCTTCTACGGCAGTTTTCATGTAGTTTGCGGCCATTTTCTACTGTCCAGAGTGAGAGCCTCTAGCTGGCTGCCACGAATAGACAGGAAGATTCTACTGGTTAGCATGAGAGCCAACAGCTGACTGACACGAATGTTAACTAGCATGCAAAAAAAATCGGTAGCTGCATAGTGGGAAAAATTCAAATCTTCATGACACTTTACTCCAATTGGCTCATTCGCTGGCTTAAACTCAACGTTGATTCTAATTCCGGAGAACTGGGTTGGGTGTGAAAAAGTATTTGTTGTTAACATTCTTTTTTCATTCGGTTTTTCCAGTTACGAGTCCTTTTTTAAAGCTGATCGTTTTGTGTTCATTTTGTTTAGTTCTTTTTTCGTAACAGATTTAATGTTTAGTATAGAGCTTAGAAAAAATTCGCAATGTGAGATAGGCAAGAAGTAAGGCATGTAGCAACATCAGCACGGCAAAGGGCACTCCTTTAAAGGCAAGGAAGGGCAAAAATATTTTAAGTCAAGTGATAGCGATTGCTGTATGTGTCGTACGATTTTTGAATCAAGCACGGGCAACGCCGGGCCATGCTGCTAGTTATACATAAGCGTTAGTATTGCATATTATTATAACTATTCTATTTAAAATGTATGGTTGTTAATTTCTTATTGTGAGTAATACGAAGGTACGTAAGAACCCATATTCAATTAGTATATTGTTATAATTATTCTATTTAATTAATATGTATTGTTTATTTCTGACTGTCATATAAAGTCTTGAGTAAAAACGAATTTTCTGCTGCTCGCGTAAACTTTATTATAGCATATTGTTACAATAATTCTATTTTGTTATTAGTTCTTCTATGTGTTGTGTTTCTTCAGGATGTTGCCTGTCATGGCTCTCTACAATTTTCTTGCGTCCAGGGTATGACGATAGACTACATCGTCGTCCTGGGTAAGACGGTAAACTACATCCGCGTCCTAGGTAAGACGATAAACTACATCCGACAGTAGAGCCTTTTATCAAGAGATTTTCAGGAGGATGGGACCACCTCTTTATTGCTGGTGTTCTCAGGTCCACCTTGACTCAGGGTGGTGGCACCTGTCGGGGTCTTAGATATGGGCAAATTGTTAACCTGCCCACCCAAGGGGCTAAAGCATTCAGAAAGTATAAAAATAAGCTTTAATTCCAGAAATATATTTTTGGAAAAAATTATTACCAGCAATAAATTTTTGAAGATAAAAATTATTACCAGCAATACATTTTTGAAAAGATATAACCGGCAATAAATTTTTGCAAAAAAAAAAAATATTACCAGCAACAAATATTTTGTCGGCATTAAATAACCCATTGAGGATGGTATGCCGTAAATCAAAACCAAATCAAACCAATTTTCTGTCCTTTGTACTTCTTAATGAATATTAACTTTCCACCATCCATTTACTGAAACTCGCTAGGTAGGTTATGCGCTGGTTTCATCTAATTCTCTTGGCTTCAATCTGTCCTGTGAGTATCAGATTTTCCAAGCCCTCGTTTCTCATTAAATAACAGTCTTTTCCTTATATTAAATATCTATCTATATATACAAAACTGACTATATGTGTATGGGTGTGTATTCGCGAACTCCTCGAGAACCATAAGGCATATTTCCACCAAATTTGAAACATAGGTTGTACTCGATACTGGATATGTCTGGGCAAAAATATTTAGTCATTTTTCAAAAATCAATTACCGATAATCGATAAATATAGTGTTTAAAGTGAAATTTCCATTAATTTGGTTCTTTTTAAACTTTCAGACTTAAAGTCTAAACCTTGAGGCCGATTTTAATGAAACTTGATAAGTTTATGTAACTTACTGTCACGCTTATTATACGCTATATTGGTTTTGTTTCTCTCGACACTGGGACATCCAGGGTGCCCCAAAGGGACCCCCAAAAATTCAAATTGCTTCGGTTTTGATGAAATTTTGCATGTTTGTTACACTCTTACAATGAGATAGAAATCGGTTGTCAGATTTTTAAAAATGCATGAGGGGGCCACCAGGATCACCCTATAAACCCCTTGATGGCTCAGTTGCTTTTCAAGTGTATTTTGTAGGAGTATTCCCCAATTTCAGCGAAAATTTCAGTACATATTGAGATTATATCGTCTAAGTGAAGTAGTTGTTGAATTTCTTCTCCTTCCAAATGCATGTTGTTCATTCGATGTAGTTTTTGAGCAAAAGCTGTTAACAAAGCATTTCTCATCAACAGTTTTTGAAGATCGATTGCGATTAATGCACTCTGCATTTGCTGACAATTTTTTTGTATCTTCTGTGCTTCTGTAAAAAACTGCTAGTATATATATAAGTAATTTTGTTACAATGAGCTTATAGGGACAGTCAAAATAAAAGTGAATCTCTTTCTTTATACGTGTCCCTTCAGGACGATTGCTCTCCAAAATTTCCTCTACTTTATAGCTTTTAATATAAACGCCGGGTAATACTGCTAGTATATATATAAGTAATTTTGTTACAATGAGCTTATAGGGACAGTCCAAATAAAAGTGAATCTCTTTCTTTATACGTGTCCCTTCAGGGTGATTGCTCTCCACAATTTCCTCTACTTTATAGCTTTTAATATAAACGCCGGGTAATACTGCTAGTATATATATAAGTAATTTTGTTACAATGAGCTTATAGGGACAGTCCAAATAAAAGTGAATCTCTTTCTTTATACGTGTCCCTTCAGGACGATTGCTCTCCACAATTTCCTCTACTTTATAGCTTTTAATATAAACGCCGGGTAATACTGCTAGTATATATATAAGTAAGTTTGTTACAATGAGCTTATAGGGACAGTCCAAATAAAAGTGAATCTCTTTCTTTATACGTGTCCCTTCAGGACGATTGCTCTCCACAATTTCCTCTACTTTATAGCTTTTAATATAAACGCCGGGTAATGCTGCTAGTATATATATAAGTAATTTTGTTACAATGAGCTTATAGGGACAGTCTAAATAAAAGTAAATCTCTTTCTTTATACGTGTCCCATCAGAACGATTGCTCTCCACAATTTCCTCTACTTTATAGCTTTTAATATAAACGCCGGGTAATGCTGCTAGTATATATATAAGTAATTTTGTTACAATGAGCTTATAGGGACAGTCCAAATAAAAGTAAATCTCTTTCTTTATACGTGTCCCTTCAGGACGATTGCTCTCCACAATTTCCTCTACTTTATAGCTTTTAATATAAACGCCGGGTAATACTGCTAGTATATATATAAGTAATTTTGTTACAATGAGCTTATAGGGACAGTCCAAATAAAAGTGAATCTCTTTCTTTATACGTGTCCCTTCAGGACGATTGCTCTCCACAATTTCCTCTACTTTATAGCTTTTAATATAAACGCCGGGTAATACTGCTAGTATATATATAAGTAATTTTGTTACAATGAGCTTATAGGGACAGTCCAAATAAAAGTGAATATCTTTCTTTATACGTGTCCCTTCAGGACGATTGCTCTCCACAATTTCCTCTACTTTATAGCTTTTAATATAAACGCCCGGTAATACTGCTAGTATATATATAAGTAATTTTGTTACAATGAGCTTATAGGGACAGTCCAAATAAAAGTGAATCTCTTTCTTTATACGTGTCCCTTCAGGACGATTGCTCTCCACAATTTCCTCTACTTTATAGCTTTTAATATAAACGCCGGGTAATACTGCTAGTATATATATAAGTAATTTTGTTACAATGAGCTTATAGGGACAGTCCAAATAAAAGTGAATATCTTTCTTTATACGTGTCCCTTCAGGACGATTGCTCTCCACAATTTCCTCTACTTTATAGCTTTTAATATAAACGCCCGGTAATACTGCTAGTATATATATAAGTAATTTTGTTACAATGAGCTTATAGGGACAGTCCAAATAAAAGTGATTCTCTTTCTTTATACGTGTCCCATCAGGACGATTGCTCTCCACAATTTCCTCTACTTTATAGCTTTTAATATAAACGCCGGGTAATACTGCTAGTATATATATAAGTAATTTTGTTACAATGAGCTTATAGGGACAGTCCAAATAAAAGTGAATCTCTTTCTTTATACGTGTCCCTTCAGGACGATTGCTCTCCACAATTTCCTCTACTTTATAGCTTTTAATATAAACGCCGGGTAATACTGCTAGTATATATATAAGTAATTTTGTTACAATGAGCTTATAGGGACAGTCCAAATAAAAGTGAATCTCTTTCTTTATACGTGTCCGTTCAGGGTGATTGCTCTCCACAATTTCCTCTACTTTATAGCTTTTAATATAAACGCCCGGTAATACTGCTAGTATATATATAAGTAATTTTGTTACAATGAGCTTATAGGGACAGTCCAAATAAAAGTGAATCTCTTTCTTTATACGTGTCCCTTCAGGACGATTGCTCTCCACAATTTCCTCTACTTTATAGCTTTTAATATAATCGCCGGGTAATACTGCTAGTATATATATAAGTAATTTTGTTACAATGAGCTTATAGGGACAGTCCAAATAAAAGTGAATCTCTTTCTTTATACGTGTCCCTTCAGGACGATTGCTCTCCACAATTTCCTCTACTTTATAGCTTTTAATATAAACGCCCGGTAATACTGCTAGTATATATATAAGTAATTTTGTTACAATGAGCTCATAGGGAGAGTGCAAATAAAAGTGAATCTCTTTCTTTATACGTGTCCGTTCAGGGTGATTGCTCTCCACAATTTCCTCTACTTTATAGCTTTTAATATAAACGCCGGGTAATACTGCTAGTATATATATAATTAATTTTGTTACAATGATCTTATAGGGACAGTCCAAATAAAAGTGAATCTCTTTCTTTATACGTGTCCCTTCAGGACGATTGCTCTCCACAATTTCCTCTACTTTATAGCTTTTAATATAAACGCCGGGTAATGCTGCTAGTATATATATAAGTAATTTTGTTACAATGGGCTTATAGGGACAGTCCAAATAAAAGTGATTCTCTTTCTTTATACGTGTCCCATCAGAACGATTGCTCTCCACAATTTCCTCTACTTTATAGCTTTTAATATAAACGCCGGGTAATACTGCTAGTATATATATAAGTAAGTTTGTTACAATGAGCTTATAGGGACAGTCCAAATAAAAGTGAATCTCTTTCTTTATACGTGTCCCTTCAGGACGATTGCTCTCCGCAATTTCCTCTGCTTTATAGCTTTTAATATAAACGCCGGGTAATACTGCTAGTATATATATAAGTAATTTTGTTACAATGAGCTTATAGGGACAGTCCAAATAAAAGTGAATCTCTTTCTTTATACGTGTCCCTTCAGGGTGATTGCTCTCCACAATTTCCTCTACTTTATAGCTTTTAATATATGTTATGTTTGTTATCAATCTTAAAACTTGTTCTTCCATCCAATTACTGAAGTTCGCTAGGTAAGTTACACGCTGTTTCCCTCTGTTCCTCTTGCTTTCACTCTCTCCTTTGAGTATCAGATTTTCCAAGCCCTCTTTTCTCATTACGTAACCTATAAGTTACATCTGTCTTTTCCTTATAAGTGTCCTTTTTTTTCCATTTTCTCTAAAACGTCATCATTGCTCACATGTTCGGTCTATAGTTGGCGATTCGTCTCCAGCTGTGCCGGTCAATCTCTCTGCCTCCGTCCAGAGAGGATCCCCAGACGAGGCAGATATCGAAGGCTACGTCGGCAAACAGCTACCTGACCCCGTTTTATACAGGAAATTTTTGGTCGAGCCTACGGGCTCTGAAACCTCACATTAAAATCGGCCTTGTGTCGCATCTGACCGCGTGGGGCGGTTGGTAGATATCCTGCAGTTGGAGATTCGTCTCCAGCTGTGCTGGTCGAACTCTCTGCCTCCGGAATGAAAGGATCTCCAGACGAGGCTATGTCGAAGGGTAGAATCTCGCTTTGGAAAACAGCTACCCGACCCGGTTTTATACGGAACCTACGGGGAATTTTTGGCCGAGCCTGCGGGCTCAGATACCCCACATTAAATTTGGCCTTGTGCCACATATAACCGCGTGATCTGGTTGGTATATATCCTGCAGTTGGAGTGTGGAATTGATTTGACTCACTTCTAGCAGTTGATTACTTCTACGCGCCGCTGGCGAATCTTATATGCGTTGTTCGTGTCCTAGTTATTTTCGTTCATTACCAACCTTCGTGTGATTATTCTATTCAGTAACCTTCCCTAGGTTACAACAATATGTCAACTAAATAAACCTTAAAGCAAGAGAATGAACAAAGGACTGACATGGTGTTCTGTGAGAAATTAATTCTATTTTAAATTAATATTATTATCGATTCTGGTGTGTTTCCCGGTTTCCTTATTGGAAAGATCGAATGCATTCGTGGCATCGATCTTCTGATCGCTATTAAGCTTCGTTACCTTTCCAATAATATTTTTTTTTTTTTTGTAATTATTACTTCTGGTTGAACAAACATTGATTGGCTCGGGCAAGAATCAATTCTCTTTCGAGTTCCCCAGGTGACAAATCAAAAGCTTCCCTTGCCATTGTTGTATAGATGCTTTGTAGATGTTCGCACTGAACATGTGAAATCACAATACATTGCACGCAATTCTAGCGTTAATGGCCGCATCATATCGAAACACAGTTTCTCATACGATCACGGCTTGGGAATATCGAGTGTTGTAAGCTTTGGTGCGCTGGTAGAGTAATATATAAAAGAAAAATCTATTACAGTATATCAAAACTTCATATATTTTCCCATAATCCTTCAAAGACTTATTTCTTTACACACACACACACACACACACACACACACATATATATATATGTATATGAGGATCGGAGAGCTGAGATCGAATTCCAGTCGAATCCATTACATTCACTTACGTGCTAATAACCTTGGGAGAGGTATGAATACTCTTCTTCCTCCATCTATAGGCAAATAGCAGGATAGACTGGGCTCTATAGACGTGGATGGCAACTGGTCTAGGAGAAGGATAATTCTGAACTCAAAACCTGCGGAGGGCCATTTCGGATCTTGTGGCACGTAGTGCTACAGGTCTATGTACTCGGCCCTACAAAAAGCGTGGTTAGTTCTGCATAAAGCCTTCTCGGCTGTTGGTTCTGAGAAACTGAGCTGCTTGACACTCATATGTCGAATACGACGGAAGAGTCCACCATATATATATATATATATATATATATATATATATATACACACGCGTGTATATGTGTATATATCTATCTATCTATCTATCTATCTATCTATCTATCTATATAAATATATATATATGTGTGTGTGTGTGTTTATATATATATATATATATATATATATATATATAGATATATATATATATATATGTATGTATGTTTGTATGTATGTATGTATGTATGTATGTAAGTATGTATATTAAAATAACAAGAGAGAACGGTAAGATTTATAATCGGGTGTTCTTAGCAATAATTTTTCTTTTAAAAAACAGTGCTCGATATAAACAGTAGAACGTAATATTATAATTATTTTCTTTTTTAAAAATATGATTCCGTTTCAGTTATGAAACAGAAATTTCCTGTGTTGCGATGAAATCATATTTTCAAAAAAAGAAAATAATTATAAAATATTTTAAGACATTTTTATATTTATACATTCTTTTTATAGATACAAATATTTAAGTAAATGTTCTGTTTATAATAAACAGTATTAAACAACATTTACCGGCCTGAATGTCCGGGAAATTTTCACAGAAAATAATCGTCCTCCGAATATATATATACTAGCAGCATGGCCCGGCGTTGCCCGTGCTTAATTAAAAAATCGTACGACACATAGAGCAATCGCTATCACTTGACTTAAAATATTTTTGCCCTTCATTGCCTTTAAAGGAGTGCCCTTTGCTGTGCTGATGTTACTACGATTAAAGCAATAGTGTTGACAAAGTCGAATATGTCATTTGTGGCTCAAAGTCAGAACTGGTAGCAGGGATAAAAAAAAAGCCGAATTTCAATGGCCCTGCACCCATTCCAGAATTTGAGTCCGAACTCAAAAATCGGCCTCCGTCATGTCCTTACGGCAGCCATTTGCAAACTTGTGGTGAAAACCGCATCGAAATCGGGTGAGAAATGCAACCTGGGCGAGGTAAAAACGCCCACGACCGACTACATGAGAAATATAGATTATCGATTTTTTTCGGAACCTGAGTCCGAACTCAAAAATCGGCCTCCGTCATGTCCTTACGGCAGCCATTTGCAAACTTGTGGTGAAAACCGCATCGAAATCGGGTGAGAAATGCAACCTGGGCGAGGTAAAAACGCCCACGACCGACTATATGAGAAATATAGATTATCGATTTTTTTCGGAACCTGAGTCCGAACTCAAAAATCGGCCTCCGTCATGTCCTTACGGCAGCCATTTGCAAACTTGTGGTGAAAACCGCATCGAAATCGGGTGAGAAATGCTGCCTGGGCGAGGTAAAAACGCCCACGACCGACTACATGAGAAATATAGATTATCGATTTTTTTCGGAACCTGAGTCCGAACTCAAAAATCGGCCTCCGTCATGTCCTTACGGCAGCCATTTGCAAACTTGTGGTGAAAACCGCGTCGAAATCGTGTGAGAAATGCAACCTGGGCGAGGTAACAACGCCCACGACAGACACACAGACAGACAAGAGAAATATAGATAGTAGATAGATATAGATATAGATATACAGAGTGTAACTGCAAAATTGTCAAAATTGTGTAATAGCATGGGATAACTGTCCATCCCACAAAATGTTTAAAATCTAAAAAATACTAAACTAGCTGAGGTTCTTTTTCCAGGTTTAAAAAAAAAATGTTTAGCTTTCTTGACATGATTTGTCATAAGAATAAATGAAAAAAACCTTTCAGTTATTCAGTTAGAAAGAGAACACAAATAGTTTTGTTTCAAACCCACTATATCTTCCTGGTTTCTATCTTCAAAGTTCATTCAGGAACCATCACGAAAAAGTTGAACGAGTTTAAAAAAGGGGGAAGTCACAGAAGTAAGAGGGATCGTCATTTCAATTTGGTGCTAAATACATTCTCATTGTTCAAAGTAGAGTTCAATTGTTTACTAAAATCCTGAAGGAATTCCAGTAAGATATCTTTAATCATTTCTTTTATACACCGTTTCAAAGCTTAATCTAAAAATTGGACAATCTTACTATTATACCCGATATATATATATATATATATATATATATATATATATATATATATATATATATATATATATATGTAAAGAGAGGGAGGGAGAGATAGAGGAAAGTTCAGACATTATTTTTAATGGATACCCGTATTTGATAAATAAAGGTCCTATTTTGCCTTTATTTTTTGTATTGTCTTCTCAGCCGAACGGTAAAAGCATGCTGTGTCAGACAGTGGTACCACCTGCAAATAGGGATGCAACATCGAAGCCTGAGGAAGGGCAGATTCACTTTATAGAGGCTTATCGAGATCACTGGCTAGCAGACGTACTACAATACTGTTTAAAAAAACGGAACGTCTACTCAAATAAGTGTATCCACTAATATAACATTTAAAGAAAAAATAATTAAATATAACAGTAAAAAATAAAAACAATTATTGATATATATAAAATATATCGGAAAATACATTAACTTATTATTTTAAATAAAACACACGAGATTCACTTTTTCATCTTCGAACTTATGAATTCCAAAATAGCCGAAAAAAATATATTATCGGATATTTTTTCGAAACAGTATACTCTCATGAAAGTTTTTTTTTTCAAATAGTCACTACTGTATAACTCAGGATCATTTACCCAAATTTATAAAATGTTTATAAATTGTCAGATGTTTTGCTGTATCACAGCTCTTCAGTGTGGCTAGACATCCAATTGCTTCGGAACTCGACCAATTTGACATCTGTCAGAGATCTTACGCCTAGGCTATGGCCGCAGGGCAGAGTGAAGTGGAAATTGTAACGTTTCCTAACCGAAATACGCCAGTATACCGGAGAACTTAATTCTTACTTGAAGAGTAATGGACTAATAGAGGCCGCTGTTATGTGCGTATATATATATATATATATATATATATATATATATATATATATATATATATATATATAGCCAAGTATATGGTTGGTGTATACGGAATAAATTCCAATAACCAACAATTACTATTCTTAAAAGAGTGATCAATACAGAGTAGAGCGAATATAATCTACATCCAACATCATCACTTGATAAGACACCAGAGTTTTCGAAACGAGGAAGAATTTCTTTCGGCGTGAGCCATTTTCCAAGAGGAAGGATTATCTTTTCCGGGGGTGGGGGACTATGTATCATGCATTTTTTCATTAAATCGTCCAAGAACTTATCATTATTGGCATCAGGAATTTCAGCAGTCGCGATCTTACTTATGCCATCGTTACCTTATATTAGAAACTCAATCTCATGTAAGCAGCTTCCAGTTTTTGTTGCCGGTTCATGAGGAATGCAGTTTATAAGCATAAAATTAGGAACCTTCAGTTTTTCTTTAGATATGTAAGGTGTAATAAGAATTTTTATGAATAGAAAAGCTTTCTTGAAGATTTCATTTTATCTGAAAGCTAGAGGATTAAATCTACTATTTTCAGTAAACATAATACTCTGGTGTACTTCAAATAGAACTAATAGTGATTTTTTATATATCGAGATATTTGTAAACAAAAGTTAATTCTCGGTTTTAAAAATCTTGAAAAAATATTACCAAAATCTTGAGAAAACTGTGTAGAAAACCACTGACAATAAGTAAAATGAGAAAATTAATTTCAAATGCAAATGAAATAAAGTCTAAAAACAATTAAATTAAAAATTAGATTACAAATTAAATTCAAGGTTTCAAATCAACTCTAAGAAAATAAAATTGCTGAAGGAAGAAAAAGGAAAATAAAAACAAAAACAAATTATGATATAGGAGTTAAATATAAAACTAATTTGAAAGGAAATTGAAAAATCACATGTAAATTAAAAAATAAGAATTTGAAATTGAATTTAAATTAGAAAGTTATGATAAAGTATAAAATATTTTCCTACTAAAATAAAATACATACATTAAAAATTCTTATAGAGAATGACTGGTCGATAGACACTGATTTTCGTCTTCAATGAAATCCCATGAACATCTTATAGGCGATCCTTAAGCTTCCCAAATAAATTGGTTTTCTTTGATATTCAGTTAACTATTTCGTCATCCAAATAGGTACTTGTATTAACTTTGCTTCCTAAGTACATAATATATATATATATATATATATATATATATATATATATATATATATATATATTGTAATGGAAAAGTTTCACAGTGGAGGCTTGTATTTGTACTAAGTCGGTCCTAAAAAAGGCTCAACGTACAAAACGTTAGGAACTTGAGAGGTAATGACGCAGAGAAATCTAGTTGTGGTCGCTGATACTTTAGCATCCAACTAACGGTCGACTGACTGACCCACTGAGCGACTCCAACTACTCGTACTTATGGGAGAGTCTATTAACAATAGATTAGCTGTGTTCCACTATAACATATATATATATATATATATATATATATATATATATATATATATATATATATATATATATGTGTGTGTGTGTGTGTGTGTGCGTGTGTGTGTGTGTGTGTGATGGATAAATTCTCGTCTAAACTAGGCAACACTGATATCTCATATTAACAGAAATATTTACCCAAGTAAAGAAAAATATCTTGAAAACAGAATAAATTTATTCAATAAAATCGACATCGGCTTCAAGCTCTAGACGCCTTCGGAATCTCCCGCAAGTCTTCTGGGCGGTTTCCTTGTTTAAGATGGTGAATGATGCCATAATCATTGCCTTCAGTTCATCGTTAGTGTAACAAGGAGTTTTGTTTGTTCAACTGCGCCCCGAACACAATAATCAAGTGTGTTTTAGTTTGGGAGTTACGTGACCAGATTTAAGGGGTGATGTGGTCGCAGAATTATCTGACAGCCATGACCGGTTTATCCTATTTGTGTGGCATGGTGCAGAGTCCTGTTGCCAGACATAGGTTCATCCAGCGGCCAACCTGTTGACCCAAGGCAACAATACCTCCTCAAAGCAATTGATGTAGACTTCCGGCTTGAGTAGTCTGAGAATCTCACCTACAATTTCGGGAGTTCTTTTCTTAGCAGAACATTTAGATTGAGTGTTTCGAGCTGAGATACATTCGTAAATAAGACTCGATTCATCCGACTCTTGCCAAATGCTCTGCACTGTCCTCAGACTAACAGTCAAACACTCTGAAATGTTCTGGCGCGAATGACAAGCAGTACAGCAGATTGTTTCTAAATTTATGGTAGAAAGAATTGCATCATGGTGCTTTTTTTTCTCACAGACGGTGCCCAACTAACTCTACTATACTATTCATTCGAAATATCATAAATGAATAACTCGCATACATGAAATTAAATAAGATGACGACAATTTACCTATCGCACACAGGACATGCGTATCAGTGTTGGTACTATTAGTGAAGGTGTTAATCATCTTTTTCGTCTTATTTTCTACTACTGCTCAGTTTAGAAGAAAGAGTGGGGTTGACAAAACAATTTTAATCTATTCTCTTTCTAACTGAATAACACAAAGGGTTTTTCAGTGATTCTTAAGACAAATGGTGTAAAGATAATTAAACTTTTGTTTTAAACCTGGTGAAACAAACTCTATTAGTTTAGTGTTTTTATTTTTTTAGATATTAAACATTTTGTGGTATGGACAATTTCATTTGTCTGTTTTTGTTCGCATAGTTGATTCCCAAGAAGCGATAAACTCGTGTTTTCATGACGCTGTAAATTTGTCGTTGCTTGGAAATCATCCATGTAAACAGAAACAGACTATCATCACTGTCTTGTCCGTGTATTGCTTAATATATTGTACATTAATTGTCATCTTTGATAATGGCTTATGTCAGCCGAAAGCTTAGATAGGATTAAAAAATATGCATCAATATTATGATTTTCTTTCTTTGTTTAATGATAATGTTAAGCTTA
>OZ010607.1:46983880-47061380 GCA_963932145.1 Acanthosepion lycidas | reverse complement strand
TAAACGTAAAGGTGAGGAGCTAAGTACAAAAATAAAATTAGAGCGCTGAAAGTTTTCCTTAAAAATAACGAGGTAAATAATTTGTTCACTTAAATGTAAATAATTTCACTTTTCTCCTTCCGTACAACAAATTATTCTCACGGAATCCGTCAATAAGTCATTCATCACCTGTCAAGTGAGGCGAAAGATTATGACCTGCTTTGTTTTATTTTCAAATTACATCTTTCCGGCGCAGAAGCTAAGTTAAGTTTGGTTTAAAATATTTTAAATAAACATTATAATTTCTGATTTTCTTAAAATAAGTTTTGAAAAAATCATAATTGATATTTAAAATAATTTCAAAGTAAGATTTCTATATTTTTTTTTTATAAAATGGAAAAAAAATGTTGCCATCTGTCAATTTTACTGACTAAAAAAAAAAGAAAAGATTTTTAACGAAAATTTCGGACGTGCCAGGAACGATTAAAAAATGTAAAAAAATACCCCCCCAATACTTTAATCTGTCTTCTTAATAATAGTATAAACATTTAGACGATAAAATTTTGTTTTCATCAAGTTCGGCGTCTTCTTCATCATGCTATGCTCTTTTCTTAGCATTCTCGTGGAGCTAACTAACGGCGAAAAAATGTATCGTCTGCTTCACTATACTTAACTATGAACACGTTCGGCGGTTAATCGGATGTAAATAAATCGATTAAAACATCAGAAAAAACAAGACCTCGTATTTAAAAAAATGTTTATACAACATTTTATATTATAATTAAGTAATATTTGTTTCAAATCAGGTTAAGTTCACTTGAAATTTGCCCATTTTCCCCAAATAACGTTTTAGAAATATATATTTTATTTTTGCAAGATTTTAAAATGGAGAATTAAACGTTGTTTACAAATGTGTCAACCATGACATTTTTGATCGATTTTAATGAACAAAAATCGATTTCGATTACTATAATTTCTATTTGAAATACAACACAAATGATTTTTTACATTTTGCACAAACATCAAACGCAAAATTTAATGTCTGTAAAAAAAAACAGCGTACAATCAAATTTAGAAAATTAAAATCTAACGCAAAAGATTATTAGAATTATAAAAAAAATTATATTATAAATAAAAACTATCGCATATGACGGTCCATATTCGTTCCTTGCAAGATTCAGAACGTAAAAACGGCCCTTTACAGGGTCAACCCCCCATTCAAATTGTTAACCCCCTAAGTCTGTCTGCGGGTGACTATATATATATATATATATATATATATATTAAAAAATAGATCATCCAATCACGCTCCCTTGTTTTCAACCTTTCGTTATCGCCATAAGGTTGAAAATATGTCAATTTAAAAGCTCTCCATATTAAATGTTTATTTTTCATTATACGGGTATTGGGCACTTTTTAATACAACCGTTTCTTAGTGTAATTCAACCCTGACTAATGACTGTTTTATGATTATGAATCAACAGACTTTATCTAGCTTCGTTTCATAGTCTTGGATTTCCTCGGCACCTTAAAATATTGTTCTTTCCAAGTGGGACTCAATATTTGGAAAATGGAAAAAAATGTAAGGAGCAAAATTCAGGAATATGGTAGTTGTCAGACCTGAAGATTATTGTGCTTGGGCAAAATCTGCTGCACAAACTGGGCTGAATGGAGAGGTGTGTATTTTCATTGTGGAGTTGCCACTCACCAGACGCATGCTTTACTGACACGTCAGGGTAGTAATCCTTGTTTACTGTCTGATCACGTGGGGCATACACATGATGAGCAAAACACTTTTAGTCGGAGAAAACAGTCAGCAGTCTTGGAAAGTTTGGGTTCTTCCCCTGCAAAGTCTTGTTTTCGGAGTCATAGCAAATGAACCCACGATTCAGTATCTTTTATGACAGTTTTCGAAACATCTTCTGTGGCATAGAGAGACAACCACAATCTAATCAGATTCCTTCCAAGCCATAGCCATAAACACACGATTTGTTACCTGTTAACTGTTTTCGAAAAGCCCTAGCCATAGTCATCGACACACGATTCGCTACTTGCTGTGACCGTTTTCGAAACGTCTTCTGCGATGTGGTGAGGCGAGATTACACTCTAATTAGATTATGTCTTAGCCATAGCCATAAACCCAGGATTCGTTACCTGTTATGATCGTTTTCGAAAACACTTCTTAGACGACCACACTCTACTCCTTCCAAGCCATAATCATAAACAAACGACAGAGTTTAATGTCATTCTGAGCAACGAGGCTTCACTCTTCGTACTTTAGCTTCCTTACCATAGCAACAATGCCGATCTATTGTTACGTGATCTCTTATATATATATATATATATATATATATATATATATATATATATATATATATATATATATATACGAGCAGCATGGCCCGGAGTTGCCCGTGCTTGATTGAAAAATCGTGCGACTCATACAGCAATCGGTATCACTTGACTTAAAATTTGTTTGCCCTTCCTTGCCTTTAAAGGAGTACCCTTGCCGTGCTGATGTTGCTACATGCCTTACTTCTTGCCTATCTCACACTGCGAATTTTTTATAAGCTCTATACTAAACATTAAATCTCTTACGAAAAAAGAACTAAACAAAATGAACGCAAAACGATCAGCTTTAAAAAAGGACTTGTAACTGGAAAAACCGAATGAAAAAAAGAATGTTAACAACAAATATTTTTTCACACCGAACCCAGTTCTGCGAAATCAGAATCAACGTTGAGTTGAAGCAAGCGAATGAGCCAATTGGAGTAAAGTGCCATGCAGATTTAAATTTTTCCCACTTGTAACGAATGCAGGTATCGATTTTTTGCATCCTAGCATGCTAGTTAACATTCGTAGCAGCCATCTATAGGCTCTCCCTCTGGGCAGTAGACAATGGCCGCAAACTACATGAAAACTGCCGTAGAAGTATGAAAAACCGATTATTTCCACTATCGATGGGAGTTGAGAAATGTAATGTCGGTCTTGGCCTTGCCGCTCACTTGGAGCATTAGCATGCAAATTTTAGTGCAGATCCGTCGAAAATTGCGGCCGTGCATTTGTTACACACACACATCCTGCCTTATATATATATATATATATATATATATATATATGTGTGTGTGTGTGTGTGTGTGTGTGTGTAAACATGACCGCTTGGCTAGCAGTTTTTACAAAAGAACGAACAAAAAGGAGTGATCCAAATCTGCAGAGAACGTGTTTCTTCGCCGATAACTCAAACCGTTAGACATTACCATCTTTCAAACTTGCGGTATCTTCTCATCAGTATTGCAGATTGATGGCCACCCTGCTCCTTCTTCGTGCGTCACTCTCGTCCGGACACCTTTAAACTACTCGATTCAATCATACACACTTCGACGGGAACTGTTGCCGTATTGAGGTAAATGCCTGCGAAAAATCTCAGTCCCTGACAAGTATTCCGACCAGAGAAATCGGATTACTGCTCTTTGTCCGTCCTTCTACATACTGCTAGCGTAGCTGACATGTGTGCACTGTAAAAGCAGAAAGAAAATATTTTTTTTATTAATCCTCTTACTTTTTTTTGCCCAGGTACATGACACAAATATTAATATGAGGGAAAATTCCTAGCTCTTACTAATTTTTTTTTATTTATTCTCGTACAATGATTTACCAAGGTACCTTACACTAATATTAATATGAGGGAAAGATTCTTACATATTTATTTGATTCTTATTTTATTTATCCTCTTATAATTATTTGCACAGGTTTGCACTAGTATTAATATGAGGGATATTTTTTTTTTTGCACTCGTAAAATTATTTACCAAGGTAACTTACATTAATACTTAAGTGACGGAACTTTTTTTTTATTTATCCTTGTACAATTATTTGGTAAGGTCACTTAAATTAATATTCATATGAGGGATCAATTTATTTATTTGTCTCCGTACAAGGATTTATCAAGGTACCTTACATTAATACTTAAGTGACGGAAATTTTTTTTATTTATCCTTGTACAATTATTTGGTAAGGTCACTTTAATTAATATTCATATGAGGGATCAATTTATTTATTTGTCTCCGTACAAGGATTCACCAAGGTACCTTACATTAATACTTAAGTGACGGAACTTTTTTTTTTATCTATCCTTGTACAATTATTTGGTAAGGTCACTTAAATTGATATTCATATGAGGGATCAATTTATTTATTTGTCTCCGTACAAGGATTTCCCAAGGTACCTTACACTAATATTAATATGAGAGATTTAAAAAAAAAATTATACTCGTAGAATAATTTGCCAAGGTACCTTAAAATGAGATTGATATGAAGGAAATATTCCCACTTCTTACAACATTTTTTTTTAATTTATCCTCGCCCGATGTTTTGCCCAGGGACTTAAATCTAATATTAATATGAGGTAACTTTTTTTTATTTATTTATCCTATTACAATGATTTACCAAGATACCTTACACTAATATTAATATGAAGGATTTTTTTTTTATTCTCATACATTGATTTGCCAAGGTACCTTATACTGTACCTTCAAGTTGTCTACGCTACCGTTGAAAACGCAATCACTTATTTTCTACTCCTCAAGGTCACCAGACAGTACTGCTAAACAATTTTAAGTTCTTAATAAAATACTGGTGTACCAGCTTTTATAATCACTTTATGTTGTTGACCTAAAACTATTGACGCCAGTGTAGAACAGAAAGACAGATTTAACTCTCGAGTACTTAACAACAGAATTTATACAAACAAAATGCATATATTTACTGTATTGCCTTACTTGGGGTGAAATATTTAGAATAAAATTGCCCTCATCTAAGTGTCCTTCGTGATTAATCTAAGACCGGGGTTTCTTCTTAACTAAATTAGTACTGAAACAATGTGGTAGATTTAAAGTTTGAGAACTGCAAATATAAATCAAGTTCTTGTAAAATAAAATTAGTTGAAAATAAATTAAGACTTCTATAACAAAACAGTTAAAGAAAAAATCAAGACTTCAAACGCTTAACGTGAAAGGTTGTTTTTCTTTGGGTTTTTTTTTTTGGTGGGGGCGTTGACGTCGGGACATACTGTTAGTTATTCGACAAAACTTTACAAACACATATTCGCACGCAAGTTGGCCGCCTAGAAGTGTTGTAATCGTTAGCAAGCTTGTCTCCGAGTAGAGTGTTTGATCCTCACTGAGTGTTTTGGCATTGTGCCACATGTAAGGTACGCTTAGAAAAATATATATTCGTACACATGGGCGCGCGCACACATAGATATATATGTATATGAATACTAGCTTAAAAGCCACCCTGTCTTACGGCATTTAACCTAGCTTCCGCAGAGGACTCTTAATTGGACCTTCGGCTTGTTTAGGAGTTTGAGATTCCTTAAATCTTTGAAAAAATTCAGCATTGGAAGCTCTCCTGGCTGCCTTTTGATCTAGGTTTGCTTTTGCACGGAAAGTTCTTTTCCTCGCTGTAGCCTTGGTTCTTTTGATTCCAATTTAGTTCTCTGTTAGCAGAGATTTCATTTCGAGAGGCATGCTGTTGCCGTATGTGATAGGTAACAATAAACTACAGAAGAACTCAAAATTAATCGCTGCATTGAAATAATGCATTAATATTTAAGCTTACCTTTTAAAAGTTCAACGTTAATTCTTCTGAAGACACTTAATTTAAAGACAAATTGATGTGTCTAGGTTCCGTACAAACAATTATTTTTAGTTCCCGGTTGACTTTCGATGGATTTCGCAATTAATTTCAATTATTTCCAAATTTATTTCCAAGCTATAAAAATTGTTATCGTACAAAAAAATTTGTCCCCAAAAAAATCTTCTAAAAAATCGCCGAAAGCAATTGCCGTAATGAAAACTTGAAAATCAAAAATTTCAGGATCCAGGCCGGAATGCTTTTAATTTTCTCACAGAATCGGCTTGATTCCAGAATGGTATGATATGTCGGGGTATGGCCTCTTAGAATAAAGTTGGAAATGTGTGACACTGATATTCGCATGTATTTATATACACGTATGGGATAAGTATCTACAATTTTTTATATATCAAGAAGGTGAGATGCATGAAAAATAAATTTGACGTTTTTCATTTGTTAGGTCTTCAACGGACTGCCTTTGTTGACGTTGTTGTGGCTACACACGCGTATAAAAGAGAGATGCTTGTAGTTTCAAAATTTTTGAAATAAAGTGTATGTTTATTTTTACTGAAGTTTTCTCGTCATAAAGTCTAAGAGTTACTCATGTGTCGTGTGATATGAACGTCAGAGTAGGAAAGGAAATTACTGAAGATACGGACAATAGATATCGATTCTCCCTAGACTTGATTATGTTAAGATTTTAGCTTTCGGGAAGTATCCACGCGTGAGTATGTATGTATGTGTATGTATAGCTGGTCACTAGTATTCGAGGATACCTGTCTACTAGGATGACTATGCAATCCATATTGCAGACGCTTGCTCAGGCTCATTTTGTTTATTGAACACCCACAGAGCCCACATGTGGTTTATATTACAACTATGCTGAGCAGACCTTAGAGTTTCTGCGAAAGAGCGTGTTATCTAGCGTGATCACCAATTGTACAAAGCCAGCACGCTCAAGCCCTCGGCCACGATGACTTGTGACTTCGTGCTAGCACAGCTATCGACGGCACCCAAAGGTTCAGTTAACCCAATTTCACTCACATGGCTTGGGTCAAGCTGTGGTATAGTTTTCAGGCACTTTACAAAGGATCCGCACGCTGGCATCGAACCCTCGAGTCCGATAAAATAGTAGAGGTTAAGTGTATGTACGTATACATGTATATATGTATGTATGCATATTGGCGTAGAGGCACGTTAGTGAATGGTTACAACGTTCGCTTTCCGGACATCGTCAGGAAAGTTACTTCATGTTATCGGATTGGGGAAGGCGATCCCAACAGGCAGCTCATTTGGTAAGCGTCTGAAAAAAGATACCATTCTGGGTGAAATTAGGTAGACTAAACCATTTTTGGAAACCATCGATTGTTGCGCTAGCAAGATGTTACAAGCCATCGTGAACGAGGGTTTTAGCGTACTGCTGTTGTTGAAGTTGCTAATCATGAAAGATTATGCGATATTTCCTGTTCACGATATCTGGAGCATAAACCAGAGGTGGACTCTCTGCGAGTTGAAAAAACGCACATGTGACGAAGCAGGTGTCTACGACTGGGTTTGGCTTGCCGCTCCAGGAGACACTCGTTCCTGCAAAGAAAGTATATATATGTTACTTCAAAAGTTACTCTCACGAATGAAATAACGTCTGAAGTAATAAAAATTTAAAAAACGTACGAAAAACTAATAGTTTATCTACATATATCTGGGTCCTACACTGTTTCTAATCTTCATCAATGATCTTCCTGATGTCATCAGTTCCCAAGTAGGCATCTATGCAGACGGCACTACTATTTACTGCTGTCTAAATAGTAAATCCAGTATCACTGACAAAACTAACCTGGCCGTTGGTCTAGAAAAGGACCTCCAATCGGTTGTTGACTTGGGCAGGAAATGGCTGGTTAACTTTAATGCCTCAAAAACAAAACTGCTTCTGTTACCCTCCAAAGACAACCCTCCCTGCCGTTAGAAAGACTGATGCTCAACTCCACGAGAACACCTCTTTGTGACTGTTGGTCTCAAACAGTCCGCTGACCCAAGATGGAATAATTATATTGAATCAATAGCTTCATCTACCTCAAGGAATGTCGTTTCTCTGTGTCGCGCCAGAAAGTTTTTCTCGCACGTGTGACACCATTTAGGGGCGCAAAAAGAAAAAAAGAAAGGAAAACGAGAAAGAAAAGAAAGAAAAAGAGAGACGAGAGTTAAGCTTAGATGATAAAGGAAAGCCACCCACGAGAAGGGATATTTGCCGTTGTTATTTTGATAATGAAAAAACGGTGAAAATTCTGACGGCCATTGTTGTAGGGCTAGCTGACAAAGTCCAGGTTGATACACAGTTTATTTTAAATAGATAAAAAATTAACTGTGTCATGGTGGGAAACAATATTATCAGAAAATGGTGGAAATTCCCTGCGAGGAAAAAGAAAGGAAAAGAGAGGCGAGACTTAAACTTAGATGATAAAGGAAAGCCACCCACGACAGGGACATTTGGCGATGTTATTTTGATAAATGAAGAATGGTGAAAATTCTTATGGCCATTGTCATAAAGCTAATTGACGAACACCAGGTGGTTGCAGAGTTTTAAATAGATAAAAAATTAACTGTGTCATGGTGGCAAACAATATTATCGGGAAAGGATTTAATAGGTCATCTGTTAACCACACACAAAGCCCAACCCTGGGTTAAGTCTTTGTCGTTTGGACAAGACATCTGTGTTGTGTGGAAATTCGGCTATGATAATAAAACTATGTTATCAGAAATTGGCACCAAGAATGCAAATACGTTTAGCATTGTGAAACTGCTTTATCGTAACGGAAGCGACCCCGCGGTCTGCTAGATGACCAACCAACTGATAATTGGCGAAAATCTCATTGATAGATCCCAGGTGACATTGAGGTTAAGAGCTGCGATTAAGGGAAGAAAAGGAAAAGAAAAAGATAATTTTTTTGGGGGTTTTTTTTTTTTTGAGCAAGATATATTTTTTCTTAAAACAAGGCTAGCCTGGTCGCACCCACACTGTTGGACGCCCATTGGCCGCATGTTAACGAGAGCCAGGCGGAGGTGATCATGTGACGCAGGTGGGGGGTAACCCGGCGCCGCCCATTGAGAGGATAGGTATGAGAAGTTACTGCGAAGAAGTGGGAAAACGGTTGACGCCCCTCTGAAGTATGAGATATCCATATGAGAACAAGAGAAGGTGGGGGTAAGAGAAGACTTCCAGAAATGGAAAGGAGTGGAAAATTCCTGACCGAAAATAAAGAAGTGGACTATGGATTTAGAATTATCAAGGAACCTCAAACCCCGACGAGTCCATCCTGATGCCTTGATTTATTCCCGTTCTTCTCTTCATCCTTTGATGCTGTATTTACCCTTGCTCCCAATCTGTGTAACACTTGCGTGTCTAGTTGCACCCCCGCTTACTTGGGGTAAAAAGTTTAAAAATATATACATATATATTCTTTTTCTACCATCAGCGCCTCATATATATATATATATATATATATATATATATATATATATATATATATATATATATTAACTGATTTAAAATATGTTTTCGCTACACAGTAATAACCATGTTTCAAAAATGGAACTAAATGTTTCAAATTTAAATTTGTAATTAAATTAAAAACATTAGTTCCATTTCATTCGCAAAAAAAAAGTTACTCCAAAATTCGCTTGAGGATGAAATGGAAATAATGTTTTTAATTTAATTACAAAATTAAATCTGAAACATTTAGTTCCATTTTTGAAAAATGATTATCACTGCGAAAAAAACATATTTTAAACCAGTTAATTTATAATATTAGTGGTTTGTAAATTTATATTGAGCACTATGTTGTAACAATAAAAACATAGTGTTCTCTCTCTCTCTTTCTCTCTCTCTCTCTCTCTCTCTCTCTATATATATATATATATATATATATATATATATATATATAGTGGGATTTTTGCCGTCTCACTGATGCGAAAATGGAAATAACACTGACATCTCATTTCAACTGATATGTTTAACAAAATTGCACAAAAATATTTTAATATACTAAAGAGTAAATATATTCAATATAATCGGTATTTGGCTTCAAGCACGCCCTTCAGACAACTGCGCCCCACACAAATATCAAGGGTGTTGAAGTTTGGGGAGTTAGATGGCCAAATCTAAGAGATGATATGGTTGCAGAAATTATCTGACAGCCACAAGTGGGTTCTCCAGCTTGTGCGGCATGGTGCAGAGTCCTTAAGACAGGGCAGCACTACCCCTCCTGAAGTTGGCATCTGTGTTGAGTCTGAGGCCAACACCAAAAACCTTTCCTTACTTATCAAAAAGATCACAGTGTGTTTGCCATGATGCCGTAGCTTCGTAATCACCATTTGACTCCTCCGACTCTTTTCGACTCCTGTGTACTGTCAGCAGATTTAAACCCAAACTCTCTGAAATGTTCGTATTGGAGATTCCGGTTCGAATGCCAAGCAGTACAGCATGCCGGTTCCAAATTTCATGCGAAGTGAATTGCGTTGTGGTGCTCTTTTTCTCATAGAGAGTGCTTGCTTCCAGTTAGCCGCAGATATTCCAATGTAGGTTTTCTTCAAGTCTACATTTTTCATGAGGGAAAATCGTTGCTTCATATACCACAATTTTAGACTTGCATTTACCTCCAACAGGACACTCAGTTGTTCTTCTGCAATTGCATGTGGGGTTAATATACGTTACTTCACTGTTATGAAATTTATTTAGTAGGTTACTGCTGTGGGCTGAGATTATTTTCTCTACATTGTTAAGTTTTGAAAAAAAATGGCCTATATTAATATTGGAAAGTTTGTAATAGGCTGGGTTGAACCATATGACTTTCCTTTTACTTTTTTTTAGAGTTTTTAGAGTTTTTTGAATTTAGTTTTTTAGGGTCATCCTGGTAGTGTAACTATTGCTTAAACTTGCTATTTCTTAGTGATTCATTGTATATAAATTTACTTTCACTAATAACTTTTTTTGCTGTAGAACCTGTTTATTTTTGCGTTGACCGTTTTTGGTATATGTTCTATAACTGACCTCTGGTGGTTAGAATGGACATTAATGCAGATGGGGGGTTGACCCTCTTTTAGTAAGGGTTTAAAGATGTTGTTGGAGAGGTTAAGAATGGTATCAAGAAAGTTGACTATTTTTAGGTTAGAAGATATATCTATCTTGAAACCTAAAAACCTGAAAACTTTAATATTTTGTGTACGTTTAAGATTAAAGGATCATTACTATTTGGAACAATCATTAGGCCATCGTCTCTATAAAGCCCAACTTGCTTGTCGTTAACAATTCTACCTAGGGTGTCTAATATATATCTGCCTATCATGTCTACTATTTGGGCAGAGTCAAATGCCCCCACGGAAACATCGAAGTTTTCATTGTTTCTTTTTATCCCAGTTCAGTTTTTGTACACTAGTACTGATCTTCTGGAGGATATTATGATATTTAGTTTATCGTCCATGATATCAATGTAGTTTTTCGCGAAATTTATGCTATTAATTAGTAATTCTGCAGAGATGGAATAATAGAATGTTGTTCATGATAACATAGAATCCAGAGGTTAGCAGTGAATATTTCGGAGACAGTAGGGAAGCGCATTTTAGGTTAGCAGTGGATATCCCGGTAAAAGTAGAAGAGCGTAGTTCGTCCTTCTGTTTCTCTTCGCTTGACAAGCTGGAACTGGACATTCGGGTAGGATAAACAAATGGCCGCCTTTATACACGACGGATTGAATATTCTACGTCTTCTGATTGGTGGACTATAAAGTGAGTCAAGTCATTTGGGCTAGCTCACTAGTTACATAATGTATCCAAAAATTGTAACATAGAAGTCGATTATATCAGATTGTATGAAATTGGCCGTAGATTTATCCAGTATTTTTTGGAACCATTGGATTGTATCGTCCAAAGATTGATATGAAGTTTTTGTTGAATGAATAGTATTATTTATTTATTATTTTTATTATGTCTTTTTTATTATGTTGTTTATTTCTTATTTTTTTATTATGTTGTTCAGTTCTTTATACTAGTGATACTAGTTATGGATACCCTCAGGTGCTACATTTTTTAGATCTCCACTTCAAGATCCTTGCATTATAATAGTTTTATGATAGTAATGTTTTGATAAAAATAACGCAAAATCATGCAGCTGAGACGGATTAAGAATTACCTTCGGGTAGATTAATCCAGTTCACTTAGGCGGTATCTGATTAAGGCTGTTCCCAATTTACAAGATGTGTCCCCGAAGATACCATGCCTACCTCATCTTTCAAATATTAAATAAAATAAACCTCTCGAAACACGGCCACGGGCTCTTCAGTGCATCAAGATGAAAGTGAAATGTGCACAGAACTGCCAAGCAAATATGGACATTTATTGTGGCTATTCTTAATTGACTTAATTGGTTGGTGCATAATTATCAGGCGTTTTTGTAGGCGAGTTATCTAGTTATATCTATTTACAAAAGGCAGGAAGTGTGTGTGTGTGTGTGTGTGTGTAACAAATGCACGGTCGCAATTTTCGACGGATTTGCACCAAAATTTACATGCACATGTTCCAAGTTAGCAGGAAGGCCAAGACCGACTTTGCATTTCCCAACTCCCACTGATAACGGAAATAATGGATTTTTCATGCTTCTACGGCAGTTTTCATGTAGTTTGCCACCATTTTGTACTGGCCAGAGTGAGAGCCTATAGCTGGCTGCCACGAATAGGCAGGAAGATTCTATTGGCCAGCATGAGAGCCAACAGCTGACTGACACGAATCTTAACTAGCATGCTAGCATGCAAAAAAAATCGATAGCTTCATTCGTCACAAGTGAGAAAAATTTAAATCTGCATGGCACTTTACTCCAATTGGCTCATTCGCTTGCTTAAACTCAACGTTGATTCTGATTCCGCAGAACTGGGTGAAAAAGTATTCGTTGTTAATATTCTTTTTTCGTTCGCTTTTTCCAGTTACGAGTCCTTTTTTAAAGCTGATCGTTTTGTGTTCATTTTGTTTAGTTCTTTTTTCGTAACAGATTTAATGTTTAGTATAGAGCTTAGAAATAATTCGCTGTGTGAGATCACCATCCTTATTAGTACTGTTTAAAAACTGACAATTTTTTTTAGAAAGATCTCCATCGTGTACAAGGCTCAAGAGTCAGACGAGATAGAGATTTGCAGAAGTAAGAAACACCCTCGCAAGTAAGGTGATAATGAAACCTATAAGGAAGTGATCACCGGATGAGGAAGTGAATAAAAATACTTTAAGGGGAAACGGAAGGCCAATCATAAACAGGAAAAAATAAATAAATATATAATTTTGTTAAATTTTTTTTTTTTAAATAAAAAAAAACTCCGGTATGGAGTGTGAACCGGACGATAGGTAAAACTATCTACTCCTATTGAAAAAAAATGTAAATAAATAGTAAATAAATGTTCAGAGTTTTAGGCAGAGGAGTTAGAATTGTGGAGGTACCAGAAACCCAATCTTCCTAAACCGGAAAGAAGGGATAAACCTAAACTCCTGGTCAAAAGACAAATATTAGGTTGATGCAAAAATAATGACGTAATAATGTCGTTTTTTCACGTTAAAAAATACGTCAAAAAACGACATTATTACGTCATTATTTTTGCACCAACCTAATATATTAAAACAAAGAGGGCGGGGCGGGGGAGGGAACAAGGATAAACATTTAACAATTACTCACAGAAAATTGGTCAGTTAAAAAATATAAGAAAAATAAGGCAACCCTTTATCGTTACTCGCTCTTCAAATGGAAGACAAAACATACGTATATGTATAACGACAAAATAAAAGTATAAAGTAAAAATGCTTGCAGCGAATCAGTAAAATAAATTAGATATATTACCGTTAGTTCTAGCTACCATTCCTCTTGTTTACAAAGGGAAGGCTGATTAGACTTAAAATATAGTGACTGAAAATATTTACTGTAATCTTCTCTCTAAGCTAGAGGAGATAACCCTTTTATTTATTTTTTTATTTTTGGGGTTATATTTTTCCATACACCACTTTACGATGAGTATTTCTGGTTTATGTTTGCTCATTCTGGATTTTAATATATTTGCATATATTAATATATAACTTTAAAGGCTTATGGACCCATCGTGCTGAAAATCTGTTTTTTGATACCCTCACCAACTATTAGTTGTTACAGACGGTTCATAGTGATCAGGTCTCAGTTCCAAACCGCAGCTTAGAAATATAATACTTTCCTCAGAACATAATCTGTTACAAACGATTCTGCCATCTGCATATTCCAAATGACGTCAGTTATGCCCCAATGCGTCTTGTGAGATTCAAGGAATTCTGAGAATAGCCCTTAGGGCGCAAACCCCAAAAGGGACAACTGGAGCTGTTGCTTAGTGCATGTCTCCGATTTGCTGGACTTGGTTTTGATACCGCTATATTTTCACCAGCACCGCATTCTCGTTGTTCGTATTCCAATGTACTGCAACGTATATAAAGATCCATTAATGTCTGTTCCATTGTCCAAGAGAGATATCAGGGCGATTTGCTCTCCAAACGTGTGTCAGTCAAGATGGTCGTATCTGAGATTAATATCAATTGGTCATTCTCAGCTATTACAACACATCTCGCATCTCTACAGACCCATCAGAAATTGGTACGTCGGAGCTAACGATGTTTTCTCCTTCAAAGGGGGATTCATATTCGAATACTGACGGAACATGCGTTTTTTTTTTCTTATAGCGTTTAAGTGATAATATATATAATATGCCAAAAATTGCATCATGTATCCATATATATTCTGGGTTTGTACGATTACTTATAAATATTTGATGATTTCCTTAACAATGCGGTTTTTTTTCCTACAATGGTATTAAAACAAAATAAAGAGAGCATCTGCTCAAATATGGGTAGCCACTAAAAATACAGTTTAAAGTGATAAAAATCCATTACGACGTTAGAAATAAATCTATGTACAATTATTTAAATATTGTCTTGAAACATTCGAAATTCCTTCTGATCAATTATCTTGTGGGATTTCAGCATCCAAACAGACGTCGCCATTCAGAGTACCAAACAAGACAGCACGCGCAGTACTAGATTAACAGTTAGGTCCCATCATTTTACAGTTGGAATTGCTAGATTTGACTGTAAGTTCCGTGCTAACATATTTTTCTCTCGTTTATGGAACTCTCTTTCTTGTTTTCCAGTTAATTTTTATCTTCACAATAATTAAACGCCAGGTCAAATCTTATCTCCTGTCTTCTTAATTTTTGTTCTTTTATTGATCTCGCTCCTTAATAGTGCTTTTCGTTTTCTCATGTTTAGCACCCAGTAACCGCTTGCGTCTTAGAGGCTTTATTGCCTTGCCTAGAGGGAAATTACTTTAAAAAATATGTCATTCCTTTAGAAGCTTTTTTGTTTGAACTGAAAATATTCTGAGAATGGTGCTCTTTGTCTGCGCTTATACACTTAAAGTGCAAGAAATTAACCTTTGGAGAAAAAACAACGTACGCACAGGAAACCCTGTCAAATTTATCAGACACTAGCAGCGTTGCTCGTGCTTGATTCAAAAATCGTACGACACATAAAGCAATCGCTATCACTTGACTTTAAATATTTTTGCCCTTCCTTGCCTTTAAAGGAGTGCCCTTCGCTGTGCTGATGTTGCTACATGCCTTACTTCTTGCCTATCTGACATTGCAAATTTTTTCTAAGCTCTATACTAAACATTAAATCTGTTACGAAAAAAGAACTAAACAAAATGAACACAAAACGATCACCTTTAAAAAAGGTCTCGAAAATGGAAAAACCGAATGAAAAAAGAAACAACAAATACTTTTTCATACCCAACCCAGGTCTGCGGAATCAGAATAAACGTTGAGTTTAAGTAAGCGAATGAGCCAATTGGAGTAAAGTGCCATGCAGATTTAAATTTTTCCCACTTGTGACGAATGAAGCTATCGATTTTTTTGCATGCTAGTTAACATTCGTGTCAGTCAGCTGTTGGCTCTCATGCTAGCCAATAGAATCTTCCTGCCTATTCGTGGCAGCCAGCTATAGGCTCTCACTCTGGCCAGTAGAAAATTGCCACAAACTACATGAAAACTGCCGTATTCGATTATTTTCACTATCGATGGGAGTTGGGAAATGCAATGTCAGTCTTGGCCTTGCCGCTAACTTGGAGCATGTGCATGTAAATTTTGGTGCAAATCCGTCAAAAATTGCGGCCGTGCATTCGTTACACATACATCCTTCCTTTTATACATAGAGATAATAGTAAAAAAAATCACGCGGGAAACATATGTCTTCTTGTAGATCTTGCATCCCCAGCCGACAAGAACATATCTTTGAAAAAATTTGAGAAACTCTGTAATTATAAGAAACTCGAGAAAGAAATCAGTCGAATATGGCATCTCAAGACAACAACCTTAACGGGTGCTGGGAATGATATCAAAAGTAGCAAGCCTGTAGATGAATAAAAATCCTAAATTACGTGAATTGCAAAGCATCATAGAGATAGGTACAACTTGCGTGGATTCCTCGCAATGATCACAATAATAGTTTTTCTCGCTGACTGTATAGCACTTAAGATACAAAAGGTTATTATTGCCGCTTGAATTATCTGGTTGAGACTTAAGGTAACAGCGTGGTTTGCTGAAAGCCATTCTTAGTTGGGTCCGTCTCCGTTGGTCTGTCTCCCACGAGTCTGCTGTACACCAATCCTGCGTCCAAGCATTGTGTCTTAATATCCGCATAATTATCGGTGAAGAACTGTCGAATATCACTTTTGACTCATCTATGTCCTGTCTATGCTTGTGAAAAACTAAAGTCACCGGTGTCGCCGGTAAACTTAATTAACTTCAACAACACATTAACATGTGTAAAAATAACAACTTTTATTTATGATACTTCGATTAAGATCATCAACGCACAAACAAATTTGATTTGAAGAGATTTATCCGTATTAGGAACTCCTCAGCTGGAAGAAAATGGTTGACTGATGGTTTTACTTATGGTTAAACAGCCAAGATTCGTTCAACTATTTAAATGAAAGCAGCTGATCGAGGGAGTTCAAACAGCGGCGTAGAGAACATGTCTTTCGCTGGCTGAGGCACCAGTGTCATCTAGCAGGAGGAGTTGGTCTACTAGCGGTGAGACCAGTTCGATCTTACTTCTTCGTTTTTGCCGGCTGTTTTTATAGGGGTGCAAACCCCAATAGCACTGCTCTGATGGGTTAATTATTAATAATGCTTGACCAATGGTCTTGTGACATACGCAACGAAGGGGAGAAAAGAAAGCCGCAAGAACCCAATATGGTTTTTGATCCAATAAAAATAATAGCCCTGTGCTGTAAGTATCTGAGGCGGGAGGCGAGAGGCTCTATCGCAGACACTCTCTCATAAGTGGATCAATCAAAATAGTGGCATTCTATCGCTCATATCAACCTTCAGTGGAACATTTTCCATGGTCCGGAATCCCATACTCACTTCACCTGATTTTCACAGGTGTCATTGTCACTTCCATCTGACAGTTTCAGCGAATATTTCCTTTATCAAATGAAAACAGCGCTCAATTTCAACAGACTGTACCTAACGACCAATTCTACCCAACCTCACACTTTCACTTCTTACACTCTACTACAAAAGTGAGGCAAGCGTGAGAATTCAAGGTATCGCGTTTTTCTATCATGAAAAATAGCTTTCTTTTCTTAGAAATAAATATTAGATCACCAGTCAAACTTTGACACCAGCCACGGCGTCATTGTACTACGCAAAACTGAGGGAAAACATGACAACAACAACAACAATAATAATAATAATAAGTTTTACAAACAAAGCATGTTCAAATATTCAAGGTATCGCATATTTTTTACATGAAAAATATTTTCCTATCTTAGAAATAAAAATTAGATTGCCAATCAAACACTGAAACCAGCCAAGGCGTCATTGTATTGCCCAACGCTAAAAGAAAATATAATAATAATAATAATAACAACAACAACAACAGCAACAATAATGAGTTTTACAAACAAAATATTTTCAAATATCACACAATAAATATGGAATACGATAAAGCAAAGAAATATGAAATATAACAAAGCCTATAAGTTAAAAAAATCCTTTGTGAATTAAAAGAATTAAGTATATAAGATACGCTAAAATGTACAAAATTATAAAAAGGAATGCGAACATATTTGAAACATCGAACAGAAGTACAACGTAGTTGAGGAACAGAAATGTTATTGAATAAATCTATGGTCAAATATTTTCTTTAAAATAAACTTAAAAAAAACTGCTAACTTTTGCAGGAGTACTATTTAGCACTAAATGCAAGATACTAGTCACTTACTGGCATGCCTAGAAATTAAATCGTCCTTATATGTGCATCTGATGATGATTACTGTTATCGTTATGAGGGAATATTACAATACAAAGTAGGCAAATCAGATAGCGTGGCTGATTGATATATAAAATCGTATTGAGTTTTATTTTATAGACAACAGTATAGAAAACAAACCAAGTAAGAATTTGTTGTATCCGTAAAGAGGTTACAAACAAGCAAAGGTGGTACTCGAGTGAAGAAACAGCAACACTCGCGTAGATGAAAGAGGTTTATTGTAAAAGAAAATACACTACTGAAAGACAGAGAAACCGGTGGCAGGATAGTAATTCCCGAAGCAAGGATATCTACCAACAGACGCCACGCGGTCAGATTTAGCACAAGGGCGGATTTAATGTGGGGTTTGCGAGCCCGGAGGCTCGCCCAAAAATTCCCTGTAGGTCCCGTATGAAACCTGGTCTGGTAGCTGCTTCCCGAGACGAGACACTGCCCTTCGACATAGCCTCACTTGGGGATCCTCTCTGCCCTAGGCAAAGACTTTGACCAGCACAGCTGGAGACGAATCTCCAACTCTAGACGAATTCCCGTAGCAAGGATATTTACCAACCGCCCCATGAGGTCAGATGTGGCACAAGGCCGGATTTAACGTGGGATTCCCGAGGCCGGAGACTCGGAAAAAATTTCCCTGTATAAAACGGGGTCGGATAACTGTTTTCCGAGACGAGACTCTGCCCTTCGACATAACCTCACCTGGGGATCCTCTCTGCCCTAGGCAAAGACTTTGACCAGCACATCTGGAGACGAATCTCCAACTCTAGACTAATTCCCGAAGCAAGGATATTTACCAACCGCTCAACAAGGTCAGATGTGGCAGTCTCGGCCAATAATTCCCGGTAGGTCCCGTATAAAATCGGGTCGGATAACTGGTTCCCGAGACGAGACTCTGCCCTTCGACATAGCCTCCTTTGGGGATCCTCTCTGCTGCACAGCTGTAGACGAATCTCCAACTAATTCCCGAAGCAAACACCAGGTATCTCATGTGCTTACTATGTATAGCCACTGACATAGTCAATACACATAGTCGATAAGGAGAGTGGGACATTCAATTACAACACAGTTATTACAATAAATAAGTAAAAAATCTATTAGAAAAATATTTTTTTATGTTTCCTGTCCTTTCAGGGCAAAAGTTTATCCGCTAAATAAGTCTGATATCAGTTTTCACAAGCTCATTAGGCTGGTTCCTCCATATTTCCATCTGTCCCTCTTTTCTTCAATATATCCTGGGTGTGCCAAAATCTCCACACCGTCTTTCCTTTTTACGTGTCCAATAAATGTCAACTGTCTTTTACTAATCGTAAATTGTTTGATTGTTAATCTTTCCAAGGTTGAAATTGCCAAAGATATAAGTTGTTAAATCTAAAAGAAAAAGAAAAAATCATTAGACGCTTAAACTTAATTCATATTTAAAATCGGCCCAAGTTATTGGAGTACCCTGGGTTGCAATTGGAAACGATGTAACGTTGTGGGGAGAGGTTCTTCGATTTCCACTTCTGAGCCGTTACTGATTGTAGAAGATAAATGAATAGGTTTGCACTAGAAACTTTAGTATTGAATGCATTATCGACTCATCCCCTTAAACGAAAGGTTTTTGTAGCGCACTGAAGTGTGACGTTGGCAGTGATGTCCATTTGTATTTACTCCTTCTATGATGATACCCACTATTATAAAGGGTGTTTCAATAACGTGGACCGAGTTTATAATGATTTTTTTTTGTTTTTCTTTTAGATTTAACAACTTAAGTCTTTGGCAATTACAACCATGAAAAGATAAACAATCAATCAGCTTGTTAAAGTTATCGAAGTCTATTATCAAAATGGAATTTCAAACAGAAATTGAATGAGAAGTTCCCAGGTCGCATCATCTCTCGAAGCAGCGAAGTCCACCACGATCGTGCGACTTGACGCCATTAAATTTCTTCCTTTGGGGTCATATCAAAAGAAAGGCCTATACCAACAAGCCAAAAACAATTCAACAGCTGAAAGATGAGATAATGAAGCATATTGGTGAGATCGAGGAGCAAATATGCAGAGACGTCATCAAAAATTTTGACTATCGAGTGGAAGTGTGTCGCCGAAGCCTTGGCGGACATTTGGGCGATATTATTTTTTCACACATAATTGCCATGACTTAAATAACATGATCCAATAGAGAAATAAATAAATTTTCACCAGTAACACTGATTTATTTACTGCTGATTTTGATCCTTCTTAATGAAACACCCTTATATATAATCCGACTTAATGAAACACCCTTTATATGTGCGTGGAAGTAGTAATCGTACAGCGTTAATATTTGAATAAATAAATAAGTATTAACCTTTTTTTCAAAATAATTCTTTCAACTATTGTGCGATTGTGTTATTTTAAATAATTTGTTTTAATATTCAT
This sequence comes from Acanthosepion lycidas, assembly GCA_963932145.1. Classification (NCBI taxonomy): domain Eukaryota; kingdom Metazoa; phylum Mollusca; class Cephalopoda; order Sepiida; family Sepiidae; genus Acanthosepion; species Acanthosepion lycidas. Next base: position 47,040,992 of record OZ010607.1, on the reverse strand, counting down.
CTTTTATAAAGCATTTTCATTTTTTAACTTATCTTTTAAAATTTTTTCTTAATCTGGAGAAATGAATATTAACCTTTTTTTCATATAATTGTATTCAAAATTTGCTTGTATTATTTACATTACTCGGACTGTTATCCTCATCTTCATTGCCATATTCATATTTCGTCCGTTGTACGCTCTGGCTTTCTTTGTAATTAGAATTTCGATTCGAACCCTTTATTTCGTCCACCACGGTAGTGTGTTCTAGTTCCACGTGCCATGCCACTTCCGAATGTCTCAGTTAATTCTTTTCAAATCATCTCTCCATGTTTTGGTTCACCACTGTTGTGGCCTGGTATTGAACTCACAACTCCAGTCACTGGATCTAACCAACGTCTTTATGCACTGGGCCATTCCCTTAATTCAAAATGTATGGTTTTATTTCATAACATTTAAATGGATACCCTTTAAAAAATTGTTAAACGTGCTGTGATATTTTCCTTTGCTCCGAGGTGTGCTGTAGCTTCAAAACGTAGAGAAACACTGTCCGTTTTGTTAATGACTTAATACAAATATAATTCGATAATTATGACGCTGTACCATCTGAAAGATTCATAAGCTATAGGATTAGATCAGCATTTATATAAGACGCTAGGATTTACGAAAGTTTACTACTTTGTTTTTGTTTTTGTTTTTGTTTTCTTTCTGAGTTTTCATTTCCATTCGAGAACGACTTTTACCTGCTATCAGCGTTCACCAGATGATGTCATCTAGCGGAAATTGGCTTTCAGAATCAACTGAGTCGAACAGAAAATGCTCTTTGTGTTAAAACATTTATCAAACTAACTCGATTTTATCTTTCTTTTTCAGAGGGGGCTGCTACGAAGGAACAACATTTAGTGGTGATTGACATTTACCCAAGATCAATTTTTAACGCATCGCCGACTTTTATGAACAACGCGAACAGAACAATAACGCATTATATCGGCTTTTATTCGAAACCAAGTGACATTTTATCAAGATTAAAGTTGTACTTTTTTTCTTTCTTTCCCAGGACTGACATTTATGCACGATCTTATTTTACAAGTTTCAAGGGAAAGAGAAAGACATGTTTTACTTAAGATGAGAAAAAGACGGATGAAATACGAAGGTTATATAATGAGGAGGCAATGTTTGGAGCATTTGAGACGCACAGGGCATACAGAAATTTAAGAGAAGCAAAGGGAAATGACGAATAGCCTATCTATTGACCTTGTGACAAGCCATGATCATCCCCAGCTTGCAGAGACACGACACAAAATGTTCCAGTCACAGTCACAAGTCCCGCAACCCATTAAGGTCTAAAGCGCAACGCATACTCTGCAGCCGTAGTAGCAGAGTTGTTCCCTGGGAAAGATATTATAATGGAGCCGGACCCTCTCCAGGCTAGTTTGAATTCAGAGTTTTCTTTCTCCTAGACTAGTTATCAAGCAAAGCTAGAAAATCTAATCTGTCCAGCTATTCAACCACAGTGGAGTCGGGAGAAGAGATCGATTCCTACATTTCCCAAAAGTAGTAGCACGCAAGAGAATGTAATGAACTCGACTGGAATTCGAACACGGTCCGAGTCGCTATCCAGAGTGTCTTCTACAATTTTCCTGTAGACTTTTTTTTTTTTTCTAGAAAAGCGGTAAGAAGCCGCCATCAAAAATAAATGTCAAAACCATCTGATATCGAATATAAAAGGCCCCCAAAAAGACCCCACCAACGTCTTTCGAGTAGTGGAAATGAGTTCAGACAATTGAATCTCTTACCGACTCACCAATTCCGCCGGAACGAACAATAACTGATATGACAGCGACAAAAAATTATAATAATCAAAAGAAATCTCATATCAGCGAGTCAATGTACACCTGATGATCACCAGGGGTTACTTGGTTAAAATGTTGTGTCTATAGTAATAAGATCTATATCAACAAAGATGAGCAAATTAGTTCAAAATAACACAAGAATATAGACTTTCTTTTAACTTGTTTACTATAATATTTCCATTTTTTGTCTTATATATAAGAAATGAACGATGGTTGGTAGCTTTAATGAATTTATAAAACACATAATGAAACCACATGTATGAAATACGTTGAAGATCAACAAAAACAAAAACTAAAATTAATATGTAATGATAAAAAATGACATAATCAAAATGTTTCCTTTCACGAACATCAATAAAAGGTTGAGAAAAAAAACCCAAACTATACTAGAAAAAAAAACGATAACACCTAATCTCCATGTTTTCCCTTGACATGATGTTAAAATATTATATTGAATCAATTGCTAGTTCAGCTGCCAGGAAAGTTCGTTCATTGTGTCGTGTAGACAGTTTTTCTCGCCAGAAAAATATCTTACACATTTATAAGTCTACCATTCATTCATTTATCACATCTGGTACCTTCTTCTGCTATATATTTCAAATAAATATAAAGAATAATCTGTAATATTATAGGTTCTAAATAGGCATCTCGGCTTCAGTAACTTTCCCAACGCCGTAACGTAGCTTCCCTGTGCTATTCCTATAAATATATTTATGGTAATTGTTCTAATGACAGTTCAACTCTGGTATATAGATTTATGTATTTAGACGTACTACTAGACTGACGGAAAATTCTCATCATTTTTCAGTTGAAATGGCTAGATGAAACCGGAAATCCTATTCTAACTGTTTCTGTTGAATATCGATCGAGGAAGACCCTTGACCTCACTTCCGCTACATTAGAAAGTGTGAGAAAATCGGAATCGGTGATAGCATAAATAGGAAATGCATCCGGTGGCTAAAATAAACAGGTGTCCTGAGCCTTGAATAAACAGGCTGCACAGTTGTCCTGAGAGGAAGGATATACGTTCTTGCGTTGGCGCATGCCGGAAAAGGCGTAGTCACACGAAGTTGCGTGGGCACATGGACGGAAGACTGAGCACATGGACGGAAGAGGCGTGTCCATGTGAAATAGTGTGGGTGTCCAAATGACAGAGAGAGGATATCCAAAGATTTGTCTTCATCAATTTCTATGTGCACAATCCCAACCTCTGTCTGGTATTCTCCCTCACTCTACCCAATCTATGCAACTCGACAACTGGAACAATATATATATATATATATATATATATATATATATATATATATATATATATATATATATATTCTGTCACACTTCTCAATTCTGGAACACTCCTGCTTCTTGTTCTCCAGTTAACTAATGCAATGCCAATCGTTATCTTCTGTCTTCATAATACATGTTCTTCATCATTGACTATATTTAGGAACGTTTTTCTTTGTCCCATGTTTTTCACACAGAGAACCCTTTTGCGTCTTAAAGTCTTCGGTGACTCGGTTCGTGTGAAATTAGTAAAAAAAAGAATATCCCATTATTTCAAAAGATTCTTCCTTTTGACTGCAAATATTTTGAGAAAGGTTACGAAACTTTCGATATATGCGTTACGTCTATGGTCACGTGGTATACTTAATTCAATAATGGGATCGCCTGTGTTTGCTCACTGGCGACCTATGTTCAAACTCAAAAAACTTTCTTCCTAAATAACAGTATGAGAGACACAAATTTCGATCCAGAATGCAGGAATATGAAGAAATAGCAGTGAAAAATCTGCAGCGTACAACTTTATTGCCTTGCTTGGCAATATGATGAAAAGAAAATACAACTTGAGAAACTGTCTATATTTCTGAGATGAGGTATTATGTACACTGTTTACATTATTCGGACTATTGTCCTCATCTTTGTCGGCATATTTATTTCAACGTTTCGGCTGTTGTACGCTCCATCATTCTCCAGGTGGTTGGAATATCGAACTGAACCCTTTATTTCGCTCATTGGGGTAGACTGTTCTAGTTCCATGTGCCATGTTTTAATGGGTGTCGGTTATCACTTATCTCCTGTTAATTCCCCTCTCCAAGTTCTCCACTGCCTTAACCGGGTATTGAACTCAAACTCTTTGGGTCTTGTTACTGGATCTAACTAACGCCTTTATCCACTGTGCCATGTGTCCTTCAGTTCGACATTCCCACCACCTGAAGAAGGCCGGGGCGTACAACGGCCGAAACGTTGTAATAAATATGGCGACAAAGATGAGGACAATAGTCCGAATAATGTAAAGAGTAAACTTGAGAAACCTATTTTCCTGAAAAAATCATCTTGAGAGAAATATTTTATAAACTTCAACCGATGTATTGGTTTGGTTTTCTTTACAGCATATTAACCTCAATGGCTTATTTAATGCCGACAAAATTTTTATTGCTGGTAATATTTTTTCTTCAAAAATTTAGTGCTGATAATATCTTTTTTCCCCAAAATGTATTGCTGGTATCAATTTTTTTACAAAGTATTTCAGATATTAAGACCTATTTTACACTTACATAGTGTTTTAACCCCAGTTTGGGCGCTAAGTATTTACCCATAGTTAGGATCCTAACAGATGCTTCCACCACGGGTCAGGATGGACCTGGAAACAGCAGCAATTAAAAGGTGGTTCCACACTCCTCAAAACCTCCTGATCAGAGCCCTTGCTGTCGGAATTAGTTTATCGTCTTACCCAGGACGCTGATGTCAACCAATGTAAACTCTAAATGTTCGGCCAGTGAATACCATATAAGGAAACGACTTATCGCATCATTACCCTTTCCAAATCCGTTTCATTCCTCAGGATTTTATCGATACTCAACGAACTGTCCTTCGTCCTGCTAACCCATTACGAAAGAAACTTAACCCCTGACATACAGATTAAATAAGAACTTTCTGCTTGACCTTGTTCATTGGATATGGATAAATATTTCAGTTGCTTCCTTTACCAACGATGTAATAGGCACAGGCTGGTTTTACTTTCCTTCGAGATACCACAGGTCACCTCTATCTGTCCAGTAGTGTGTTAAGCCGCTCCGAGGAAATCGATAACAATCAGGAAATGACGCAATAGCCGTTTCACACAGGAAACAGAGCTCTGAGAAATCCGGGCACTTGCCAGTTTGGTCAATCATGCTCTTTATATATAGTATTTCTACATTCACCGAAAAACAACTGACATGCGTTTTTGACCCTAATTTGAGTAAGGTCAGAAGTATCCATCATTATGATATCACCTTAATCGATCACCTTACTCTCCAAAAATAAGCGAGACATTCATCGAACAATTTATTGCTGGTAAATTTGTTTACAGGATTGAAAATAAAACTCATGTAACATTCATATACACTACTAAATATATAAAATACGACTGTTAAGGTTTGGCTTATTTTGGTTTGTTTTACGGTATATCAACATCAATGAGTTATTTAATGGTGACAAGATTTTTATTGCTGGTAATATCTTTCAAAAATGTATTGCTAATAATAATGTGTTGGTGGTAATGATTTTTTTTCCTTCAAAATTCATTAATGGTAATCATTTTTTACGAAAATGTATGCTTGTATTAAAACCTATTTTTACACTTTCATAGCATTTTGATCCCAGTTTTTAATTAACTATTTGCCCATAGCTGTGACTATGGCAAACAGGTGCTATTTGCCCGGATCAAGGCGAACCTGGGAACACCAGCAATTAAAAGGTGGTTCCACGCTCCCCGAAACCTCTTGATCAGAGGTCTTGCTGTCGTTCGACTTTTCTTTATATCCCCGAAAATGCTTGCGACGAATTTCTCAACTCAGACTACGATTAAGGATTTCAACAGTTGATTAATTTGGTTTAGTTTGTTTTACGACATATCAACACCTCAATGGGTCATTTAATACCGATTACATTTTTATTTTCCTGGTAATATTTTTGTTTTGTCAAAAATCTATTTCTGGTAATATTTTTTTCTCAAAAATGTATAGCTGGCAATATAATTATAAAAAATGTATTGCTGGTAATATTTATTTTTCAAAAAATGTGTTGCTGTTAAAATTTTTTTTTCAAAAAATTTATTGCTGGTAAGATTTTTTTTTTCTTCAAAATTTATTTCTGGTAATAATTTTTTACAAAGTATTTCTGGTATTAAAACTTTAGTTTTTGGTAATATTTTTTTTTTTTTCAAATAATACAGCTGGCAACATTATTTTTTTCAAAAATGTATTATCAGAGGCTTTGCTGTTGAACCTAGTTTATCGTCTTACCCAGGACGCGGATGTAGTTTATCGTCATACCCAGGACGCGAATGTGATCTGTGTGTTAACTATTTTCCCATAGCTGGAACCCTAACAGGTGCTACCACCCTGGCTCAGGGTGGTCCTGGAACCACCAGCAATTAAGGGGTTGTTCCACGCTCCTCAAACCCTCCTGTTGGATGTAGTTTATTCTCTTACCCTGTACTCTGATGTAGTTTATTGTCATACCCAGGACCGCAGTTGATACTAAGCTGATTAATATTCGAACTGATCTTACTTCGTTTGGCTATACAGTATTTGACCCTCCTCTATTCTTTGTAAGTTGTCTTGTTAATTGTTTTGTAACTTATTGTTCTGTGTTTTTTGTATGTATCCGTTAGCACCGGATACTGGTGCTGAATAAATATATTAATCATTCATTATTCTCTGTGAATTATTTACCTCGACGATACAACAATACTTAGCGTTTTAAAGACATCTTTCTCTATTCCAATGCATCAGCAAACTTCCGTGTTGTATTTTCCGTCTTCCGTTATAAACTTTCTGTCGTTTTTGCTGATTGACGATGAAAAACGAACCTTGAAACAGAACTCGTACGTGAAATACAGTTCTGACACGAATCTTTACAAACAATCATTAGTGGGAACTATGACAAAACAATTACTATTTTGTCATTTGGGTAACAAAGAAATTTAATATTTGCAACATTGATGACAGGACTTCATGACAAAAAAGAAGTCGTGAAGAAAGAGTCAAGGGAGGAAAAGGCTCCGTTTGAAGGCAGATAAGTATAGGAAAGGAGGAAGATAAAGAAAAGAATGAATGGTGAAAGGCATTGTAGAGAAACAACTATTTTTAGGCACCTCTACGAAATGTAAACAAAAAGAGCATACCATGATGAAAAAGACGCCGAACTTGACGAAAACAAAATTTTATCTTCGAATGTTCATATTATTATTAAAGAGGAAAGATCAAAGTATTTTGGGGGTATTTTTTTACATTTTTTAATCGTTCCTAGCACGTCCGAAATTTTCGTTCAAAATCTTTTTTTTTTGTCAAAACAAAGGACAAATAATCAACCATTTTCAATCATTTTTTTTCCATTTTATAAAAAAGATGAAAATCTGACTTTGATATTCTTTAAAAAATCAATTATCATTTTTTCAAAACTTATTTTAATAAAATCAGAAACTATAATGTTTATTTAAAATATTTGGAACCAAGCTTAACTTAGCTTCTGCGCCGAAAAAATGTAATTCGAAAATAAAACAAAGCAGGTCATAACCTTTCGCGTCGTTTGACAGGGGACGAAAGACATTTTCATGACATTTAGATAACTTACGGGAGGATAATTCTTTCTATGGATGGAAGGAAGTGAAATTATTTAGATTTAAGTGAACAAATTATTTACCTCGTTACTTTTAAGGAAAGCTTTCAGCGCTCTAATTTTTTAATTTTTTTTTTTTGTACTTAGCTTTCATCTTTATGTTTACGATGCTTTATGGAAAATATAAAGACATTAAAAAATAAGACTGTTAAGAGTGAGATAAAATTTCATGAGAAAAAGGTATCTAATTAATTTAGTTTCTTATGAAATTTTATCAGAAGTGTACACAAAATACTATAATTTTATGTACATTTATTACATTTTACTGTGTTATTTGTATTTCCATTCATTTTATTATTAATTTTGATATTTCATTTATGGAAAAATGTCATAACTGAGATTAATATAAGAATAAGATCATATAAATTAAAGTTTAGCAGTAGTTAAATTTCATAAGATGATACTGATACTTATAGGTACCCTTCTCAGTTGAAATTGAAAAATCAAATTAACTTCTCCATACGTGTTTCGATAAAGTAAAGGCCTTAACAGCGGAAAACAATGCTGAACTCAAATAATCCAACTAAATTGTATTCTGGTTGGTCTTCCGTACTTTATCATTACCGCCCGATTATAAGCAGAAAAATTACATTTCTTAATTACTGCGGGTCTTCTGATTGATCCAAATGATACACTTTTCAAAGCGCTAGACAATGACAATCTCATAAGGACACTTTGAAAGGTTGATGTTGCATTTAACTAATGTTATAATATTTAAAAAAGAAAACTTAATGTAAAAATCTATTATAATTAAAGAAATAACAAATAATTGTATTAAAAATTCAATTTTCATTGAAAAATTTTTTTGCTTTCAGAAAATATTGTCCATATTCAAAAAAAAAAAACTAAAAACAAATAAAAGCATTTGAAATTAAATAATATATTTGTTTTATTGAGTTTTGTTTGTTACAATTTAGAGCTGATTTTCAGGTACCGTGGAGCCAATTAAAAAAAAAAACATGATTTGCATTCTTCAAAGCCTTGTGCTTTTAACTATTGTAATCACTAAGGTTGATGCGCTCGACTTTCTAGAGTTTTTCATAAAATTAGTTATGGGGGTGTTAATAAATATAAAAAAATATTTCTGCCACGACTTTAATAAAAAAAACGTATTTATAATAATTTCGATCATCTGTGAATAGTTTCTGAAAGTTTCATTAACATCTGACAATTATTTTTATTTTTGCAAGAATTTCCAAATTAATGTGTGTAATACATAAAAAACGTGGTAAAAATTGTCCATGCTATTTACTAGCCCCTGTTGGTACAAAGAGAAACAAGGTTTTTTTTAATCAAAATTTAGAATGTTCTAAAAAGAAGGAAAATTTTTTTTAAATAATTTTAAAAATCCTTGGTCTTTCCTCTTCATAAAAACATAAGGATTTAGACGATAAAATTTTGTTTTCATAATGTTTGACGTCTTTTTCATCAGACTATGCTCTTTTTTTTAGCGATTTCGTGGAGGTACCTAAGCTATTTAAATAGGGTCAGAGAGAAAAATGAAAGAGAAAACAGAGAGAGAGAGAAAAGAGAAAGAGTGACAAATAAGAGAGGTAAGAGAAAGAGAAATGAAAGAGGAAAAAGAAACAGATACAAGTGAAAGAGCAAAGAGAGAGAGAAATGAAGGAAGAAACAAAGAGAGAGAGAGAAATAAAAGAAAAGAGAAAGAGGCGCAAATAAAAAAGGAACAAGAGAGAAAAATGAAAAAAGGAAAGAGACAGAGAAATCAAAGAGGGAGGAGAAAGAGAGTGAAATAAAAGATGAAAGACAGGGAAAAAATAAGACAAACAAAGAAAAGAGTAAGGAGAAAGCGAGAGAAATAACAGAGTAAAGAGAGAGAGAGAGAGAGAAATAAAAGAAAGAAGAAAGAGAGAGGAACAAAAAATGAAAAGATAAGGAGAGATATAAAAGAAGAAAGAGAGTGAGAGAAAAATGAAAGAAGAAAGAGAAAGAAATAAAAGAGGAAAGAGAAAGCGAGAGAAGAAAAAATAGAAAACGGAAAGACAGCGAAATAAACGAGAAAAGAAAAATGGAGAAAAATGAAACAGGAGACAGATTGTGAAAAATGAAAGAGGTTAATAAGAAAGAAATAAAAGAGGAAAGATAAAGTTGGGGAGAGTGATAAAAGATGAAAAAAAATAAAAAAAAAGCAGAGAGAGAGAGAGAAATGAAAGAAGAACAAGAGAGAGAAGTAAAAACAAAGGAGCAAAGAGAAAGAGAGATATATAAGAACAAAGAGACAAGAGAAAAGGAAAATGGAAAAAGAGAGAAAAATGAAGGAGGATAGAAAAAGAAAGAAAAATAAGACCAGAGAGAGAGAGAGAGAGAGAGAGAGGGAGAAAGAAGAAAGAGATATAAATGAAAGAGCAAAGAGAGAGAGAGAGCAAAATGAAAGAAGAACAAAAGAGAAATAAAAGATTAAAGAGAAAGAAAAATGACAAATGAAAGAGAGAGAAATGAAAGAACAAAGAGAGAGGGAGAGAAAACTGACAACGGAAAGAGAGAGAAATGAAAGAGAAAAGAGAAATAGAGAGATAAAAAAAGGACAAAGACAGAGAGAAAAATGAAAGAGGAAAAGAAGTAAAAGACAGAACAGAGAGAAAAATAAACAAGAAAAAAATGGAGAAAAATCAAACAGGAGAGAGGGAGAGTGTGAAAATAAAAGAGGGTAATGAGAAAGAAATACAGGTGGAAATGGAAAGAGAGAGAAAAATAAAATAGCAAAGTGAGAGAGAGAGAGGGAGAGAGAATGAAACTGGAACAAGAATGAGAAATAAAAGAGCAACGAGAAAGTGATAAAAATGAAAGCGCAGAGAGAGAAAAAAATAAAAGAGCAAAAGGAAAGAGAGAAATAAAAAACAAAGAGAGGGGGAAAATGAAAGAGGAGCAAGAGAGAGAAATAAAATAGTAAAAAGAAAGAAAAATGAAAGAAGGACGAGAAAAAAGAGAGACAAATAAAAGAACAAAGAGAGAAAAATAAAATTAAAAGTGATAGAATTGAAAGTAATAGAAATGAAAGAGTAAAGAGAGAGAGAAAGAGAGAGAGAAAGCCGTAGAGAGAAATGAAAGAGGAAAGAAAAATAGAGAGATAAAAAAGAGCAAAGACAGAGAGAAAAAATAAAAGAGGAAAAGCAAAGTGAAATAAAAGAGCAAACGGAAAGAGAGAAATGAAAGAGAAAAGAAAGAGAGAAAAATGAAAGAGGAAATAAAGATATATATATATATATATAAGCGCAAAAAGAGAGAGAAAAATGAAAGAGGAAAAAGACAAGTTGAGAGGAAAGAGAAAGAGAGATAACTAAAAAAGCAAACAGAAAAAGAGAGAAATAAACGAGCAAAGAAAGATATAGAAAAATGAAAGAAAAGAGAGAGTGTGAAAAACGAAAGAGGTTAATGAGAAAGAAATAAAAAGGAGAGAGAGAGAGAGAGATAAAAGATGAAAAAATAACAGAGAGAGAAAGGGAGATAAATGAAACAGGAGCATGAGAGAAAAACAGGGGCAAAAGAGAAAGAGAGAAAAATAAAAGAAGAGAGAAAAAGAGAAAAAAGAGAAAGTGAATGAAAATAAAGAGCAAAGAGAGAGAGAGAAATCTGATAAAGGAAAGAGAGGGAAATGAAAGAGGAAAGCGAGAAAGAAATAAAAAAGCAAAAAGAAAGAGAGAAAAAAAGTGCAAAAAGAGAGAAAAATGAAATCGTAAAGAGGGAGAGAGAGAAATGAAAGAGAACCCCAGAAAGAAATAAAAGAAAAAGGAGAAAGGTAGAGAAATAAAAGAACAAAGAGAGAAGAGAAAATGAAAGTGGCAAAAAAAGAAAAATGGAAGAGAACAGAAAAAGAGAGAAAAATAAAAGAGAAGAGAGAGAGAATGAGATAGAAAGGAAAGAGCAAAGCGAGAGAGAAAAATGAAAGACCAAGTGAAGGAAATAAAAGAGTAAAGAGAAAAAGAGAGACATAAAAAGAGCAATGAAAGAGAGAGACTAATGAAAAAGGATAATTCGAAAGAAATAAAAGAGTCTAGAGAAACAGAGAGAAATAAAAGATCAAAGTGTGAGAGAAAGAAAAAAGAGGAATGAGAGGAAATGAAAAAGGAATAAAGAAAGGGTAAAAAGAGAAAGGGGGAAAGAGAAATCCTACAGTGAAGACAAGGAATTTCGAAAGTGGCGCTGTTAAAAGCAATTTAATAAAAATATAAAATAAATTAATCAGTGGCATGTCGAGAAAAAGAAATCATATACGAACAAAAAGAAACAGAAAGAAAATAGTCAATAAAGATTGGAAAAAAAATACGTGAAAGAAGAAAGAAAAGTGCGAGAGTTAAAACGAACGTGAATGAAAGAAAGAATGAATGAAGAAAGAAAGAAAGATGCAAAACCTGAGATGGAACGAATACATTGAGTCAATTCCTTCGTCCAACGCAAGGAAAGTTGGCTTCCTGTGCCGCGCCAAGAATTTTTCTTCCCGGAACCGATCCTTCAAATCTACAAATCAATTATTCGCCCTTGCATGGAGTATTGCTGCCATATGTGGTCTGGAAACCCTTCTGTTTGCCTCGGGGTTCTTGATAAGATCCAAAGACGGATATGCAATATAATTGGTCCTGATCTGGCATCTCGTCTACAGTCGCTCTCTCACAGACGTGCCGTCGCCTCTCCCTGTTATTTTTTACAAATACTTTCGTGGTATTAGGTTGGTGCAAAAATAATTTCGTTTTTTGACGTATTTTTTAACGACAAAAAACGATATTATTTTTGCACCAACCTAATAATTGCTCCGATGTGCTGTTTTCGCTGGTTCCAACACTTCGTGAATTCAAGCTGGCATCCCGCTCTCACCTTTTCACCGTTGAAACTATTAAATCTAGTCGCCTCTTCTACTCCAATAGCTTCATATCTCGCACCTCTCGCCTGTGGAACTCCCTTCCCTATTCCTGTTTCCCTGATAGCTTTAATCTCCAGCTATTCAAATGTAATGTCAATCGACATCTCCAGTTGCCTTGATCTATCCACTATACTTCTCATCATTTCCTCTATCATTGCTATCTGCTCTCGCTCCAATTCTTCTGTAACCCCTTGCGTACTAGTGGCTTCCCGCCTTGCTAGGGGTGAAATGCTTAAAACAAAAGAAGGAAAAGCTGCAAATAGTTCAAGAAAGCGTGGAAGATAAGAAACACAAAGAAAAACAGTAAAGATTTAAAAAGAGAGAGTGAAATGATAAGAAAGAAAGAAAGAAAACTGACGATTTCAAGGGAAACTGAATTGATAAGAAAGAAAGAAAAAAAAAAGAAAGAAAAAAAAAAGAAAGAAAAAAAAAAGAAAGAAAAAAAAAAGAAAGAAAAAAAAAAGAAAGAAAAAAAAAAGAAAGAAAAAAAAAAGAAAGAAAAAAAAAAGAAAGAAAAAAAAAAGAAAGAAAAAAAAAAGAAAGAAAAAAAAAGAAAGAAAAAAAAAAGAAAGAAAAAAAAAAGAAAGAAAAAAAAAAGAAAGAAAAAAAAAAGAAAGAAAAAAAAAAGAAAGAAAAAAAAAAGAAAGAAAAAAAAAGAAAGAAAAAAAAAAGAAAGAAAAAAAAAAGAAAGAAAAAAAAAAGAAAGAAAAAAAAAAGAAAGAAAAAAAAAAGAAAGAAAAAAAAAAGAAAGAAAAAAAAAAGAAAGAAAAAAAAAGAAAAAAAGAAAGAAAAAAAGAAAGAAAAAAAAAGAAAGAAAAAAAAAAAAGAAAAAAAGAAAGAAAAAAAAAGAAAGAAAAAAAAAGAAAGAAAAAAAGAAAGAAAAAAAAAAGAAAGAAAAAAAAAGAAAGAAAAAAAAAAGAAAGAAAAAAAAAGAAAGAAAAAAAAAGAAAGAAAAAAAAAGAAAGAAAAAAAAAGAAAGATAAAAAAAGAAAGAAAAAAAAAGAAAGATAAAAAAAGAAAGAAAAAAAAAGAAAGATAAAAAAAGAAAGATAAAAAAAGAAAGATAAAAAAAGAAAGATAAAAAAAGAAAGAAAAAAAGAAAGAAAAAAAAAGAAAGAAAAAAAGAAAGAAAAAAAAAAAGAAAAAAAAGACAAAAAGAAAGAAGAAAAAAAAGAAAGAAAAAAAGAAAGAAAAAAAGAAAGAAAAAAAAGAAACAAACAAAAGAAAGAAACAAAAGAAAGAAACAAAGGAAAAAAAAGAAAGAAAAAAAAGAAAGAAAAAAAGAAAGAAAAAAAAGAAAGAAAAAAAAGAAAGAAAAAAGAATTAAACAGTAAAGCTTTCAAGTGGGATGGAACTGATAACGAAATAAAAAAGAAACAAACAAAAAGACAAAAGAAAGAAAACCGAGGCTTTCAAGTTTGAGTGAACTGATAAGAGAAAATAAAAAATAAAAATAAAGTAAAAGAAGAAACAAAAGAAAGAAAACAGTAAGGATTTCAAGAGAGATTGAATTGATAAGAAAGAAAGAACACGGTAAGTATTTCAAGAGACACTGAACTGATAAGAAAGAAAGAAAGAAAGAAAGAAAGAAAGAACACAGTAAGGATTTCAAATGAGACGATTCTAATAAGAAAGAATGAAAGAAAGAAAGAAACAAACAAACAAGAAAGAAAGAAAAAAGACAGAAGGAAAGGCTTTCAAGTTTGAGTGAACTGATAAGAAAGAATGAAAGAAAGCAAGCAAAAGAAAAAGGAAAGAAAGAAAGCAGTAATGATTTCATGAGAGGGTCTACTGATCAAGAAAGTAAACTTTAAAGATTTCAATAGAGAGAGAACTGATAAGAATGATTGAAAACAGTAAAGAGAGAGAGAGAGAGAGAGAGAGTGAACTGATAGAAATAAGGAAAGAATGAAAGTAAAGAGGAAATAGTTAAAGAGGCTGTAAACTGATAAAAAAAGAGAACGAAAGAAAGAAAGACAGAGAGAGCGAAAGAAAGAAAGAAGCAAAGACAGGAAACAGTAACAATTTTAAGTGAGTGTGAAGTGAAAAAAAAATATCATGTATTAACTAAAAACATTAAGAGCAAGAAAAATGCCCTGACCACGTTATCCCAGCCCAACCAAAAACGAAAATAATGCAATCAAGAAAATAAATACCTAAAACCCAAAGGAACGATGAATAAATTACTCGAAACGGAAGGAAGTAAAAATCGCATAGAAAATGAGAGACCAAATCTCAATTTAAAAGAATCAAAAAAATTTAGGAAGAATTAACTCCAAACAGAAGTCATTTAAACTTTACCTCTCCTGAATTTTTTTTTTTTATTAAGTAATAACTACTATAGCAAATCGATGCCATAGTTCAATACATTTCACTTGAAAGATTCCATTTTAATCCAAAAGCTCACTTCAGAACCAACTTTCATTGCTCTAATCGGTCACAAACGGCGGGCTGATCTCTAAATAGCTAATACAGAAAAACGACTATGATAATAAATAAATGAACCCATGGAATCAACAAATCACCTGGCTCCATTTGACTACACCAAAGCTTTCTGACTGCTCACAACAAAACCGGAAGTTAACAGCGGAAACGGAAATTAGGACGATGGTGATCGTTGCTTCTACAGAGACGAATGTCGTCTGTTTCATTCAATTCATTTATAAACGGACCACGTACTAATGCAAGTAAAAAGAGGAAAAAAATAGAATCGAATAATATTAATGAAGAAAATGATGAAAGAAAGTTTATTTTACATTTTTTTTCATTGACTTTTGATCTTGATGCTTTGTTGGGCTTTTCAGTTTTTCAAAGGGGTTCGTTGTTGACACGTATGAAATGATTCATTAGTGTTTTACGAGTCAATAAAAATTGCTAAATGAATTCGATTAAAAAAGGGACAGTCTTTCTGTCAAACACGTTTGTCTGTGCATCTGTATACAAACGTTGTTATTTTGTTTTTAACGGTGCAAACTTGTACGGGGCGCCTTCCTTGCTTAACGGCCTTTTAATAATTTCTACGCAGAAAACAGAATTTGTACTTCAGAATTTAAATGCACACAAAAATATTTCGAATGCAAGAGAACGTTTTTTTGTAACACAATCCCGAGTGGATGCTTATTAAATAATATCACATTGATTATGAATGTGTACAAAGTGACTTTATCAATTCCTCAAGTTAACCAGGTTTGCAACGACTAAAAGAAAAAAGATTTCCTGCTTTTCATTAATATACAGATGGTGAAAGGGAGGGGCTATATTGATGACATAGGTAATCATAGTTAGTATAGGAATAATTATTAACAAAAATTATAATCTAAAATTTCACAGGAACTACTCTGACGAGGTATTTTCACCGGTGCCCCAACTCCAAGAATTTAAGCTTGTTACTAAGTTGGCATCTCGGTCCCACCCTTTTACTGTCGAAACAGTTAAATGTAACCGCCTCTTCTACTCCAACAGCTTCTTTTCTCGCACTCCCCGACCTTGGAACTCCCTTCCTCTTACTTGCTTCCCTGATATTAGGTTGGTGCAAAAGTAATGTCGTTTGCTCACATATGTTACTATGTGAGAAAACGACATTATTTTTGCACCAACCTAATAACTATAATCTCCATCAATTTAAATGTAATGTCAATCGATATCTTCTGATGCGTTGTTATTGATCCCCATCCTTGCCATTATCCTTGCCTCAAACATCAGTCTTTACTCTTACTTTTACTCTCTGTAACCGCTTTTATGCTCGTGTCACTTCTGCCTTGCTTGAAAAGAAATGCCTAAAAAAAACAGTGATGGCAACTACACTCAATTCATCATAAAAATTGAAAATCTGGAGTTAATAAATACTAAACACTTCAAATAACTTGGTATGATTTGTTTTGTTCTACGGCATATCAACCTCAATAAGTTATTTAAGGCCGCCATTTTTCCCTGGTAATATGTTTGTTTTATCAAAAATCCATTTCTGTTAATATTTTTTTTTCTCAAAAAGGTATAGCTGATAATATTAATTTTCTCAAAAAGGTATAGCTGGTAATATTATTTTTTCTCAAAAACGTATAGTTGGTAATATTTTTTTTTTCAAAAACATACAGCTGGCAACATTATTTTTTTCAAAAATGTATTATCACAGGCCTTGCTGTTGAACCTAGTTTATCGTCTTACCCAGGACGCGGATGTAGTTTATCGTCATACCCAGGACGCGAATGTGATCTGTGTGTTAACTATTTGCCCATAGCTGGGACCCTAAGAGCTGCTACCAGCCCGGGTCAGGATGGATCTGGGAACACCAGCAATTAAGAGGTGGTTCCACGCTCTTCAAAATCTCCTGATCAGAGGCCTTGCTGTTGGACGTACTTTATCGTCTTACCCCGGACACGGATGCAGTTTATCGTCATACCCAGGACGGTTCCAATACCTTGGTCTATGGATCATTTATAATAAATTTAGTACAGCACATATGCTATTGAACATCTACTCTCGCATAGCATGAGAAAGATTCACAATTGACTGCATTGAAAACAAAGAAAATTCTGATGGTATTAGTTCGGGAGTGTTGTACACTTTCCCGGATTATACTGTTGCGTTGTTGTGACTGTAAATAAGTCGGCATCTCAGTTCTTATTCTGCGAATGCGTTGTCAGTGAGCCCGCATTGTTTCGTGGCTTGCAAACGCATTTTTTACGATGATCTTCACCTTGTAAAAGGCTTCAAACCACCTTGAGCTAGAGGATGGTACAATAAGAGACACCACCACAAGCAAGGTGACAATTACAGGAAAAGGCATGAAGCAACCGGAAGTGCTTCAATTGTTTCATTTCTTCCAAAGAATATTGAAATAATGTTCACCCGGTGTAAGGCTCAAGAGCTCCTCGAGATTTATTGATTTCTTTGATTTGAATTTTACTGCCTATCAAACTTTTTTCATATTATTCAAACCCAGAAAATATTTTTACATTGTACGATATTCTTTAAGATAATACTGATTTACTGATACAAGTCTTACTAATTGACCCATAGCTGGAGGAGATGAGGTGGATACATACCTTTCTTAACAGTATTGGTACGTAAGTGTATATAACGAACCCGACTGGAATTGAAACTCAGCTCTCCAATTTCCAATGTCCAGCCACTAACTGTTGATCCAAACTTAAAGCAGCTGGTATTCTTAAATAGGCACCCGTCTAGGTACGTGAATATAACCTACCCAACTGTGATTAGAACTTGGCTCTCCGATTTCGTGTCGTTATCCATTGCGCCATTCGTATGTCGACGCTTACAGCACCTGGTATTCCCAAGTGGTTACCCATCTAGGTACTGACCAAGCTCAACGTTGCTTAAGCCAATTAAGATAGAGGGTTACAGAGTAAGAGGCACCTATCCAAATAAGGTGACAATGGCTCTAAGACGTAAGAGGCCACCGGAATTGAAAGAGAATAAAAAACAGAGCGAACCGGAAACCTAATCCTAAAGAGGAACCAAGGTATAAATATCTATTCCTGTTTAAAAAAAAACAAAAAAAACACGAGGATTGTGTCCCGGACGATAAGCAGAATTTTTTAATAAATGTTAAATAAAAGTTCACAGTTTTAGACGGTGACATTAATGAATTTTGTTTGGCGCGTAACAATATCTCTGTCATTTTACGCTAGTGAGATGTAGTACTTAGTTGAATTCAATGTCTTCATACCTGAATTCACCTGAAATATTTTCTATACTAGCAAATGCATTGTGACACTATTTGGCTTGGTAAAAAAAAGAAAGAAGAAAAAAAAAGAAAGGCGAGAATTAAATTTACGTGATAAGAAGCCATCACGAAAAGGATACTAAGCGGTGTTATTTTTCTGACAAAGAAAAGTGGTAAAATTTTTTATTTCCATTGTCGAGAAAGGAAGATACTGTATTTAATCTGATTTATGCTATAGGGCGGGTGAAAATTCCAGGCTGGTAAAATGACCTACAGGACAGAATTCTAAATAGATAAAAATTAATTAAGCACCCGCTGACCGAAGAACGAAAATGTCCATTGGACTACACAGAGTTACAAAAGACTAAACCATTAGTTATCTACGGGAAGGTCGTTTGGAAAAGGCATCTGTTTTGCGCCAGGGTCTGGCTATGATAAGACAATTATTTTTAATTAACGCCAGAATGCGATCTCATCACATGACCCCCCAACACTTAATGCTGGCGGAAAGCTGATTGACGAATTCCAGGTGATTCGGTTAAGATAAAGAGTCTAGGGTGTGAGTTCTCCTCGAAGAGAAGAAAGAAAAGGAAAAGAAAAAGCAAAAGGAAAAAGGGAAGATAAATTTTTTTTCTTTGAGCAGGATTTTTTAATTCGAGGCTAGTCTGGCCACACCCGCGCCGCTGAGCGCCTATTGGCTGAATGGTGACGTGAGCGTTAGGCGGATATAATCATGTGAAGTAGGAGGGGAGGCCTGTTGGCACCCATTGAGGGGATAGGTGTGAGATGCCACTGTGAGAGAGAGGGGAAACCCGTTGACACCCTCTGAGGGTATGGTGAGATACCAATATGAGAACAGAAGAAGGTGGGAAGACGAAAGACTTCCAAAAATGGAAAATAATAAAATTTTCCTGACCGAAAACAAAGAAGTGGATTGTGGGTTGAGAATTATCAAGGAACCTCAAACCCCGACAAGCCCACCCCGGTTTTGATCAGCGTTCATATAAGCAGATTCGCAGCGAGGTAAAAGCAGTTGGAGTTGGAGTTGGGGTTGGAGACAGACAGGCAAGCAGTTGCACCCGCCTCGAAGAAGCTGACTAAGATTCCACGCAAATTCCGAACTCAATTTCTAACCAAGAACAATTTATTTTTAAAGAACGACTTAGACTCACACCACCAAAACAAGTTTTACGAATATCGCCTGAAGATACACCAAGAACCAGTTTCTTAAAGAACAAACAACTTAGAATGTTAAGACAAGCCTAACAAACGCAAAGTATCCCGAATCCATATAGCGGGTTGGGAAGTAGACGCAGTCCTGTATTCAGCAACCATATATAAAATATTGTTATCCTTTTTTAACACATTTGAACTTTTCGAGTTATTATTTTATTTTATTTTACATATACTTGTGCGATATCACCTTTATTCGAACTCGACTTGCATTACGGCCCGGCAACTGATTGATTTCGTCTGCCTAAGATCAATTTACAACGTGGGTAGGTTAGACTGGAAATCAAAGCAGTTACTTCGGTAACCAGACGTTGGAAGCGAGCTGGGAACGACGAGGCTGATACCGAATCTATTCCCATCTGAATCATCAAAAGGTTAGAACGCCACATTTGGTGCCGCGACCAATACCAAGACAGTTGGTCGTCACAGGACAGGATAGCAAGACGGACGCGGCTAGGCAGACGTCGCATTTGGCGCAGTGACACCGGGGGGACGTCACAGCATTCTCATATATGTAATGTTGTTGTTTCGACAGAAAGGAAATATCTTCTTACCAAGGCTTGCTATATCATTGGTAAACTAAAAACATATCACAACGGAAGGAAGAATTATAAGAACGCAAAGAATCTTCATTCTTTGTTCACCTAATACAAGACTCAAGTGTCACTCAAGCTAGAGAGTTATCGAGTTGTATTGCTTAAAAGAAGAAGGGAGAAGATAAGAAACACATATTATGAAGACATGTAAGATATATATCAATTAGCTCTAAATTTAATGAAACTTAATGAGTTGTCAGGGAGTTTCTCCCACACAACAACAGTTCAGAGGAAGAAACTAAATTGAACTTTCTCCTTATCAAACGGACGCGGAGGGAATGGGGATATTTTGCTGTGAACATGGCTTGCCGAATCCTAACTGCAAAGTTCTAAGCTTGTAGAACATCTCAGTCAGTTATGTGCCTCGTCAAATACATGTCTGACGAGGCAGATTTTTTCCCGCAGTAGGTCTTTCTGTGGTAGACCAGTTGCTATGCAAGGCTATAGAACCAGCCCTGTGCTGCTATTTATCTATAGCTGGGGGAGAGAAGAATGATTCATGCCTTTCCTTAGCACGCAAGTGAACGTAATGGATTCAACTGGAATTCGAACTCGGCTCTCCGATTCCTCAGTCCGAGCGGCTATCTATTACTCCCTCGTGTGGAACACCTACTATAATAATAACGATAGAGTAATGATAGATTAGTGATATTTAGTCCGTGCAATAAGTGTTGAAGTGTGCAGAATTATCAATCATCCACGAGGCCGGGTAAGCGCCATTGCAATTTATCGAGGTTAGACAGTGAAGTTTTGACATCAGCCCAGATGCAGCACCAATACTCCATTCTTGTTTAAGAAAGCATTTACAGGGTAACCAAAATGTCCTTGCCGTTTTATTTATTTATTTATTCGTGTAGGGAAGAAGTGATCAAAGATACGGAAATAAAACGGTGGGTTTGAGATTGGTTGTATTGATCTTGACTTATGTAGGTGCATGGCGTACACACATCAGTCATAGCTCGAGCGGCTACAGCGGAGAAACAGCGGTGACGGAGCAGCATGTTTGAGGTTGTCTGCTTTATGACTTTAAGGTTGGCTTGTCCACAGCCTCATCAAGTCATCGAATACGTCAAGACTTCAGAGATAATACTGAAACTAAGCGCATCAAAATTAAAATAACCACGACTTAGAAGAAAAAAAAAACATATTGTCATTCACGATAGTGCTTGCTTTTGATAATCTTCTATCTTTAAAAAATTGCATCATGTTATATTATTCTTTTTATATCATACCTTTTCCATGAATGCAAACAGATATTAAATGCTAAAAAAGTAATCATGCATACATAAAAATGAGTATATAGCTATTTGTGCTATGTTATAATGATATTATCTAAACAATAATTATACAGAATATTTTTAAAACATTACAGTATATTTAATCATACCTCCCTAACAGCTGTCACGATCTGTTAGTATTAATTTCAGTGATCAGGTTCAATGCGTATCGGGAAATCGAAGCTATTGGGGAATTTGGAACCTTCTCTAAAATGTTGTTGTTCCCAGATATATCCTGACTTTGGGTGGTAGCACCTGTTAGGGCCCCAGCTATAGGCAAATAGTGAACCTCCAAATAATACACTATGAAAAAAAATCAAAATGCATTGTTATAGTAAAAATATCAGCAATACATTTATATATAAAAACGACTAACAATTCCTATTTATAGTAAAATTACCAACAATACATCAATCAACATGAAAGAACTTCCTTGAAATTAATCTACATATCTTTAATTTCTTAAATCAAATTCTATTCCAAAATATAACAAAAAAAAACAATATAAAACGCACATACCACCGCCTCTAATAATTATGTCCACACAAACATGTATGTGCACAAAAGCTGAGTTTCATCTAGCATGTATTTAATTGTGAAAGCAGAATAAAATGTATCATACATTTATTACCGCTAAACTTCCAGGAAAATTAAATTTTGTCATTAAATTACCCATATGGTGTTGATATGCTGATAAACAATCAAATCGAATCGAACCAAGTTCATTGTTGCTTAACTTTGATGATATTACGGGAACATGTGTTTCAACGTTATATGGCAAAGTTCAAAGTGCTATATATACTTACGAGAGTCATTAGTAGTCCAAAAGGTAAATTGATCCGATTTGCACTGAGGTTTGAATCATTTTGTTACTCCAACTTACTGGCCAAATTAATTTCTAAAAGATCTACATTATTGGTTTGGTCAAAGTTTCGTACTATTATGAAGCAAAATCCGTACTTAATGATGGGGGCGAAATTTTGGCCGACCCTGTATTTACGTATTTATTTTCTCTTCCGTTTGGCAGAAATTTATCAGATTTAAGAATCAATTATCTGATATGTGGCAGCTGTAATTTGATCTTTTGTCAAAATGTCCACTCGGAATTATGTTTCTTATTAAGTTTCATCTCAAGCAAAATTGGCATATGTAATTAAGAAAGGAAATGTATGCCTAGGTGACTATCGATTTACTATAAAGTAAATCAATTAAAACGTTGTTTCAAAGGTCACGTGTTTGTTCATTTATCAGCTAGACATTGCCCGTGATGGATAACTCAGTTTTTAATGATCGGAATTTCGATCAATCAAGGAAATTTAAGTCCTTATAACTATAATTATATAGAAAAATACAGCAAGAAGCACACATACAGATGCACGTATATATATATATATATATGTGTGTGTGTGTGTGTGTGTCTGTGTGTGTGTGTGTGTTCTCTAAAGTTATATTTATAGGCGGATGAGTGCTCAATATCAGACATAGAGCGTTTATTGTGAGAGACACAGCTGATATCAGAGTTGTGTCCTTGATAGTTAGATAATCCATTAAGCGTGAATTTGGTATTCATCATGAATTGTTCATTCCTGTGTCGACACTGTCAATCTCTCTTTATATAATTGGTCTTCGTATATATAAAAGATTTATATCGTTATATATATATATATATATATATATATATATATATATATATATATATATAAAGTGAACATTAAAGTCAACTGTTTCATGCTAGACGCAATCGTCAGGCCGCTTGACGATTGCGCCTATCATGAAACAGCCTTTCACCTCTGAGTGTTGAGTTCAATGTTCACATTTATATTGACATTTACATAAGCTCTATCTCTGATATTAAGCACTTTATCCTATAAATATAGCACGCCTGAAAACTATATTTTTTCATATATATATATATATATATAGATGCATATATAGATAGGTGGGATAAAGATATTTATATATGATCTTTATATATGATATATATCCCATATATATATATATATATATATATATATATAAACAAGGAGCAATAGGCAAATGGTCATGATTTTGTCAACTGTGTCGTATAGTAGGCACCGTTGAGAACTGTCTTTGAGAAAAAGAGCACCATGGCTCAATTTACGCCGCCAGAAATTAGGAAACTGCATGCTATACTGCTTGGCATTCGCACCGGAATCTCCAATACGAACATTTCAAACTGTTGGAGAGGGCAGACGATTCAGAAAGAGTTTGATGACTCTTATGATGATTATAAAGATACGGTGGCTCGGAAAACTCAATCTGATCGTTTTGACAGAAAATAACTCCACCATGTGTTGATCAGAGATTCGGACTCTTGATGAGATAGTACCTGAGGAGATAGTGCTACCTTGTGCCAAGAGGGTAGTTGCTAGAAGACCCTATGTCTTGTAACAGGAATCTGCACTATGTCGCACAAGCAGGAGAATAAAGTCATGGCTCTTAGACAATTTCTGCAACCGCATCATCCTCTAAAGCTGGCCACCTAATTCCCCATACTGCAACACCCTTGATCATTATGTGTAGAGCGCATTTGAGTTAGAGACCCACAAAACTCCTTGTAGCATCTAAGATGAACTGAAGACAAGGATTATGGCAGCATTCACCAACTTAATCAAGGAAACTATCTAGAAGAGTTTCAGGTGATTCCGAATTCATCTGGAGGTCGTGACTGGAGCAAGTGGCGATTTTATTGAAGATTACGCAACAATATCTTGAAATACTAAAGAGTAAATTTCTTCAATAAAATCGTCACTGGCTCCAGTCACGGCCTCCAGATGAATTACGCAAAAAATTAAAATAATATTGACATCATAGGGCAGCATTCACCAATTTAAACAAGAAGACCGTCCAGAAGAGTTGCAGGAGATTCCAAAGTCGTCCGGAGGCCGTGGTTGCAGTAAATAGCGATATTAATGAATAAATTTATATTTAGTATTTCAAGATATTTTTGTGTAATTTTGGTAAATATATCTGTTAAAATGAGATGTCAATATTATTTTAATTTTTTTGCCTAATTTAGGCGACAATTTATCCATCACACCCTCTATATAGATGTGACAACGATATATAAGTTTTTATAAAACAAGAACAATTTTAGAGGAAATATGGATAACAAAGTGATAAAAAGATTTCGTGTAACTAATAGAACTTCAAAGGACTTCAAAATAAATGTAAGTTTAGTCCGATGAATTCCTAAAGGTTGAAACGCGACACATGAAAATTTTAAAAACTTTATCATATATATATATATATATATATATATATATATATACTAGCATAAACGCCGCTTTTTTCTTATGTTGGCTACATTGGAAGTTCTCCTAGATTCAGCTTTGTTCATGTGTTTCTTATGCCCTTTCTCTCCTTTTGGTAAGAAGATTTGATGCCCTCTTAGATGCAGATTGACCCTAAGTCTTTGCATATTCTAACCATTGGAATCTCTTCTGGCTGCCGTTTGATCTGGGTTTTCATTTGCACGGGTCTTTCTTTTCCTCGCTGCAGCCTTGGCTCTTTTGATTGCAATCTTGTCCTCTGTTAGCGGAGATTTCATCTTGCGAGGCATACTGCTGTTGTATGAGATAGGTTAACAATGCACTACAAAATTGATCGTTGCATTTAAGTATTGCATTTATATTTACGCTTACCTTTTTATAGCTCAACGATAATTGTTCTGCTGCCATTTAATTTAAAAACAGTTTGATGAACGTAGGGTCTTAATTTCGGTACAGACAATTATTTTTAATTCATGGTTGATTTTCGACAGAATTATAAAAAAAAAATATTATTGTAAAAAATTCGTTGCCAAATAACGTAAACGTATGCCGAAAACAATCGCAGTAATGACAAAAAAAGAGGAGAAAATTAAAAGGGTAGAGAGTTATGTCCCTTTAATTAAAAAAAGTGTGACACAGAGGTTTTCGCATTTATCATAGATAGAAATATAGATATTGTTATTAAAATTTTACTGCCTGACGATAGCAAATTGTTAGAAATCGCGATAGGAAGAAGGTTTGCTTTCTGATTATTTACTGTCTGAAATTGATATAGATTTTCTTTTTTTTTTTTTTGAAAATTATATATAGAAAATTGCGATAGAAATAATCTGTAAAAAATGTTATAAAGTTTAATGTACCTAGTTTTAAGTAGAGCTAAAATAACTAATGTGATTTCAGGCATTACTGTAAATCAGTTGGCAAATGTTTTCCGTGAAATACAAAATCGTATTATCTTTGTATTGCTAATGATGGGGGACATGTGGAGACTTAAATAAAATTTCAATAAAACCTTAGAAAATATAGATTTACTTCTTTCTAATCTTTTTTACAAATTATTTCTATAGCAAATACAAATAAAGTTATAAATTTTTTTAAATGCACACGAACTTTATGGACAGCCTGTATTAAGCGCTTTTCATTAATTTATCTATTTTTGTCGAATATTGTTTTTTGTGCAAAGTTCGATTTTTTTTAATTCGTCATTTTCGACATATGAGGATACAGGGACTGCCAGACGATTCTCAAATATGATTTGATTATAATGGTGAAGGTATGTTTATAACTGAACGCACTTTTTCGAATAGCAGAATATTTTGAATTTTCTTTTCTCCTTTATCTGGGTCGGTTGCTATAGGGCACCTCTGTCATAGCTGGGAGAAAAGATGGATTCGTAGAGACAAAAGTGTGTGAAAAGCAAGGGAAAATAATCTTTAAATACAGATCTAGAAATTTAAATAAGTTTATTACTGAGGATAAAAATCTGAAAAAAATTCCTCGCAAAGTTCATAGGAAAAATATTTTGTTTTTTCTTTATACAGCACAAAAGAAATGAATTGTGTTAGTATAGAGTGAAAATGTATGTGTGAATTCTTAAAGCCAAAATTCACGATTTACGTTGTTATGTACATGCTTGATGTGATTCTAGAAACAGTCAAGCTGTTAGCCATTATTACGGCTTAATATTAGTACAAGTACCACATTTACAATTACGCTTTGTTTATATATCTCGCTTGTGCATTTTTCTAATATAACTGTGCAAATTGTTTCATAAAAATACTATAAACATGAGAAATATTTTGCAAGAACTTGGTACTCAATGAGTTAATTTTGGTATGCGAATATATCAGAATTTATTATTGTTTGCAATGCCCTGGTCAGTTATATTGAAGACTGGAGAATATTAATTTACATTGCGCTATTTATAGGAAAAATCGCATCAGAGGAAGTTAAAAGGTAAATTTATAAATCACAGAAGTTTTATTGGTTAATAAATCTATTTCCCAATTCTTTTTAGGATCCGACAGGAACATTGCCTGTTTTTTGAGAGCTTGAATGACGTTTGAGACATAAATGTTGATAAACTAGCGATTTCTAGACATTTTTGTCTTAGTGATTTATTTTCTCTTTTAATTAGAGTGGCATTTTTTTCATGTCTAAATTATGGTCAGTTTCGTTACAGTGAACAACTAATGCGTTTTGTGTGTTGTTTTTTTAAAGTCCCTTTTGTGTTCATATAGTCTTTTGTTTAAAAATCTTGAGGTTTCTCCAATATATTCTTTCTGGCAATCCTTGCGGTTGATAGAGTAAATGAATCATCATCATCAATCTCTTCATTAGCCACCCACTCCCATTTTGCATGCCCAAATGAATAATCTTCCAGTCCACTCAGTGATGTTTCCAGCCAATTTTTCCCTCTCTCTGACTCTTCTTCCTTTGCCTAAGGATGGCAGATTGTAGGCTCTTATACTCTTGTCCATACCATTTCAGCTTTCTGTAATTGGCGGTGGGGATTAGGCTTTCCTACAAATCTCCTTTTTGTCTGATTGTATCATTTGGGTTGTGATCTACATAGGAGATGCTTACGACGGTTCATTTCTAATACTGGGATTGAAATATTGAAGAAGTCAACGAACGCAACATTTGATTTAAAACAAGCCTGCTGAATTTAAAAAAGAAATGTGATAACAACCAAAACTTCAAAGGAAGAAAGAGAAAAGAATTGAAGAAAAGGATTGGGACTAAAGTAAAAAAAAAAATATGTTTATATGTAGATTAACTAATTAACATATCCGGAATACCCAGGCTTTATAATGTCTCTTTTGTGTTCATATAATCTTCTATTTAAATTTCTTGAGGTTTCCCCAATATATTCTTGTTGCGCTTTTTTGTGTGTGTATATATATATATATATATATATATATACTGACTAGTGAGACAATCCAGATGACTTGACTTCCTTTATAGTCTACCAATAGAAGCTTAACCAATCAGAAGCCGCAGAACATTGTATTCGTCGTGTATAAAGGCGGCCATCTTTGTTTAACCTACCGGAAGGACCAGTGCTAACTTGACAGCCGAAGAGGATAGAAGGAAGAACTACGCTCTGCTAAGATATCCACTGCGAACCTGAATTACGCTTTCCTACTGTCTCCGAAATATTCACTGCCAACCTCTGGATTCTATACTCGAAGACGACCGTCATGAAAATGTCTAACAATTCTTTCCGACAATCATTGCGCGTAATAGTGTAAATTCCTCTGTCAAGTTTTGAATTGTTGTCTTGATTAAGTTTTTACTGTTTTTGGTGTAGTTATGACAAATGTAATGTTGAGCTTAGATAAATTGTTTTCGAATTTAGTTGTGTTACAGTTAGTGGATATAATAATATATTTTTTTGATTCGTTGGATTTGCCAGAAGGATCCATTTTTGTATTTTGGAATATTTTACATGCCTTTACATTCGTATTCAATATGAAATAGGATATTTGAGTATCTTGAATGTATTTTCAAGATATTTCTTCTCTTCATATAAATATTACAAATTGTGAGTCCTTTTAAGTATTAGGTTGGTATTATTATCTGCGTTGGTGAGTTGAATACGACGTATTCATATACAAACAACCGTTTTAGAAAAAATCTTAATGTATACAAGTACAAATCTAACGGCGAAATAAAAGTGCGGGAAACTTTCTCTCGTTGAAAAAAAAACAGACGACATGCGTTGAACAGATGTCATCATTTGTTTTAAAAGGCACCCCTACACTAACTTGACTTAACCTATTTTCGAAAGTAACTAATTTGTTGATACAATAGTTGTCAGCGAAAAAAGTATACCCTACCACCCCTTGTTAAACTAATTGGATTTCCCCGTATCCATAGAAACTAATATTATGAATGTGTGTGCTTATAAAACTCAGTAAATTTCAAAATAAGTTATTCCAAAAGTCGCTTGAAAATAATACATAACTAGGGATTTTAATTTAATTTAATGCTTTACTTGAATTTGATGTTTTAACTTCTGTTTTTGAAACATGGTAATTCCTGTGTAGCGATGGAAACTTATTTTTGAATAAGTAAATTTATAATATTTATGCTCTGTTAATTTGCATTGAGCACTATTTTGTAAAAATAAAAATATTAATAAGAACACCGGATTATATATCATACTGTTCTTTCTCTTTATTGTAATATATATATATATATATATATATATATATATATATATATGTGTGTGTGTGTGTGTGTGTGTGTGTGTGTGTTTATATACCGGGTAACATCATAATTGTCCATCCCACAAAATGTTTAATACCTAAAATTAAATAATAAACTGAGCTTCTTTTTAACAGGTTTTCTGGTAAGTTGTTTAGCAATCTTGACACCTTCTGTCGTAAGAATCAGGGAAATAAGATTTGAGTTATTCAGCTAGAAATAGAGCAGGTTAAAATCGTTTTGTGTCAGACCCACTGCCTTCCCAAATGAGCAATAGTGAGAGGAAAACGATCATTCAGTACTTCAGTAATAGCGCCAACATTCATACCCTCGCTGCCATCTTTAAAGTCCATTCAACAATCATCAAGAGAATGGTGAATAAGTTTTAAAAAAGAGCGAAAAGTAGAAAGGAAACCATCATCAGGAGGTCACAACAATAGGGGATCATTATTTCAACTTAGACCTAAAGATATCAATTAGAAAAGATCCAACTCAATCCATAAGACGTAAGAGAGGAGTAAAAAAAGACTTTAAATAAAATTGTACGAGAAACGTGTGAGATACCTTGTTCCTCCAGGACAGAAAGTTAGAAAGTTAGAGAGGGCGAGATCATCTTGAATAAGTTGTAAAATTATGCTGGAATAATCTTCTTCACGGATGACAAGAATTTTACACAGGATGTATACACAGACTGACGCAATGACTGTATTCTGGCCTCAGATCCTCACGAGAGAGACAGAAATGTCACTTTCAAATGCAAAAACCCTGCCAAGTTAATGGTTTTTGCCTGTGTGGGCTCAGATGGCAAGAAGATGCCATTGATCATGTTTGAGAAGGACAGGAGACTGGCAGGAGTTAAACCTGAAAACTTTCTGAATATCCTTAAGTGAGAGACTATCGAATTCCCATCAAGACCATAAAAGCCTTCAAATTTACATTCCGGCAGGATGCAGCTCATTGTCAC
Organism: Acanthosepion lycidas; assembly: GCA_963932145.1. Taxonomy (NCBI): domain Eukaryota; kingdom Metazoa; phylum Mollusca; class Cephalopoda; order Sepiida; family Sepiidae; genus Acanthosepion; species Acanthosepion lycidas. The sequence goes on along the minus strand of OZ010607.1, from coordinate 47,011,365 downwards.
GCAAGAGCAGTGGCTCAAAAATTTCTCGTGGATGATTTCACGAGCAGGTTTTAGGAGAAGGAAACTTCTCCACCTTCATCGCCTGATTCGAACCCCTTAGACTCTCGTATCTAGAATGAATTAGATGGAGAACTTTAATGCTGAATTCATTAAAAAAAACTTCGTGGGGTGTTCAAGAAGAGGGTTGAGGATGACTTAATGCATAACAGTTTGGTTTTGTGCCAAAATTGTCCTTATCAATTAGAAATAACTATTGGTATTTAATCTTCTATTTGAACTTGATTTTGATATTTCATGAGCTTCCAATCCTTAACTCTGATTAATTAATTATGAACATGTCATTTTCGTTAATGATCGATTACATCACGATTCTTCTGTTAAGTTTGAAGAGTAATTATACATTCTTAGTATTCAAAGCAGAGTCCAATAGTGTTATAAAAACCTCGCAGATTTCCAGTAAGATATATTTAATCATTTTTAAGATGCAAAGGTTCAAATTGTAATCTAACCATTGGACAATATTGCTGTTAAATGGTTGGGACAATTTTGCTGCTACACCCGCTATACGTATCTATGAAAATTGAACTTTCACGATTTCCCAATTTGTTATACGTCCCTGACGATTTGGGAATCCATGACAATTCAAGTTGCACTACAAAGGTAGGTATATATGCATTTATTAATATATACATGTTTAAGTACACTGAGCACTAACTTGTTTGCACCATTAATTAAATTAAGTAAATATTTGTTTGCTTATGGTACGCATATAAAGTTGCTAATATCCAGTTATTTAGTTTATAGTCACACACAACTACACACACACACACATTATATATATATATATATATATATATATATATATATATATATATATATATATTAGGAAGATTTGAAATAATCATAACTAAGTAATTCATCGAGTCTAGAAGAAACCTCAACAGAATGCAGAAAGCACTATATTTGGGACTCATCAACAGAGCGCATCCACTATCAAGAATTGAAACCTGAACTGTTACGATAGGAGAGAAACGCCGTAGCAACTCTACCAACGGGTCTCTGTGAACGAAGAGGTAACGAATTAGACTTGATATAGCGCCGCTCGATCACATATTTCGTGTTTTTCTTTATCCATAAGACTGTGCCTCCACGAGCTACGACTACTATCCCGAAGCCGCTCAGTCCAGAGCATTAGAAGCCGGTTCAAGCAAGAAATAATTAGAAGATAGAAATAATTAGGAAGATTTGAAATAATCATAATTAAGTAATTCATCGAGTCTAGAAGAAACCTCAACAGAATGCAGAAATCATATATATATATATATATATATATATATATATATATATATATATATATAGATAGATATAGATATATTCATGAATTATTCATACATAAAACAAATACACGTTCCAAAACAATAACACACATTTGTCATAGCATTTTTTCGGATTACAACCTTGTTTTCGTTTTGTCCACTTATTACTGAGAGTAAAAACAAGAACACAATCTATTTCATACCTGAGGATGTCTGTAGGAACAGACGAAAGCTTGTAAAATAAAAAGATCTAATGCAACGGAAATTTATAAAACAGGATCTTTTCATTCATAAACAGATTCGGGGTTTTTGTATATTATTGAATTGTTCGCGAAGATGGATTTTTCGCCATTTAATCATTAACCTTTGAATTTATTTTATGTATGAATAATTCATGAATTTGTAAATTAATTGCACCTTTAGTGAAATATATATATATATATATATATATATATATATATATATATATGATTCAAGACTGAAGCAAGTCAACAGACGGCGTAACTTCTTTCCTCGTTGCACTCATCAGGGTCACAAACGAAAATAATGACTACAATATCAGATTTTCTTTTCCATTTCAGAAGGTAATTTAATATTTGACAAACGGTAAGTAGGTATTTCAAATTTTCATTGGTGGTTATAGGAAAATAATAATGATAGATCACTTATGATTTGTAAGCTCTTTCAGCTGACATGAAGTGAATAGAGTATATTGAATCAATTTCTACGTCTTCCCCTCAAAAAAATTAGTTCACTGTGTCTTGCGAGACAATTTTTACCCCCGAAACTATCTTACATATTTATAAGACTACCATCTGTCCTGGCTCTGAATATTGCTGTTATATCTGGCCTAGAGCTCCTGCTATAGATTTAAAGATTCTTGAAAAAATACAAGGACGTATCTGCTGTGTTGGTCCTAACCTGGCATCTTAGCTTCACTCCCTTTCCCAGCGCCATAATATAGATCCCCCGTGATTTTTAAATAAATACTTTCATGGTAATTGTTCTGTTGATTTTTCGTCTGTGGTGCGATCATGGGCCCCTTCTATTTCTGTTCCCACTTTCTTTAGTTTAATTCCCCACCTTAGGTGACAGAGAAGTCTATTTAATGGTAGATGCAGGGCGCTTTTCGTTTTTGGAGTGTGTATTTCATATTTGTTTTGTGTCAGGGTAAGTGTTTATTTGAGTGAGTGTTTGATCAAATGATTGTTGTTAATTACCTATCCCAGCATTAATTGCGTCCAGGTAAGTGAATTTTCTGTCAAAATTAAAGATTGTGTAGCTTTTATTATTAACACTATTTTGTTTTCTTTACTGACACTATTTTGTTTAGTTTCTTGTATATAAATTTTATTTATTGTAAATATTAATTGGGATTTCATTTTTTACCTCACAGGTGACAAATTTTACATATGGGAATTAGTTAGTATTACATAGAGACTTGAGGTATTATGGTGTCTGTAGTAAGAATGTTAAGTAAGAATGTATTGTTTTGATATAAGGAATACTGTACTGTTTGATTCAGTAATCATGGCTAGCTACACCATCGTGCAAATTAATTGAAACAAAACGAATAATTCCGTTATTATTTACTTTTTTTCGTATTTTTCAATTAAACATCACCTAGTGCACCTGTTACTACTTCGTATGTCCATTACACGAAATCGTTCCTTACAGGTTGACCACAGATTTTCGATTAGATTTAAATCAGGAGAGTTTCTGGGACAGTCTGATTTGCTCACTGGTAAGGCTTGCCAGTGTGTTCATGCAGTGTTACAATTTTATGTTTCCTTGGAGTAACGTCCATCGCAGACAATAACTGAAGGACAACTAATCGACAGTCGAGGCAATAGTGTCTGGGGTGATAAAGATTTGAAGCAATCACAGCTGACGTAATATTTTTCGAAGATCACGACTGCAAATGACCTAATCTGAAGGGAAAATAGAAATCGATTACACCCTGTCAATCCATGGGTCTATAACTGAATTGTTGAAAGAAAACAAACTAAAGCAGTTGTTTCAATTAGTTTGCACAAGGGTTTAAGTTTAAGATAATGCAGATGGAAGACCAGCCTTCCTCTAAACCTCTTTTGGACTTGTGCTATACTTTCGTATTACTCAAAATGAATATGACTTTCCTCTAGGGTACATAGATTTTCCTCTAGGGTACATAGACTTTCCTCTAGGGTACATAGACTTTACCAATTTAGGTACAATGTTAGATTGGCAAAAGGTGTCATCAATGTACAACTGAAGTGTCGAGATTTTACCGTAAGGTTTATCGAACAGATTCTTTTCTCCCACTTGCTTGTGGAACTCTCTTCCGGTTCCCTTTTAACCAATTAAATTTAATGTTAAATAATTTCAACGCAATGCCAATCGTAATTTACTGTCTTCATGATTACTCTTCTATTCCCCTTGATCCTTAATAATCTTTTAAATTTAAATTCAATTGCAGTCGTTGTCTATCGTCTTCCTGATTACTCTTCTCTTTCTCTTGATCCTTAATAGCATTTCTCTTTTAAATTTCAATGCAATGCCCATTGTTATTTACTGTCTTCCTGATTACTTTTCTATTGTTTTCGCCCCTTAGTAACGTTTCTTCTTTCTTATTCTTTCACACCCGATAACTCCTTGTGTTCTACTGGATTTACTGCCTTGCTTCAGATAAATCCTATTAAAAATAATTTCATTTTCTTTGAGAACCCTATTAATAATCAATGCACAAGAACAAGAATTGATTTCACACCTAGATTTCTTTTCTTGGGTTGTCATAAAAAGAAATATTTATCGCCATCCTGTGTTCTTCGTTCTTGATCTTTTTTCAGGATCTTTTGCTGATATTCTCAGAAAACACTTTCGACTTTATTGCCTTGCCTGGGGTGAACTTATTTAAAAAAAAAAAAATGCGATGATAGCGGCTCTGAATGAGAAATCGGAGAGCCGGGTTCGATTTCCGGTAGAGTTCATTACGATCTCTTGACAATATATTTTGAATCAAAATTTTTTTATGTCTACTTCTTCATACGGAAATAATTCTTTATTTAACTATTTATTTTCATTCGTCTACTTCTTCTTTTTGTATATTCCGGTCCCTTCAAGACGTGGATGATCGTGTCTCTCCACAACTTCCTATCTATTGTAGCTCTTATTTCTGTCTTTTTACTAATCCAATTAGTCCCTGGTCCATTTACTCAAGTTTGTTGTGTACGTTGCTTGCTTTTTCCCCCTCTATCTCTCATGCTTTCAATATATCCTGTGAGTATCAAATTCTACAAGCCCCTTTTCCTCATAGTTGCAAATTTCCCATTCTGATGGGCGTCCATTTTGTTTCTGTTCTTCTTAAAACTTCTTCGTTACTCACATATTCCATAGTATTCTCAGCATCTTTCTGTAGAACCACATCTCTGGTAACTAAAGGCTTGAGGTGATATCACGATGAAATACAGGGTTCGCTAAATTTACCGAAGCTAAGCAAAGTCTAGCGTGGTCAGTAACTGGATGAGTGATCGCTTAGGAAAACCAGTTACTGTAAACTTGGATGTGTGGCTGGTGCAATGGTTAATGGCACGTAATTGTTAATCGGAGTGTGGAGTTCCAGTTCCAGTATGGTTAGTTATATTCACTTACATAAAAATAACATTGGGGAACGTATGAAACTATCTCTTCTCCCCCAGTTATGGGTTAATTAGTAAGACTTGTCTAAGTAAAATATTATTATCCCTCTCCAAGAATCTTACCATCTAAAATATTTCTGGCTTTAAATAACCTAGAAAGGGTTGATAAGCCACAGAAAAAGACTTAATGCTTCTCTCTGACTCACATGCCGTCAACATATCGGGAGAATTTCAAATTCTGATTTTAATTATGAGTGTCACCTTTGTTTCTATCTTTCTTAAAACTTCCTTATGACTCACATGCTCAATCTATAGCATTCTCAGCATCATCCTTCTGATGGCTAAGGATTTTTTCTTCATCTGTGAGGAAAATGTGCAGCATTTATTGCCACATAAGAAGAGCAATATTACATCACAGTTCAGTACACTTTTCTTTGTTTCTAACGAAATTATTCTATTTCGTAATACTTTGCTTAGTTCTGGAAAATTGTTTGGTTTTGTCAAAACACTTTTACGTTTTCGGTGTGCCATTCCCTATTTTATATATAAAGTACAGTGTGCGTGTGTGTGTCCAAGCATTCCTCCACTCCCACTGGCCCTATTTCAACGATTCATAGGTCATTCAAAAGCCCTAGAAAAGTTGGGCACAGGAATGATTTCCGTTGAACTCAGATTCAGGATTGCCAGATTATGCGAGATTAAAAATATACATTAATATATTATACTAGCCATTATCATTGCTTTCATGATTCAAGGGGAGTAACTCCTGTGGAGGATTCTTGGTTTAGCCATCATCATAATAACTAGGGAAGAGTAGACGCCATAGGCGTCAGTAAACTACAGAAGAACTCGAAATTGATTGTTGCATTTAAGTATTGAATTAATGTTTAAGCTTACCTTTTAAAAGTTCAACGATAATTCTTCTGCTGCCACTTAATTTAAAGACGAATCGATGTATGTAGAGCATTATTTTCCGTACAAACAATTATTTTTTTATGTTATGGGTGACAAAAGAGGAGGGAAATTTATAAGATAAAATTAATAGAGTGTAAAGATGCGAAAACAGAATTAGTTAAGCATTAAACATTTGAAGAATTACAGAAACCTAATAGCTAATTAAATAAAACCTATACTATCAAATATATGAATAAATGTGAAATTAGAGCTCAATTCTACCAAGAATTCTGAGATTAAAAAATCCCAGTCCTACTTTATAAAAATTTACACACGGTATTTACTCTGTCCCCACACTTGGACGAGATGTGACACAAGTTTTATTTTTAGGGACCCGAGCGCGTACGCCCGGGACAGAAAACAAAAATTCACCTCAGCTCCTGCACCGATCCCTCCCTCTGGTGTAATGGGAGGGCGCGGCCTCTGGCAGCTGTTCCCTATGGCTGTGAACATCTTCAGTATTATTTTCCTCAGTTGCCCCACTGTCCTTTGAGAGAGAAGCCCCTGAGCGCACTCTGCCCAAAGACAGAGACGCAACTGAGAGATGTTGAGTAGACGCGAAACAGTCTAAAAGCGCAATATCAATGTTTTATATATTATCTAATTTTAGGCAATATCACTTTTAAGGTTTAACTAATTTGCATATTGATTTTTAAAAAAAGTTTATTTCATTAATTAACTGTTCTTCATTAGTGTTCTTTTATTCGAGAATTGTTTTGATTTTCATATCAAAAATAGTTTTCTTTAGGAATATTGTCTTATATAGTGCAGAAAAGTGTTTGAAATTTGCATTTTATTTGGCCTTCAACAAGTTGGCATCTATTTGTAAAACTTTCCTTAACTATAACAAGGTAATTTATGAATGTAATTTTCATTTTAATTTTTTTTTTCAAAGATTTCAAGTAATGAATATATTAGGTTGGCGCAAAAATAATGCCGTAATAATGTCGTTTTTTGACGTTAAAAAATACGTCGAAAAACGACATTATTACGTCATTATTTTTGCACCAAACTAATATCTTAATTTGCGAAGCGATAGCGAGCGGGCGAAGCCTGTTAGTACACTATAAAACTGAAGCAAACGTAAAGCAAACTGTTACAAATTAACCATGTCGAAAAAAAACGGTCTCTCTAGTGTCAGTTTCTTCTTTGTTGTCCACAAGTTCACTGACACTACATTCAAAGACATATAGGCAGCACATCGGATCAATTCCATTACAGTCTGTTATAAACAAAAGAATCAGTCTGCCCCGGAATTTGTTTGTATCATGGAAAAATAACATCGAAGGGAATTGTATTTCTTCTATGCAAAAACAGTTTCCCAAAAAATGTAACTTGTACTTACTTGATTTTGGCTTCTTCAATTGACAACACGGATTTGGCTGTTTGCTGACAACCATATATTATGTCTTTTTACCACTGATATCCCTTTCTTCTCACTTTCCTTTACTAAGTTCTCTAGCAGTTACTGCAGCTTCCTTTCTGTGTATTATATCAACACAGTGTCTCCTGCATATCTTAGGTTGTTAAAATTGTATCTGCCAATGACAAATCTTAATCAGACTCCTACTTATGTCAGGATCGCATCGCTGTAGAGGTTGAATAGATTGGTTTGGTTTCGTTTGTTTTACGGCATATCTGTGACGTTCTTCATGCACGAATGTTAAAGCACGTTGGGTTAAACACTGATTTCCCTCTTCCAGATTTGGTTTGGCTTGTTTTGTTTTACGGCATATCAACCTCAATGGGTTACTGAATGCCGACAAAATTTTCATTCTTGGTAATATTTTTTTTCCAAAAATCTATTTTTGGTAAAATATTTTTCCTTAAAAAATCTATTTTTTGTAATATTTTTCCTTCGCTGGTATTTTTTTCAAAAAAAATGTATAGCTGGTAATGTGTTTTTGTTTTCTTTTTCCAAAATGTATTGCTAGTAATAAATTTTTTTTACAAGTTATTTCTGGTATTAAAACCTTTTTTTTACACTTTCATAGTGTTTTGACCAATGTTTTTAACTGCTTATAGCTGGAGCCCTAACAGGTGCTACCACCCCGGGTCAGGGTGGATCTGGGAACACCAGCAATTAAGAGGTAGATTCACGCTTAATATGAATCTATTTTGGGAGTGTATGATGAAATATGTTTGGCCTTGAAAAATTTTGCGCCATCCATCATTGCATCAAATTTTCATCACGCCCAGACACATTTTCTTGACTCTCGATTATTTGTCCTACGGACATTGTCTGCGATAGACGTTACTTCAAGGAAGGGGACGAATATTTTAACTCTACACGAACACACTAGCAAGCCTTTCCAGTGAGCAGAACTATAGACTGGCCCGGAAACTGATTTAAATCCAGTCGAGAATCTGTGGTCAATCTGCAAAGAAAGACTTTGTGGAGTGGACATACGATGTACTAATACGTTTGCGTGGTCCTGTTTCATTGGAGAAATAGAAAAAAAATAACGGAATTATTCGTCTTGTTTCAATTAATTTGCAAAATGGTATATGTGCATGCGTTAGAACGTGAGAAATAGAGTGGAGGTTGTGTGGCAGGCAGTAACAGTTATCTAAAACTAAATGTTGTAGCAAATGCATTTAATAGAAGTTTGATATAATTTATTATAAATCGTCTGGAGATAATTTTCATTTTGAAATTTCACTGGAATTCAACGGAGCGTGATAATCAAGTTAATGCTCTTTGCAGAGTGTATGAATCAGTAATAAGATATGGAGATAGGTTAGTACAACACATGAACGATACGTGTTTGATATGTCCTATTCAAACTGTCTAGCTAAATATATTGCTAGACTAAGGATTCTTACTTGGTTTAGCATCTCCAATTGGCAACTCGCCTCTCGCGTACGTCTGTTTGCTGACAACCATATATTATGTCTTTTTACAACTGATAGCCTTTTCTACTCACATTCCTTTACTAAGTTCTCTAGCAGTTACTGCAGCTTCCTATCTGCGTATTATATGAACACAGTGTCACATGCATATCTTAGGTTTTTAAGATTGTGTCTGCCAATAAAAAATCTTAATCAGACTCCTATTTATGTCAGGATCGCATCGCTGTAGAGGTTGAATAGTTTGGTTTTAGCCTTGAAAAATATTACGTCATCCATCATTGCATCAGATTTTCATCACGCCCAGATACTATTGTCTGGACGCTCGATTAGTTGTCCTACAGCCAATGTCTGCAATAGACGTTACTTCAAGGAAGCTTACGAACATTTATTGCTGCACGAAGACATTGTCAAGCCTTACCAGTGAGCAGTACTATAGACTGGCCCGGAAATGGAGACAGGTTAGTTCAACACATGTGTGATACTTGTTTGAAATGTCCTATTCAAAATGTCTAGCTAAATATAATTGCTAGACTAAGGATTATTTCCAAGGCAGTGGTCCCATGACACTCAGATCTATTTTATTTCAAAATTTATTCCATCCTGCTTTTTCTTCTTTTTCACTGAACGGTGTTTACCGCCATATCACGTTGAAACACCATTTCTCTTATGATCACCGAAGTTAAGCAATGTCGATCCTGGCCAGTACCTAGACAGAATACCAAGTGCTGTAAGCGTGGACATGCGAGGGGCGCAATGAATAATGAAACGAAATCGGAGAGCCAAGTTTAAATCACATATTCACGAACTCGAAAATACTCCTGAAAAAGATATGAGTCAGCCTCTTCTCCCCCAGCTATCGATTAATTAGTGAGACTTGTATCATTAACCCGTTATTATCCCTCCACCAAAAAACAAGTAGTATGCTATTGGTAGAGCGTAACGGAGGTGCTAAGGGAGAAGACAAGCAGAATTATAATATTATAGAAAATACTAAATGCTACAGCTTGTTAACAAGCAAACGCTTCGAAACAAATGGTATGTACGGAATTTCTGTCTTCAACTAAAATCTGCCACATGTGCAAGCCGGGTAAAATTGTAAGTGCATCCTGGCTGGGGACAGCTTAGAGTGGATAACAAGAAATATTAAATGAGTAAAGAATAAAAAAGAAAACATAAGTAGTTGTGGAGAGAAATGATATATTCATGGTAGTTCGTGAAACTGCATGTTCCCTTATACGGAATAACTGGAAAAAAAAGTAAATTGAGATGGAAATTCTAAGTTCATATGCTGTATTATCACACGTTTTATTACTGTAAAAAGGTGTACAGGTTTATATGTATTCCCGGATTTAAGTTTAATCAACAAGGCCACACTGTCGTAATAGTATGAAATAATAGATTCCTTACCAGATTTCCACGGGAAACGATTCCAATAATTCTCTCTCTTTTATATATATATATATATATATATATATATATATATATATGAAGAAATATAGTCTTAAGGTGTGCTATATTTATGGAATAAAGTGCTCAATATCAGAGATAGAGCGTGTGTAAATATAAAAGTGAACATAGAAGTCAACACTTATTATAATCTCTTATATATATATAAATATATATATAAATAGCCGAGAAAAATAACAGCATATGTGGCCTGACGATTGCATATAGCATGAAAGACTGTCGCCTCTAAGTGTTGACTTCTATTTTCACTTTTATATATATACATATATATATATATATATATATATATATATATATATATATATATATAAGAGATTATAATAAAAAGATGTTGAAATCGCTACACAAAGGCTTTTATGTTTCACTACTATGATTGTACTCCTAGCGATGGCAAAGAACTGGTTATTACATGAGTTTAGCGAAAGTGAAAGTTGGGAGGGGGACATTGGTCAGAATTAAAAATAGACGTGGATGAGTTATTTTTTAATGAAATGGTAAAACCGGATCATAGGCTATCATTGACGATTACGGAAAATATGTCTTCACACTAGTTCGACTGGATAGTTCCACTCAATAGTCACTCAATAATCTCCCCAGTCAGCAGCCTGACACCGCTATTTATACACCTGACGGCAATCATATATTCAGAAGCCCAGAGTTTCACGTTCGAACCTCGGTGTCGGTAGTTACTCATTTTCTTCCTATATGACGCCTTCCAACTACTAACTAAATAGTCTCACACATACACGTATCTAAATTTGTAGCCACCAATTATTTTGGGAAGTTTTAAGTTGCCTTGACTTGTGATTAGTTAGTTGATTTTAAATTTCAGTTGGTTAATCTGATCTTTGTTGTCCTTTTAAAATTTTGTGTGGCCGTCGAATATATGTTGTATTTTTTAATTATAATCAGATTTTTTTAATACAACGAAGATGTTGATTTTATCTGCTCTTTTTTTTTTCAACTCAACAGCTCAATCCGGAAATAAATGGCTTAGAACTTTGGATACCTAAAAAAGCAAGAATGTATAGCGTCATAATGACTTATTAGATCCTACTATTTCTTTCTCCCTCTAGTTGCGATAAATAGGTACACTCTCAAAGAGGCGCCTACTTTGAATGCATTTTTGGCTTTCAGTGTCCAGTGTAACTCATCTGTAAAATCAACTTCCAGCTATACTTGCAAAATGGTAGTACTGTTTCTATGGCACCAGGTAGTACTGATTCCTTCTTTAATTCTTTAACTTTACAAGACTTAGAGCACATGAAAGATTTGAGTATTGCCGTCGTATCTAAGCTGTAGTTATTCAGTCTTTACGTTCATAATCGTTTACAGATCTTCCTCGCGACCTGTTTAATATACTTCGTAATGGAAAGTTAACGCTGTGTTCTTAGGAGTAAAACCATCACATTCCGACAATGATCGAAAATCATTTTTTTCTTTAATTCGAGGATATGTTCCTATTTTCCAAAAATGTTGGTATTAAAAGAAACGGCGTGATGATATTAAACCAGATTACCGGAGTTGAACAAAATTATTCTCTTCTAACTCACCGTACTAAATGCCAGATAAAACTCCTTTTCGACGCAAACTTATTTACAAACAACGTCCTCGTTTTTTTATGTCAAGTTGCCGCATCGAATAGACTGGTGTTAACTCATAGAGCATAGACTGTAAAGAGGTAAATTAAAATTAAATGGTACCGTTCGTTATAGGCTAGACCATAATATTTTACATTAAATATAAATGCTGGAATGTGATAGATTCTCAAATATTTTTGGTTTGTTTTAGTTTGGTTTGTATTTTTTTACGGCATACCAATAACAATGGCTTATTAAATGCCGACAATTTTTATTGTTGGTAATATTTTCCTTCCAAAATGTATTGCTGGTAATATTTTTCACCCTCAAGAAACTATTTCGGTTAATAGTTTTCCTTCGAAAATCTATATCTGGTAATAATAATTTTTCCTTCAAAAATGTATCGCTGGTAATATTTTTTTTTAAATGTACAGCTGGTTATATTTTTTCAAAAATGTATAGCCGGTAATAATGTATAGCCGGTAATAATGTATTGCTGGTAATAATTTTTTCTCAAAAGCTAATTGCTGTTATTAAAACCTTTTTTACTTTTTCACAGTATCAAGTATGGGGCTTAACTATTTGCCCTTAGTTGGGATCCTACTAGGTGCTACCACCCTGGGAACATCAGCAATTAAGATGTGGTTCCACGCTGCTCAAAACCTCCTGATCAAAGGCCTTGATTTTGGACGTAGTTTATTGTCTTACCAGGAGGCAAAATGTAGTTTATCGTTTTACCGGGATGCGAATGTAATTTATCGTCTTCCCCAGGAGGACGATTTCTTTGGTTTTACTCATCAATTTGAATGGGTTATTTAATGCCAACAAGATTTTTGTTCAAAAATGTATTGCTGGTAAGATTTTTCCAAAACTGTATTGCTGCAATATTTTTTCCAAAACTGTATTGCTTTAATATTTTTTCATCAAAAATGTATTGCAAGTAATTGTTTTTCTTCAAAAATGTATCGCTTTCAGTACTTTTTTTTTTAAATGTATTGTTGTTATTTAAAAAAAAATATATATATATATTGCTGGTAATACTTTTTTTCTTCAAAATTCATTGCAGATAATAATTTTTTGCAACAATGTATTGCTGGTATTAAGACTTATTTTTACACTTTCACAGCGTTTTGACCCCAGTTTACGGAGTTAAATATTTGCCCATAGCTGGGAACATTACAGGGCCAGGGTGAACCTGGGAACACCAGCAATTAAGAGTTGGTCCTACGCTCGTCAAAACCTGCTGATCAAAGATCTTGCTGTCGGATGTAGGTAAGACCCCCCAAATGAGGCGTCCTGAAATACCTCTCTCAAAGTACTTTCGGCACTTAAAGTAATCCAATAAAACACCTACAGAAAAATGAAATTGTGATGCAAAGCTATAAGATGTAGGCCATTGAATGTCCCATGTCCTTTGTACAGACATGTGAAACTATATATTACTAAGTATATAAAAAAAGGTTTACTAAATCAGAGAAATTAATTAGCTATTTTTACGGTAATTGTCATTAATTTTACTTAAATAATATTTAAATATAAAAATTTTAACAAAGCTAATATACATACTTATACTTGATATGTAAAAATAATTTTACTTACTGTAAGTAATTCTAATACATTTACTTCTTTTAAAAAAGAAATATAATCTATTAAATCTAACAGTGAAAATATTTTAAAGTTGTATTTAAAATTGTAGTTAAATAAAAAGAAATTCTAACCTAAACATCTTTTAAAATTGTAATTAAATAAAACGTATTCTAACCTATAGATCTCCCTCTAAGTACTACAAGCACTTAAAAGAATCAAATAAAACACCTACAGTAAAATGAATTTAATATGAAAAGCTAGAAGATGTAAGCCATTGAATGACCCATGTCCTTTGTACTTACATGAGAAACAAGATATTACTAGGTTTATAAAAAGATAAATGTTTACTAAATCAGTGAAATCACTTAGCTATTTTGGCGCCATTGTCATTAAGTTCACTTAAATAATATTTAAATAAAAAAAAATTGTTACCTAATAATATACATACTTATAGTTGATGTGAAAATAACTCTATAAACTGTAAAGGATTCTAATACATTTACTTGTTCTTAAAAGAAATATAGTATATTAAAAATTAAAAGTGAAAATACTTTTCAAATTGTAGTTAAATAAAACGTATTCTAACCTGAACACCCCACCAAAAAAAAAATCTTTAAATGTACAAATAGAAAAAATGCTGTAAGAATTTTTGCCGTTAACAATAAAATTAAAAAAAAAATTCAGACGACATGCATTTAACGGATGTCAGATTTCATTGAAGAATACATCCCTACCCCCTACCAAAACGTAACTAATAACGGATACATCAAAATACAGTCATAATGAACACGCAAACACCCCTGTCTAGTGGAAGTGAATTTATCTGTAACCTTGGAAACGTGAATTATGATTTTAGCTGTGTCTTTAAAACTCAGTAATTTTAAAAGTTACTCCAAAATTCGCTTGATGATGAAATGGAACTAATGTCTTTAATTTAATTACAAAATTAAATTCGGACCTTCCATTTTTGAAACATGGTTAGAACTGTGTAGCGGAAAAACCATATTTTAAATCAATTAATTTATAATATATATATATATATATATATATATATATTAGTTCACCCAATACAAGGCCCAAGAGAGACTGATGGTATAGACTAACTGCGTAGTGTTGTATGTGTGTAAGAAAAAGCAAGAAATGAAGTTCATGGACTATGCAGGAAAGATAACGAGTCATCCTAGATTTGAAGAGGTCAAGATTGTAGTGACTGAGAAATCATCCTAACGGGAGTATGTCCTACAAAACAGCAGTTCTTAGGAAAAAGCTACCCGAATTGAACTTACTTCTTCCTATAGGAAGACGAAAGAAAAAGATTACAGTTAACCCTAAACTTGAAGAGGTCAAGATTGTAGTGATTGTGACAAATCTTGCTGGTAATCTGTTCCACAAAGCAGCTGAACTTTGGAAGTAGCTGTCCGAAAGAAAATTACTGCTTACTATTTGAATTCGAACCATTTTGAAGTTATTAATCACTCTGTTAGTTTAGTACGTATAAGAAAGGGACTCCGTTATTGATTAAAATAGAGATCCTAAAGTTATATTCATTATGCCTTTAAAGTAAGTACCTCCAATAATTCGTTAAAAATCAGTAGAGCATAATTATAAAAGACCACAAACTTAATAAAAACAGTTTTATCGTCAAAATGTTTATGTTATTATTAAGAGAAAAGAACAAAGAATTTTTGAATTATTTCAAAAAATAAAAAAAAAAATTCTTCTTTCTAACATGTTATAAATTTGGGTAAAAAATCTCGTCTTTTTTTACTGCTTGTAGTAATGGCAATTTTAGTTTAGCAGTTTCCGATGGAAAACCCATTAATTTGAAATTCATCCAGAAATCAATTAATCATCTGATTTTAATGAAACTTTCAGGACTTATTCAAAAATGAATTAATTTATTTTTGAAATTGTTATTTTTAGAAAATTTTTTTTTTTTTTTTTTTTTTTGCATATGTTACCTCTCCTAACTTAAATTTAAGAGCTTTTCTTGAATTTCGAACAGTTCGAAAATTGTTTTATTACTTATAAGCAGGACTCCTTGAAGAAAGTAAATCCTTACTTTTTTTTTACAACTACTGCCAACTTTTTAAAAATTAGCTACAAATCGTAAAATAAAAACTGTAATAAAACTCTCTAATTATCTAATTAGATAGGCTTTTATATGCTTTTATAAATAATATACATTGAGAACATTATTATCTGAAGAAATTTTTTCGATGAATGAAGAATTTTTACAAGAATTATTTACATTTTTCTTTTAGTTTTTTCATTTTTCTTTAATTTTGAAAAATGTTTTAAAATTCTTCCAGAATACGAGATAGGTTATTAAGTTTTTTAAGTGAAGACAATAGTTACCAAGCGAAAATTAAAAGCTTAATACAAATCATGCTACCAAATTTTTTTACCATAATTAAAGATATTTTTGTGCGTCAAAATGTTGGATTTTTTTAGTATGATATCTCGCAAGTGATATTATTTATCATATTATCTACCATTGTAGAGGTAACTCAATAATTTAAGAAATTCAGTAAAATATTAGATAATTGCTTAAAACATTACCTGGTAGTCAAAAAAACTAAAACAAACCGTTCTTACTTAGAATTCGAAAATTTCTATCAATTCTGGTCCACCATATTAAACATATTAACACATTCGGCCATCAAATTATCGATGGAGACTTGAGACAATCAAGACACTGTGGTGAAGAAATGCTTGTCGAGAAAATGTTATGGTGTAAGGAAGGAAGGTTTGTTTCAAAAGAAATTTAACTTTTTAATTTGCTAATTTTACGAAAGTAACGTTTGAGAAATATATATTTTATTTTAGGCGGAATTTTTAAAACACAAAATAATCTGTGTCTACATTTCTCTAAAAAAATAAAAATGGCCGTTTCGATTGGTTTTTCAGAAGAATCGTCTAAAAATACAATACAGTGTTTTGTTTTCTGGAATTAGAAAATGTAATTCTTTAGCTTTCCATTAAAACTGGGGGAAAGTTTCAAAATGATTTAAACCTTAGATATGCAAAATTTTTGGAGGTACCAATTTTAAAGTTATCACTAATCTGTTTGATTAGTATGTTAAAAAATCTTCCCGTAATTGAATTATAAACAGAGCTTTTAAAGTTATCGTTAAAAATTTTAAAGTTTGCGTACGTGTCAGAATTTCGAAAATACAGGTGAACAAATAAATAAAAATACTTTTTCAAATTCACAATTTTATCAATAGACACGAAACAGCAGACTTGCTGCCGTCAACATCGGTAATTGCAAGCTCATATCAAATCCCTTCGACTGAAATACTTGGCAACAGAGAATATTTCCGGGCACAGTTGAATCGTGCAGTTTGACCCGATTTAAATCACGGAATATGTGACAAAACCAGGGATGCGAAAGTTAGATAAGCGAAAATGAAATAAATATACCAGAATCGAGCAGAATCTCCTTTCGGCTGTATGTGACAGTCACGTTTGGTGACATACACCGACCTTTAAGTCCACTGGGATCATAAGATGTTGCATCAAGATAACTAAGGTTAGGGACAATGATATTTCATGGCGAAATCTTGTCGGTCCTGAGATGTTATGTAACAGCGAAAACTCGTGTCTCGTTATTGTAAATAATTTACGTTAACTTATTTCTGCAATAAGGCTTTGGTTAAAAGTCGGTTGCAACATTACAGTTTGGTTTGGTTTGTTTTACGGCATATCAACCTTAATGCCGACAAATTTTTTATTGCTGGTAATATTTTGTTTTGTCAAAAATCTATTTCTGGTAATATTTTTCCTTCAAATATATATTGCTGGAAATAATTTTTTTTCCAAATAGTGTTGCTGGTAATATTTATTTTTTTCAAAACATTGTTTGTAATATTTTTTCAAAAATGTATTGCTGGTAATAGTTTTTTCTCCAAAAATTTATTGCTGGTAATGATTTTTTTACAAGGTATTTCTGGTATTAGAACCTATCTTTAGACTTTCATAGTGTTTTTATCCCAGTTTAGGGGTTAACTATTTGCTCATAGCCTAGACCCTAAAAGGTGCTACACCCGGGTCAGGGTGAACCTGGTAACATCAGTAATTAAGAGGTGGTTCCACGCTCCTCAAAACAACCTGATCAGAGGCCTTGCTGCTGGACGTAGTTTATCGTCTTACCCAGGACGCGACTGTAGTTTATAGTCATACCCAGGACAGCATTACAGTGAAATATCATTACATCAAGAACCTTTAAGGAACATAGGAGCATCACGTATACTGCAACAATACCAAAAGTGGTGGGTCTAGGGCATGGATAACCTTACGGAGCCCGTGTATTTTCAGGTTGGTTTTGAATTCCTTGACACCCTTCTCTAATATTAATTATCATATCAGGATTAAAGAGCATATTCTGTCTTATTATTTACGAAGGTAAATTCTGAGTTGTCGTTCTTTTCGACTGGTAGCTGCCTCAAGGCATGAAAACAGATTCAGCCGTTTTATTTCACCCATAGCTTGAAGGGAAAAGAAGGAAAATACATTTCCTAAAGGTATCACTGCGTACGTGGACGTCACAAAACCTGTCGAAACAAGAACTCATTTCAAAGATTTATCTTTCTGAGTCCGTAACTGTTACACTGAAAAATCTATAAATATTATAACCCAACCCTTGAGATTAATGATTACATATCATAACCCAACTTTTGAGATCTTACAACTTACATTGGACTGATGATCTTAATGGAGATCGAAATGTTCTATCGTGTATTAATGATTACATATCATAACCCAACTTTTGAGATCTTACAACTTACATTGGACTGATGATCTTAATGGAGATCGAAATGTTCTATCGTGTATTAATGATTACATATCATAACCCAACTTTTGAGATCTTACAACTTACATTGGACTGATGATCTTAATGGCGATCGAAATGTTCTATCGTGTATTAATGATTATATGATAGTATAACAGAAGCCTTGAAATCTTACAACTTATATTGGACTGGTGATCTTAATGAAGAGCAAAATACTCTATCGTGTACTCAGTAATACACGATAGAACATTTCGCTGAATTTATTTTCAATTGGCCTAATTGTCGTCATGTTTGTGCTTAAATATCACTGTAAACCTAAACTTTTACAAGTTTATGTGCAATGCTATATATCTTAAAATATAATCACATCGGTCCTTAAATTCAACCCAGACCTTAAGTGGAACTCGTACATAACGAGCCATGGTCGGCTCTCTGTACCGCCTCAGTAAGTACCCGATTCCTCTACCTTTCATCATCAGTGAGCCAATGTGAACGATCGTTTCTTTAGCTGTATAGTATGTGCTACGCTAGGGCTACATACGGATTTGAATTCAGAGTTACTTTCTCCTAGAACGGTTGCTACCCAAGGCTATAGAAACCAGTATGCCCTTCTATTTATCCATAGCTGGGGATGAAAGAGAGGATTCATATCTTTCCCAAGGGTATTAGAACGTAAGTGACTGTAATGGCTTCGACTGGAATTCAAACACGGATAATCCGATTCGTCAATCCGAGCCGCTATCCATTGCTCCACCTTAACAAGAGCCAGATCAGGTCTTAAAATAGAGGACTGCTGTCATATTTGGGCGGGAGCTTTCCAGTCTTCAATTTCTTGTCTTGTCCAAAAGCGTCTCTGCGTCCTCGCATGTGACCAATTATTTCCCACCATGTACCACAGACGTAACATCACAAGTCTCTCACTGCACAATCGCTACTTCCATGAAAAGTGCTCAGATGAACTACTTTCCACATTTCCACCAGTTCTAATCTTCTCGGCGACGAACCGCCATGCCAAGAGCATCTCTCTGGACACATAATGAAATGCCGAAAAAATGCATAAGTATTTTTGTGAAAAGATTGCTACGAGATAACATTTCTCAGCATAAAGAACAAAACATATGCAGATATAAACATTGTGCATATAGCAATTGCATAGATGTCTCGCGACTGACATGATCATCATAATAAGCCGGACAGGCATTTGGAGAGACAGGAGAGGGTGGGCATTTTTTTAAGTTTAATGCGTTTTAGTAAAACTGATATTGATTTTTTATTTATTCATTTCTTACATAATTTTAGCATATATGTTTTATTATTTCATTTATTTTTATTTATTCTTATATACACTGCGTACCAAATTATTAACGAAATAAAATTTTTCTAATATTTCAAAAACCGTCCAATCAATTCACACAATGTTGGCAACACTGAACTGCGCAATTAAACAAATTAATAGGGAATGTGCTTTCCCTGTTTTGAAATTACTTGAAAAAGTCGACGATCCATAGAATTTGTTAATTGTAGGATCTGCTGTAATTGTAGGTCATAATGCCGCGAGATATGTCAAGAATTGCTTCCCACAACTCAGCGTTGCTCCTGAATTGTCGACCGTTGGCGTACGGTCTTCGCTTCATGATGATCCAAAGGTTTTCGATTGGGTTCAAATCCGGAGAATTTGCTCGCCACTTCAATTTCCGAGGTCCATCGAGGCTTAACGGTTTCAAATATTCAGTAGTCTTGTGAGCAGCGTGTGAGGGAGCATTATCTTGCATAAAAAAATAATGACCCTTCTGAAGGCAACTCTTTGCCTTTTTATCCACGGATCAAGATGCTCCTTCATAAACGCTATGTATGCATCAGCAGTCATTTTGACGCCATCTGTCACTCTCCATGGGCCCACTAATATGTTTCCAATAATACCACCCCAGATCATTATTCCGCCACCGCCTTGTTGGCGTCTCAAACACTGATGGCGATTCTGGCCGTTCATTACCCAGACTTTGCACCATCTATCTGGCCCATCAAGTGTTGCCCAAGTTTCGTCTGTGAACAAAACTTTAGACAAGTTAATCTTCATATTGTCCTTGGTCCATTTCAATCGATTTTGAATATGATTTCTCGTCAAATGACACTTCGATACAGGTTTGACTGTTGTTGCTGTTTCCCTCAGATACCGACACCGAGTACTTTTAGACACAGTAGGATCACCAATACGACTGCAAAGCTCTTGACTGGTAAGTCCATGGTCCTTCATGGCCTCTCGTTTAAGTCGTGACATGAGACGACGTGAAATAACCCACGGCTTGCCTTTATATGCCCTTTTGCGTACTTGTGTAGGGTCGGCGGTGAATCTTTCACTGTTTGATGACACTTCCCTATCATTTTAAAAATTTCTAGGGTAGATTTACCTTTTGAGAATTCTGAGGTAATAGTTTTCTTTTCAGCATCACTTAAACTGCTTTTACGGCCCATCTTTTCACTAAATTCTTATACTTTTCTAATAATTTGGCACGCTCAAATCACTGTGCTGATAACAAATATGGCTCCAGATTGTTTACATTGCGCAGATCAGTACAAAAAATTTAGTGCAGTTCCGTGTTGCCAACATTGTGTGAAAATTTTGTATGAATTGATTGGACGGTTTTTGAAATATTAGAAAAAAGTAATCTCAATAATAATTTGGCACGCGGTGTATATATATATATATATATATATATATATATATATATATATATATATATATATTATAATTTTATCATATAGACAAAACCATTTTACTCACTATAACGATGCAACTTGGTTTCAGTGAATTTCAACTGCACTTCGACGAGCGAGAATCGAAAATGGTTACCAGTGAGTAAAATGGTTATGTCTATATGATTAAATTATATTAAATAAATGAATAAATAATTATCGCTCTACTATCGGCATCGAGCCCTCTTTTGGATTAATGTTTTGAACGTTGGAATTTACATATTACTTTCGTTCTCATCGCATCGGATATATGTACATATATATACATAATATATATACACACACACACATATATATATATATATATATATATATATGTACATATATATATATACACACACACATATATATATATATATATATATGTACATATATATATATATACATAATATATATATATACACACACACATATATATGTACATATATATATATACATAATATATATATATATATACATATGTACATATATATACATAATATATATATACACACACATATATATATATATATATATATATATATATATATATATATATATATATAAATAATGCTTATTTTCTACGATTTACTTTATTCATCTAATTTTGTGGGGTGTAATGTTTCTTAGTTTTCGTGGTTGGATAATTAATTATTTAGACTTGGGTGGTGATGTGGTTGTATGTAGTATAAAAGGAAATTTATTTCCAAAACGCAAGCATGAAAATAGTTTTGATGATTTTTCCAGATGTTTGTTTTGTGCAGAAAAGCCGCTTGCTATTTACTCGAGTCGATGCTGAATTGTTTTGAGGTATCGTTTATCTTATTGAACAACCTATTGCTGATGTGTTTTGATTTGTGTTACTTCTCTCAACAACCTATGATTTAACATTATATATATATATATATATATATATATATATATATATTCTTGTGCTGTCTGGGATGGAACGCGATCTTACCTAAAGTTTTTTATAAAAATATATTTACTTATATCAAGGGTACCGATTTAAACTGTTTATGAAAAGTTTCCTTTGAACATACTGAATTTTTTTAGGCGTTGTTTATCCCATTTTCTATGTTATTGCGGGTGTGTTTTAATTTGTCTTACATCTTCCGATATTCAATGATTTAATATATATATATATATATATATATATATATATATATATATATGCATGTGTGCGTATTATAAATATACATATATGTATATAATATATGTATACACACACACATATATATACACAGAAGTATATATACATAGGTAGATATATATGTATGTATATACATCTATATATATATATATATATATATAGAGAGAGAGAGAGAGGAAGAGAGAGATGAAATAATATACATATACGCACATATACTTGCAAGTACACATATATTTCTTTCCTTAGTGTTATTAATACAGTGTTCAATGTTATATAATATAGCTATTAATATATATATATATATATATATATATATATATATATATATATATATATAGTGATTATAAATAATAATTGACGTGAGATAACACGACTCGGAATTTTATGCAAAGCTGCATTTTTATATATGCTGAATATTCATTGTTTCCTAAGAATTTTTTTTTTATTTAGCAATAAAAACAAATTTTGAAGTAATACAAATATCGCATTAAAAATAGATTTCTTTCTTTACGTTTCGAAACTGAGCAAATACGGGCTTTCTAGCACATTGGAACGAAGAGGTGTGCAATCCTTAAAATGTAAGATGACCGGGATTTTCATTAAAAAAAAAAATATGCCGGATCAGACGATAGTTTCTCATACAAAGGAGGGCGTAAGTTCTAGCCTTAACTGGTCCACAGAGAGATCGATGTTTTTTTTTTATTATTTTAACAGAGAATATGTATTTTTTACAGTAAAAAATTACCTCAGCATAGAGACAGTCTATTTCAAGAGTTTTGTGTACGTATAGTGGCATATATGTATGGACATGTAAATGTACACACACACACACACATATATATATATATATATATATATATATATATATATATATAAAGAAATAAACGAATATAAGTGTGTTTGAAAGCACGATTTATTCCATCGGGTACTCGGGTATTAAACACACTCTATAAATCTATAACTCAATTAATTTACATTAATCTTAACGGGTTTAAATTTAAATCGAACATCACTTATTAATAATTTTGGACACCCTATGGTGCAAAAAACTATTTAGTGTAAATCCGAGAAATAGACACTCGGTGCCGGTATAAGAAACGACAAATAGTAGGAAGGGAATAAACCAAAAACGACAAAGGTACTGGCCACAAATAAACTCCAAAATCAGACCACATCACCCGGGATAAGATAAATTATGCCCCCAACAATTGCTAACACTGACCCATTCTTTTCAACAAGCCGTCTACCAGATGAGGACTGACAATGAAAGTAAATTTAAAACAATCCTCCGAGACAGACACTTAGAGTCTGATAATAGCCGCAGACGGAACCGCTTTATGTTGAGGTAACGTTTGTTCGATTTTTTTTTCTTTTTGATGTAACATTATATATATATATATATATATAATTCCATATATATTATATATATTAGGTTATTTATAATATATAATATATATATATTATATACATGCTATATATATATATATATTATGTATTATATATATTTCATATATATTACATTTATATAATATATCATATATCATATATATATTATATATTATATATCATATATATATATATAGATATTATATGTATCACATATATATATTAGGAATATTTTAATTTTATTTAATTTTTGATTTTGTAATCCATCATATTTTATTTTAATGCTTAAACGTTATTTTTCATTGATTTGAGTAGATGCTCTGTATTTATTGATTTATTAAACAAAAAATTTAGTTGCAGGCCGGTATATGAAAAATAAATGAAAAACAAAAAACATCTACTCAAATATGGGCATTCATTACAAATGCCGTTGAAGCAATAATATTTGGGGGATAGAATGTTTTTGCTTCAAACTTTTGAACAGTAATATATATATATATATATATATATATATATATATATTAGGTTGGTTCAAAAATAATGACGTAATAATGTCGTTTTTTGACGTAAAAATACGTCAAAAAACGACATTACGCCATTATTTTTGCACCAAACTTATATATATATATATATATATATATATATATATATATATGTGTGTGTGTGTGTGAAAAATATATAGAAAATAGGAAAGAACTCGTTAGGTAAATAATCCAAAAATGGAAAGTTATAAACAAAACTAGAACTTGTAAAACTTGGGATAACCCATGCCCTTTGTGCCCACATGAAAAATTACACATTATTAAGTTTCTAAATAATAAAAATCTATCAAACACATTATTAAACAATAGGCATGAGTTAACGGTTTTTTGCGATATCATCAAATTTTTGCATTGAATAATTAGCATAAAAACAAACAAACAATAAAATAATTTTTAAAATCCATAGTTTAAATGCCCTACAAAAAAGATAACCCTTTATGAAGTCGTCAAAAAACAAATGTTACGGTAGTTTTTATATACACAAAACCCTTTCAGAAAAAAAAATAAAATAAAAAAATAAATAAATCTCCATAGACACGTAAACCAGACTAGGCGAAATCATCTTCCGTTTTAAATTCAGACACCCCAAACTTACCCTGACTTGACATCTATGAATGTAACTCAATACTGATAAAATTATTAACACCCTACACCCCTTTTTATTTAAACAATAGCTCTAGGCTTTACCATAGAAATTTTGATTTCAATAATGAATATACTATTAAAACACGTAAATTTCAGAAATAAGTTATTTCCAATAAAAATTCGCTTGAAGATGGAACATTATATTGAAGTTTTCGGCTCTTGTTTTGAAACATGAGAACTCTTATGTAGCGTATTGGAATCATGTTTTTAAATAAATAATTATATATATATATATATATATATATATGAAAGATGAGGACGTATGGCCGAATGGTTTAAAATGGAATCTCAGCATGGTCGATTTTATGATGTTAACGATCTGAGGAGGCAATTTCTGCGAACGGTACCTTTGAAAAATGCCCGAAAACCATGTCACCCTTTGACACAATTGTTGTGGGTGACATAGACATAGACATAAATTTTCGGAGACCGTCGAAGGTTCTGTTATTATGCAGACAAAATTCACAAGTTATTGGAAAACGTGTGTAACTGGCCATTGTCAAAAGAGGCAGAGTGAGAAAAAGACAGAATTATTACAGGGCTATTTACTCAGACAGATTCATCTATTGAAATTAAAGATAATTTTTATTCAAATCAACGACAACTTTTTCTTTCAAACAGAAGAGAGGGTTGTTTAATATAAAAATGCGCTGATACTATAGTGTGAGTTCACCTTAATATATCGTCTACCCAGGTGCAGCAGGGTGGTCAACATTTGAGGTTTGGTTTTGTTTTATAGCATATCAACCTCATTTGGGTTATTTAATGTCAATAGAATTTTTATTACTGGTAATTTTTTTAAAAAAATGTACTGCTGCTAATATTGTTTTCCTTAAAAAATCTGGTAATATTTCTTTTTCAAAATTTATGTCTGGTAATATTTTTTCTTCAAAAATGTATAGTTGGTAATTTTTTTTTTCAAAAATCTATTGCTGGTAATAATTTTTTTTCAAAGTATTTCTAGTATTAAACCCAATTTTTATACTTTCATAATGTGTTGGTCCCAGTTTGGGGTTAACTATTTGCCCATAGCTGGGACCCTAACAGGTGCTACCGCTCCCCCCGGGGTCAGGGTGGACCTGGGAACACCAGCAATTAACAGTTGGTTCAACGCTCCTCAAAACCTCCTGATCAGAGGCCTTGCTGTTAGACGTAGTTTATCGTCTTACCCAGGAACCGGATGTATTTATCGTCATACCCAGGACGGAGGTCAGTTGAGGTCGTGGATAAGGTCAAGAGAGGTCTAACATTGATATTTATATGGCTCCCATTTTCTAAACACGTGACTTGCCTGTATATAAAGAAGTGTCATTCCTTGAAGATATACGTGTTTATCGCTAAAATAAATGAATGTACTGTATTTGATAGCGTGTTTAATTTTGTTTTTATATAAATATAAATAGTCTACAGATATATAATTGATAATATAAGTTTTAAATAAATATGTATACACATACAATATTATAGTTCGATGCAGCGGTAAACCTCACGCTACAGACGAAACGAGAGCTAGACCTCACGCTACAGACGAAACGGGAGCTAGACCTCACGCTACAGACGGAAACGGGAGCTAGACCTCACGCTACAGACGAAACGGGAGCTAGACCTCACGCTACAGACGAAACGGGAGCTAGACCTCACGCTACAGACGAAACGGGAGCTAGACCTCACGCTACAGACGAAACGGGAGCTAGACCTCACGCTACAGACGGAAACGGGAGCTAGACCTCACGCTACAGACGAAACGGGAGCTAGACCTCACGCTACAGACGAAACGGGAGCTAGACCTCACGCTACAGACGAAACGGGAGCTAGACCTCACGCTATAATTAAGTAGACCTCACGCTACAGTAATACCAAAAATACTATTATTCATTGTAAAGATACATTTATTTAAAAATGTTCTTATTAAAGCCAAGAGTGCGTTATGCAGTATAGAAATGTGAAATTCCAGCTGAAGAGTCATTATAATTGCCCTTGAAAATAGGTTGTCTTAAATCTTTGCCACCTTTGCATTCCAGTGTTACGACCAATAGAAGTGGCTTTCATATCCTTGAAAGCAACATTTCTGGTGTTTTTTTAGGCAATTCGGAATAACGAAAATGGATCGGCACTTGGGCCTTTACACACGCCGACACAAACATGCTGACAGTGCTATAATTGCGTCAAATATTGTCAAAACAATATTAGGTTGGTGCAAAAATAATGTCGTTTTCTCACATAGTAACATATGGTAAAAAACGACATTATTTTTGCACCAACTTAATAATAATTGCAAAATAATAAAGAAAGTTTTATTCATCAAAAATAGTCACAAAATAATTCCATGAATAGAAAGATATATTAGCTAAACTCAGAATTACAGGACGAAAAGTAATATATATATATATATATATATATATATATATATATATATATATATATAAGTGAACAGAGTATTCAACACTTAGAGGTGACAGTCTGTTTCATGCTAAACGCAATTGCCGTGGCCTGACGATTGCGTCTAGCATGAAACAGACTGTCACCTCTAAGTGTTGACTTCTATGATTCACTTTTATAGTTACACACGCTCTATCTCTGATATTGAGCACATTATCCCATAAATATAGCACAACTTAAAACTATATTTCTTCGTATATATGTATGTATGTAATATTTTTATCATAACAGATCATAATAATAACATTTTAAATCCCTATAAAAAAGCTTTCACGTTTCAACATTATGATGGGACTTCCTCAGTTGGAAACTATTCTTTTTTGTATTTCTATTAAAAATCTTACTAAGTGGATCATTACTGGGGAAGTTTCTCTGAATTAAATTAAGAAACTTCTTCCCTAATTTATTACTAACCATT
>OZ010607.1:46957037-46974537 GCA_963932145.1 Acanthosepion lycidas | reverse complement strand
AACACCATTTTGATACATGTTTTAATCCTATCTAACCTTTCGGGTTACATAAGCCATTATCAAAGATGACAATTATATTTCAATATATCAACCAATACACGAACTAAGCAATAATGATAGTCTGTTTTTGTTGCATGAAAAATTTCAAAGCAACGTCAAACTCATGTATACGAGACGCGGAAGCGAAAATCGCATCGCATCGCATCTCGTGACGTCATCCATGACCATGCGAAAGCCTAGATAGAATTAAAACATGAATCAGTATGGTGATTTCCTTTCGTCTTTCAATGATAATCTTATTAAGCTTATCAGACAATATGAAAGAAACGTATATATATATATATATATATATATATATATATATATATATATATATATATATATATATATATATTATACACTCTCCTTTGGCTTGTACTAATTCTGATATTGAGCAGTTTATCGCAAGGACTGCTGGCCTTAAATGTCCTTTCTTCTCGGTGTCCCACTGACTGACAACATTTTTGACTTCTTACTATCTTTGGCATCGCTATTGTCTTAGCTTCCGAAAATCTTTTTTAGTTGCCTACTTTTGTTGGTCTTTGTTTTAGGCACAAATCTTTTACTTGTATTAAAGTATATATTTCCTCGGTTTTGTATATGAATAGTAAGGTATTATTTTCGCATGTTTTGTTTTGTCTTTCTTTTATTGCATAGTGTCTTCATTTCTCGATGTAAAAACTTCCCAAAAGTTTGTTGCTTCTCAGCTATTTCGGCTAAACGCTTATACTAACAACTATAATAATCGATGTGTAAATTCTATAAAATATTCTCGGAGTATATATTCTTAATTTCCAAATACGACCATTGAATGGTGGGCGTGTTCATAAAGAAAAACTTAAGTGATATACATTAGATTCGTACATAAACAGGAATATCGAACAGTGCTGTAACCGAGAAAAAAAAAAGATAAAATGAAAAATAATGCAAATCGAGATTTAAGTCTAAAATAGTCTGTGATTATAAAATTATTTCGAACATAAAATAAAAAAGGGTATATACTACCTTTTTTGACAGGTGTAATACCTAAACTATCAATTAAAAAAAATGATAGAAACAAGAATATTGCGTTGATAATGTATAGCAAGCGATTTGTTTAAATTGTTCAGGCTTTTTTTTTATCTTGCATACTATGGTAACCTTGTTGTAATGACTTCAAATTGTTCACGCCTAATACTTTAGTCTTCAATGTCAAGGACTATTTTAGCTACTAGCTGTATTGACTGCTTATTATATGATTTGCATATGAACATCATTCGACCAGTTTTTTTTTTTTTTAGACAATGTAAATTTGGAATACTTTATTTCAGCAAAAGGGAATTGAATGCAGTTTCAAAAACAACAGAATTAACTTTTTCATTTGAGTGTTGAATAGAATTGTTTAGGTTCTTTGTCGATACGATTAGAGGATTCTTTTTGGTGGGGGGGTGACATTTTCGGAGTGATGGGCTAGAGAAGTTACATGTTCAAGGTTCAGACCCTTCAGTTGAGTCAATGGATACTGTTTGTGCTAGAGTATCTTATTAGGGCTTCGATTATTTTAAATCTTTTTTTTTTTTTTTTTATATGTGGATCATGCTTGTATTTTCTACTAGCATGTTTCGAATGGAGTTTGGTTTGGTTTGATTTGTTTTACAGCATATCAACCTCAATGGGCCGGAAACTTTTTTTTTGTCCTGGTAATATTTTGTTTTGTCAAAAATCTATTTCTGGTAATTTTTTTTTCAAAAACGTATTTCTGGCAAGTTTTTTTGCTTTTCAAAATTTCTTGTAATAATTTTTTTTTTTTTTTTTTTTTTTTTTTTTACAAAGTATTTCTGTTATTAAAACCCAGATTTATACTTTTTTACCTCAGTTTCGGGGTTAACTATTTGCCCATAGCTGAGACCCTAACAGGTGCTACCACCCCAGGTCAGGGTGGACCTGGGAACACCAGCAATTAAGAGGTGGTTCCACGCTTCTCAAAACCTCCTGATCAGAGGCCTTGCTGTTGGACGTAGTTTATCGTCTTACCCAGGAGGGTCGAATGGAGTTTGGTATATTTTTTGTGCGTGTTTCAATGAGCCCTATTATCTGTATCGTCTCACCTATTTATTTTTTTTTTTTTTTATTTATTTATTTATTTATTTTTTTTTTTTGACAACGCAAATTTGGAATAATTTATTTTGGAATCAGAAAAATACAGTTTCTAAAATAACTTAACCAAATTAATTTTTTATGTTCGATACCAAGTTCTTTCCGTTATTTGATGATACGTCCAGAGCACCTTAGATTATTTGAGATGGAGGCATTTTTGCGTTGTTTGGAAGGAAGTTAGAGGTTCCTGACTCAACCCTTCAGTTGAATCACTGGACACTGTAGTTCAGTATCTTTTGATTTTGATATATTATTTCCACCCGAATCTGGTAAAGGGCTATTTGAGACTATTGTAATTGCTTCAGATTCGGAGATTGTCATTCCTTCCTTAGCGAGGTTACGTAGAGAAACAGTACTTTCTTTCCAATTTGATAGCCTAACAAAGAGCGTAATCGGGATTCGCCTGAATCACCTCAATCCCTCGTACACTAGGTTATTCCTTATTGTTCGGAACGTAGTTTATGAGTACTTTTCCAGGAATCGTCAACCATGAAGGAAGAGATCTTACAAAGGTAGATATTCTCGGATAAGAAAACATTTTTTCATGAAGAATACACATCGTGGCTGTACACAGTAAGGAACGAATAGAGTTGAGAGCATCAGATAAAACGTTTTCCCATTGATGCACAGATAAACCTCGATTTTCAGGCTAATTTTATTGTCCCCCACAGAGACCCCTCCAGTCTCCACTTGACCA
The DNA here is from genome assembly GCA_963932145.1 of Acanthosepion lycidas. Taxonomy (NCBI): domain Eukaryota; kingdom Metazoa; phylum Mollusca; class Cephalopoda; order Sepiida; family Sepiidae; genus Acanthosepion; species Acanthosepion lycidas. The sequence goes on along the minus strand of OZ010607.1, from coordinate 46,971,665 downwards.
TTTCGCCATCGGGTGTACGCAGATATACTAGTAGATATTTCTTTCTCTTGAAAAAAAAAACTTCTTAACTCCTGACATAAAACTAGGTCCTCTATCATAGTATATAACTTTGCATATTAAATATGCAAAATTTGCTTTAAAATGTCAATACAGTTGGAGCGAGAATTTCCCTACACCCCAAAACGAAAAGGAAACCACTATAGTCAAAGATTCTTAATAAATATCTATATCCTCCTCAATTAGAATGAAGCGGTCCTTTGAAATCTATATTCAGTATTTTGAAGAGTTGAATGGCTTTGATTAATTTTCCCCCTCCTCTCAAAAATCTTGACTTTTCTGCGGCACATATATTTCGGTCATTCTCTTTACTTCGTCTGTGGAGTAGGGCAAATTTCTCAACTTGTGGTTTTCTGAAAATGTTGCCTCTCGTCTCTTTCCATTGATACCCCGTAGTTGTTTCAGGAGCAATCGGTTATTATGTGCATCATTTTTGATATTCCAGAAAGACAGATTATCTAATTCCTTCAATTTACAACAAAAGTGCCATGTACTCTCGCTGACGCGTCTATTTTTTGCCGTAAAAGAAAGCAAACCAAAAACCAGATGTGTGAGGCGACTGTTAAATATTGTTGACGCATCTGGTTTTTGGTTTGCTTTGTTTTACGGAATATCACCCTCAATGGGTTATTTAAGAGGTGTAGCAGTCTTGTTTAGTGTCTGATGAACCTAGTAGGAAAAATAGTACTGGCAGGGTAACTCCCATCCTCCAGGACTCCACACTAAATACTTTCAAACTCTCTTGTGAAATCAGTATCTTAGGATCTGGAAATATTAATGATTACTTATTCATCATTTCAGGTAACATTAATTTTACAAAATAAGGCAAGGCTGAGTTAAGGTCGGGAGCAAACACATAACCGATTGCTCCTGAAACAACTACGGAGTAGCAATGGAAAGAGACGAGAGGCAACATTCTCAGAAAACCACAGGATGTTAGGAGGTACAAAAAAAAACTATGCTAAAGCGAAAGGCTTCACAAGAAACCGAATCTCGCAGACTGCTAGTTTTACCGTTGCTTTTATTGGCATGAGACAGTTGACCAAAACCCGGATCTGGACAAGTTGAAGAGAGACCCGTATCTAAACACGCCAAGCTGCCAACTAAGAAAACCCAGATGTCACTAGTTTGAGAGACACTTCCGCACGCGACTCGGGGGGTGGGTCTCTTTTGCGTTTGTACTGACCTCCGTTCGCCACAATTAAATCGAGGTGATTAAAAAGTTAGCGTACCGAAAGCAATACCCATGTTCGAATCTCACTATGGTCAATTAGACAAAGAAGTAACCTTGATAATGTCGACCTCGGGGAGACGATCGCGCCACCGATACGAAGTGCTTGAAAGCCATACCGTGGGTGGATCTAAATCTGCAGGGCGAAATTGGTGAGATGCATGTGCGAGAAAGACGTCAGTCTATAGTGACCAAAATTTTAAGCCCACTGACATTGTTCAAACATGGAATGAGCAGCCATCCATACGAATCAAAGTCGTCAAAATCAAGCTCTCGTTAGAAACACTTGCCACATATGGGGTTTGATTCCTATGTTGATAGAATGGGCATATGCACTTCTATTATAAACTCTAGGATCATGCGATTAGATAACTTCACTTTTGGCGTCCAACCCGACCTGGAGTACAAGTCGACTTCAAAATTTTTAGCTCAAAATTTTAATTTAGGCCTGTACCTACCGTATTGGTCGATCGCAAAAATATTCGGTAGGCTACCGGTAGCCGAAAAAATTGAGACCTACCGGTAAATGAAGTTAGGTAAATTAATTATACGATAAACTGCCAAACTACATAAGGTCACATTTCTTACCTCCATATTGTGACACTCGCTCTAATATATTTCTCTTTGCGTTGTACACGAAATATCCTACGATATACACGTATATTGTATCGGTATAACTTAGCAAATATTTAAAATTCGTCCGGTCTACTGATAAATAGATTAAAATCAACAAAGTCCTATAAAATATTAATACTGTAGATCATACCGGGTAAGTTTTTTTTTTCATATTACTGCTACGTGTCGTACGTTATTAGTAGTCTTGTCTCAATTGTTCACAAATCGTAACGGTTTGCATTTTGTACCTGCCATATAAGTCAACATCTAATTTTGAAAATAATATTTTAGGCTTGAAAACTAGACTTGCTCTCGGAAATTAACGGTAATTTAACATTCACCTGTTCTTTTCTTTTTAATTTAGAGCCTCTTTATAATACACAGGTCCCGCATTATCCCAAATACCGCCCTCAGCCGTCCTTGAAATGACGATAAATTACACCCGCTTCGTGGGTAAGACGATAAACAAATTCCAACAGCAAGGCCTCTGATCAGCAGAGTTTGAGTAGCGTGGAATCACCTCTTGATTGTTGGTGTTCCCTGGTCTACCCTGACCCGAGGTGGTAGCATCTGTTAGGGTCCCAGCTATAGGCAAATAGTTAACCCTGAAACTGGGTTCAAAACACTATGAAAGTATCAAAATAGGTTTTAATACCAGAAATGCATTTTTATAAAATATTATTACCAGCAGTAAATTTTTGGAGAAAAAATTATTACTAGCTATTCATTTTTGAAGGAAAAAAAAATTAATAGCGAGACATTTTTGAAAATAACAAAAATATATAACCAGCAATAAAAATCTTGTCGTCATTAAATAATCCATCGAGGTTGATATGCCACAAAAAAAACAAAAAACAAAAAAAAAACAACAAAAAACAAAAAAACAGAACCAAACCAAACTCGCGCTCAGCTTGTTTCCATGCGGTCCAAAGCGGACATTTTCAGGTCTTAGATTTCAAACTCGCTCTCATGGAGCACTTCGACGTGGAGTAATGGTTATCAAGCTTGTCTCGCTAGATCAATGACGAATAAATAGTCAGTTTGATCCTCACTGCGTGTCCCAAACAATCGGCCTTGTACCACATCTTAGGCACGCTTAGAAAATCACCACATCAAATACGGTATAAGAGACTGTCAGCCATTAAATAGTTGTAGAAACAAAGCGAAAACTTTGCAAATGAATAAATTGAATACATCGAAAGACTTTTTGTGGGGAGGGGCATAATTTCTATGCTTATTCTTCATCGTAACATTAGTGCTGTTTACTTTTTTTTTTTTTTTTTTTTTCGTAAGCAGGCGGCCAGTTAGTGAAGACAATCTGCCCGAAGTGAACAAATTTATCCGACAGAACAAAAGGTCTTCAACCATTAGATCAGAAAGCCTTAACGGAAACTTTCGTTCGATTCAATTAGCCTATTGTTTTTGAGATCGCTGTCCCTTTGGGGTGCGTGTTTGTATGCACAGGATCACAATTACGTTGATTTACAGTGTGCACACGAAATCTCAAACACTTACGTTCAATACATTCTTGTAGGGAAACTACTCTTCGAGAGCAGTCAAAGTTCCGGCGTATTTGAACTTTGAACCAGACCAAAAAAAAAGGGTGGAAATCGCTATGATATACTCTGTCTGTCTGTAATGTCTCTCTCACTCTCTCTAATCGTCTATTATTAAATTGTTCGTATAATACTCTCTATTACTAATAATAATATGCCTACTGCAATAATAGTGCTATTAAAAATGCTAATAATAACAATAGTAATAATAATACAGCTACTGCTACTAATAATAATCCTGTTGCTATGACGGATAAAAATACTAATACTGTTACTATTACTAAAGTAGTACTAATACTACTAATAATAATATAGTTATTACTAATACTAATAATAATGCTGCTACTACTAATAATAATATTAATGCTACTAAGACTACTACTAATAATACCGTTACTGCTGCAAATAATAATACTACTAATAATTGTTTAAATCGCGCACTTGTCTAAGTTTTGTAAGAAAAACAACTTCTACTACAACAAAACAGCAACATCTGCTTCCAACGTCCATAATAAGGAATAATGTCTTAATAAATCGATTTTAAATACATATATAATTACTGCAAACGTTAATATATTCCTATTTGAAATAGACGTCCCATTTTTTCTTATTAAACAATGTAATCTTCAAAGGTAATGGATTTTTATTTCTCCATCCGAAATAATTTTATCACATTAAACATTTTCAGTAGCCATTAAAAATAACATAAAACAGTGTCTATTATGTCCATCGGCCTTCGAGAAATGTTACTAAAGAAAACGCGGTACCCTGAAGGGATCCAAACAGCTGTCCTCACGTCCTGGGTATGACGCTAAACTACATCCGCGTCCTGGGTAAGAAGATTAACTACGTCCGCGTCCTGGGTAAGAAGATTAACTACGTCCGCGTCCTGGGTAAGAAGATTAACTACGTCCGCGTCCTGGGTAAGATGATAAAATACGTCCGATAGCAAGGCCTCTGATCAGGAGGTTTTGAGGAGCATGGAACCACCTCTTAATTGCTGGTGCTCCCAGGTCCACCTTGACTCGGGTGGTAGCACCTGTTAGGGTCCTAGTTATGTGTAAATAGTTAAGCCCCTAACTGGGGTCAAAACTCTATGAAAGTGTAAGAAAAGGTTTTAATAGCTGAAATACATTGTAAAATTTTCTTACCAGCAATAAATTTGGGAAAAATAATATTACCAGCGATACATATTTGAAAGAAAAATTATTACCAGAAATAGTTTTTTGAAGAGAAAATATTACCAAAAATAGATTTTAAATATATATATATATATATATATATATATATATATATATATATATATATATATTTGAAAATTATAACAAATATATTATAAAATCACTACAAAAATAGTCATTTTGTTTCAACACATCTGGTGTCTTATCAAGTGATTGTGCTGAATGTAGTATATATATATATATATATATATATATATATATATATATATATATATATGTATGTATATATAAGCAAATATATGGATATAGATCCGACAGTATGAAGAAAAATATACGGAAAAAACAAACAAAAATCCTTATATGCAATTATGCGGTTTTAATGTTAATATAATGTCAACGTCGGGCGTTTCGGTCAAATAAAACATCTTCAGGACATATTCATAAAATATAATTAACATTATCAATTCAACATGACAAAGACGATGGACATAAGAACAAGACTTATCCAAACAGATAACAGAAATTTGGATTATTAGAAAGATGGCTTATTAGACCGAAAGATGGTTTATTAGACCGAAGCGTCCGACGTTGACATTATATTAACATTAAAACAGCATAATTGCATATAAGGATTTTTGTTTATTTTTTCCGTATATTTTTCTTCATATATATATATATATATATATAATCATAAAATATAATTTTAAGGTATGCTATATTTATGGGTCAAAACCGTATGCAGGGATAGACCGTATGCAAATAAGTATGTGGACATTGAAGTCAGCATGCAGAACCGAAAGTCTGTTTCATGCTAAACAAAGTCATAAAACCTGACGATTGCATTTACCATGAAACAGACAGTTATATATATATATATATATATATATATATATATATATATATATATATATATATATATACACACAAAGAAATAATCACACATAGAATCAATCAGAAATATTAATGCCATTAATGGTGACATCCGTCACTAGAAACATAATATATGCATTAAAATACTGTTCATCCATAGAGTGAAGTGATCCTCGTCGAAACCATAGATGTCGGTAGTTTTCAGTTTATTTGATGTTAAAATGCTAGTAATTACGAATAGTCCTCTATTCATCATCACCATTCATGGCATTAATATTTCTGATTGATTCTATGTGTGATTATTTCTTTGTATGTAAACTATATGCTGCCTAATGCTTTATATATATATATATATATATATATATATATATATATATATATATATAAACACAAACTGTGTAACGAATTATTAACGAGATGAAAATTTTCTATTTTGACCAAAAATTACACATTGGAATTTAACAAAATTTTCAAAGAATGAGGACAACCGTTATATGCGTGTGCTGTGTTTAAAAACCGTAATGTTGTGTGCAAGTGTAAACAAACTGCAGCCATTTGCATGATTCTTCAGTGTTCCAAATTATTAACAAGTGACTTCATAATCGGGTAAATTTGGGTCGCAGTTGTGACATAATAGCTTCTGAGAATTCTGTTATAACATCTGAACTTGCAAAAGGTAAATCAACATTAGAAATATTCCAAATCATTGGAAGATATCGCCAAACTGTGAAAAACTTTGTTGCTGCTACTACGAAGGTACATTTGAGGGCCCATAAGGGTCACTCGAGGGTGGTTTCCTAACGTTCTTTATCGCGAATTAAATGTGACGTTGTAAATAAACCAGGCTTCAGGCACACTGGACAAACACTGTGTCCAGAACTACTCGATGCCGTCTTCGGAAAAAGATCGGTAAATTATTGGAACCGGTGACAACGCCTACATTGACAAAAAAACATACCGTATAAAGGCATATGAAAGGGGCAGAAGATAACATGAACATTGTTCACGGGTGAATCTCAAGCTACTATGGATGACCCTGACGGTGGGAGCCAAGGTTGGGTTTGGTTTGGTTTGGTTTCTTTTACGGCATATCATCCTCAATGAGTTTTTTAATGTCGATAAAATTTTTATTGCTGGTAATATTTTGTTTTGTCAAAAATCTGTTTCTGGTAATATTTTTTTCCTCAAAAATGTATAGCTGGTAACATTATTTTAAAAAATATATTACTGGAAATATTTTTTTTTGTTTTCCAAAATGTATTGCTGGTAATATTTTTTTTTTCAAAAATATATTGCTAGTAATAGTTTTTTTTTTTTTTTTTTTTTCAAAGAGTTTATCTCTGATCATAATTTTTTTTATAAAGTATTTCTGGTATTAAAACCGATTTTTACACTTTCATAATGCTTTTTACCTTAGTTTGGGGATTAACTATTTGCCCATATCTGGGACCCTAACAGGTGCTACTACCACGGGTCAGGGTGGACCTGGGAACACCAGCAATTAAGATAATTGCTAGTAATAGTTTTTTTTTTTCTTCAAAAGTTTATCTCTGGTATTAATTCTTTTTACAAAGTATTTCTGGTATTAAAACCAACTTTTATACTTTCATAATGCTTTTTACCTTAGTTTGGGAGTTAACTATTTGCCCATATCTGGGACCCTAACAGGTGCTACTACCACGCGACAGGGTGGACCTGGGAACACAACCAATTAAGAGGTGGTTCCACGTTTTTCAAAACCTCCTGATCAGAGGCCTTGCTGTTGGACGTAGTTTATCGTCTTACACAGGACGCGGGTGTAGTTTATCGTCAGACCTAGGACGGCAATGCTTGGGTCGGAAACAGATTGAGACGCCAACAGGGAGGTGAGGCTATCATGATTTGGGCTAGTAATATTGGAGGTATCATGGTTTGGTACGTGGAAAGTGCCTGACGGCATTAAAATGACAGCAGATGTTTATATAGCTTTCCTGAGAGATCACAGTGAACCTTGTTTAAAAAAAGAAAAGGATCAAGTTCAGGAGAACCACTATATTCATGCAAGATAATGCTTCCTCGCAAGCAGCACAGAAAACAATGGATTACCTTAAAAAATTACCTGTGGACCTCTGGCCGGCTAATTCTCCAGACTTAAAACCAATCGAAAATTCGTGGCGCATTTTGAACGATAATGGGTGACAATTAAGAAGTAAAGACATCTTGTGGTAGGCAATAATGAATGTATCACGTGGAATTACATAAGAGAATATCCAGAAATTAACATGTTCCATTGACAAGCGCTTAATTCATGTCATTTCAAGAAGAGGATCACATATTCCTTATTAACGATCTCCACTATTATTTTTGAACACTGTGTACTTGTTGATTTTTATTTATTTCAATTCGGTTACTGTATGTATCCATATTAATCTGTATTTGAAGCAATTAAAGCGTTATTTTCTTCCTTTAATGAGTCTTAATTACAGCTCGCTAATAAATTTAAAACATTTATAATTTAAGTAAATGAGATGACCGTAGTTTCTGCGTATTTTGCGGAACTTTACACTTTTTACGAGGTCGATGCATATGACCAGTATGAAAATTTAGTTAAATTCCAACGTGTAGTTTTTAGACAAAATGAAACATTATCACCTCGATAATAATTCGTTACGCAGTATGTATATATATATATATATATATATATATATATATATATATATATATATATATAAGTTTGAAGATTCAAGCTAATTGAAAAAATTGAAAAGAATTGGGAATATTGTTTGAAACCAGAAACCCCTGAAAACTGGAAATTTTATCTAAAAACTTCCAAATCGGGAAAAAATTGACATTTAAAAGTTAAGCAATCATTTGATATATTACTATAAGATTATATATATATATAAAGAAAGAACAGGAACATATATAATCCGGTGTTCTTATTGATATTTTTATTTTTACAAAATAGTGCTCAATGTAAATTTACAAAGCATTAATATTAAAAATTAACTGATTTAAAATATGTTTTTTTCGCTATATAGAAATAACCATCTTTCAAAAATGGAAACTCAAAGCTTCGAATTTGATTTTGTAATTAAATTAAAAATATTACTTCCATTTCATCCTCAAGCGAATTTTGGAGTAATTCCAGTAGTTTCATATCATCCTCAAGCAAATTTTGGAGTAACTCCAAAATTCGCTTTAGGATGAAATGGAACTAATGTTTTTAATTTAATTAAAAAACTAAATTTGAAGCATTTAACTTCCATTTTTGAAACATGGTTATTACTGTGTAGTGAAAATCAGTTAATTCATAAGATATATATATATATATATAATACATTATTATATAGGTTCGTGGTTAGAAAGCTACAATTCTAACCAATAATTTATGTTTTCAGATCTTCTATGTGCTGTCTCCCTTCATTACGTGGGTGATCGTTGACGTTCTCCATGTATTCTTGTCCTTTGTAGCGTTTAGCAAATTTTGTCTTATCTCTATCTCTTCCGATATTTGTTCTGCCAATTATTTGCACAAGTTTCTTCTTCTTTGCGTGTGTACCTTCAGAGCATGGGCAATTATTTCTCTCCACAACTCCTATCCTTTGTAGCTCTTAGCAAATTTTGTCTTTACGCCATCTCTCCTAATCCCAATTCTGCTAACCATTTGCACGATCTCCTAAAGTAGGTATCATTTTTGTTTCTATTTTCTCAAGAACAGTCTTTGCTCATGTGTTCAGGACCTTTTTATTTTCAGTATCTTTCTGTAGAACTATATTTCCGCTGCTTCAAGTCGCTTCTTAATTTGTGAGTAGACTGTACAGCATTAATTGCCATATAGAAAGTGATAATAAATAACAGTTAAGTATGTTTTTCTTCTTTTCCAACAAGATTTTTCTGTTACGTAATACTTTGCTTAGCTTCAAAAAAGCATGTATCATTATTCGATCTGCATTCAGATTTCGGTGTCGCCTGTTTTTTCTTTTTAACTCCGTTAAAAGTCTCCCTAGATATTTAAAATTTTTGTACTTGATTGATTTTGGCAGCGCCAATTTTTATTCCGTATATTGAGTTCTTCTTTTTGCCGATAACTATGCTCTCTGTTTTCTTACAATTGCATTGTCGCGGTGAAAAATAACAGCTTTGCGATTTACCAAAATCTGTCTTTTTTTAAACTCAAGTCTCTTCAATTTGCAAAAGGCACAAACACTTAACAATGCCTCCTGTCGAAATATTTATTCAGCACGATGGCAAGCAGATCGTCTTCATCGTTTAGATTAATTAACCCTGACGAAATCTGGCAAAAAACATCCTGACCGTCTGAAAAGCTGTAGCACAATCTAAATAAACTTTCTGATTTTTTTTTTTTTTTTTTTTTATCGCATTTCCGACGCTTATTCCTTTCCGATACTTCTAAAGCACAATATGGCGGAAGCGAAACTTTTCATCCTCTCCATTTTTAAGGTATTCATTTGTGGACAAATCTTCAACATTCAACAAAGTCTGACTCACAACTGAACGATGTAAGGTTTCAATCTAGAACACACTAGAAATGAACAAAAAAAAAACAAAAAAAAAACAGAAAACGCTAGTGTGAAGTTGCCGTAATTTTATATTAAGTAGTGGGCGCGAAAATTGGTAATGATTTGATATTTTGTTCTATTTACTGAATTTATGGAATGGGCCCGTTGCCAATATAGATTCTGAAGTATTCTAATATCCTTCCCAAATAAATCACGCTTTATTGTTCATAATTATTTCTATCATTTTACAGTTTTCTCTCACAAAATATTCTGAATGTATGTGAACGATGCAATTCTCTTAATAATTATTAAAACCTCTTATCGTTCTTCTGTTAATCTGATTTATGTATTTACACTCTACCTCTTTCCTCTGATCAAGTTTATCATTCACTCAGTTTATATATCTTCTTTCATCAAATATACTATGGTGGGGAAACAAATGTTCCTGCACATACAAATTTTTCATTTATTGTATTTGCAACTAATGAATAAACATACTTTTCATATAATTAGTTCTAAACAGATTCATAATAATTAAACATACATAGAAAACAGAAAAAATTGATATTATAGAAAAAGTCCCATGTCTTCATTTTAATGACTGAAAAAATATTCGTACAGTACAATTTTCAGATTTTAAAACTTTTAAATTGCTTTAATAATCTAGATTATTCTACTGGAATATTTTAGAATGTTTCGGTAATGTTATCTGTAGTTATTTTTAGCCTAAAATTACCAACAGAACATTCTGTAATTTATATTCGTGCAAGAAAGTTATCATAGCAACAGGTAAAGAATTGACAAATTCGCAAAAAGGAACTGATTAAGTTCTTGATAAATGTTACAGAAAAATCTCAGACACATGAATATTTCATTTAATGCCATTAGTTTCTTCATTACAATCTATAAAAACTCAAAACTGCTGGAAACCAAAAAAGAACATGTGCACCACGGAAGACTTCTTCGAGGAAATTAATGCGTCAAATTAAACAAAATCCAATGGTTAATCGTCAGGAGTTGCAGGCTGATTTGCTTTCATCAAGAATCTGTGTCACCAAACGGACAATAAGTAATGAAATTCATTGGAACAAGCTAAAGTCACACTTCCCTCGGAAAACTCCACTACTAATGAAAAGACAAAGTTGCCAGGTTGAAATTAGTTTGTGAAAATAATAAGAAAAAATCCTATTGGGAAAGAGTATTATGGACAGGCTAAACCAAAACTGAATTGTTTGGACGTAATTCTAGAAATCAGGTATAGCGAAAAGATGGCTTCAAACAAAAGACGATATTTCCAACAGTGAAATTTGGTCGTAGCAGCATCATCGTTTGGAGATGTTTTTTTTTTTTTTTCTGCAAAAGGTACTTGCAACATATCACTAATAGATGGTAGAATGAATGCCGCAGTATATCAAAATACTTTGGAAGTAAATTTAATGATTTCGATTGAAAATATGGAACTTCTTCCAGGAAGAGGATCCTAAGAACACCGCAAAATCTACGAAGAAATGGTTTGCTGAAAATAATGTAAATATCCTGAAATGTCCATGTCAGTCCCCAGATTTAAACCCAATCCAGAATCTATGACGTTATTTGTAAATTAAAATCCAATCGAGAGCTCCCACAAACATCCCGGATCTTAAGACCATGTGCGAAGAAGAATGGAATAAAATATCAACAAACATTTGCAAATCATTGAGAAGAGGTTGGTTGCTGTAAAAAGTGAATAATGTCGATTCTACAAAATATTAAACGAAGCTTATGTATTCTTTTATATTTTTTCTATTGTACAATATTTTTTTCTCATTAAAATGGACAAATGGAATTTATTTCTATCAAATCATTAATTAGTTATTATGTATTTGTGTAAAGTTAATTATATGAAAAGTATGTTTATTCATTACTTGAAAATACAATAAATTAAAAATGTGTACGAATATTTGTTTCCCCCACTGTATATATTTCTTACAAGACACACACACATACGCACATCCATACACTGACGTGATAAATCTCATTGGATGTGCACGAGTCCCTTCTAGAACAGCACAGGAATCCGATTCTAAATTGTCGATTCTAAAAGTCATTGGAACACCCCTCGTAAAAGCGTTGAGCCGTGGCCTCTAGACAGCGTTGGCCAGCTACCAGATATTTTCATGTGCAAGATCTTTGCTTGTGGCGAATAGACCTCTAAGCCACATCACATAAAGAAGTCCTAAGGAGTACCGCCCTTCTTCAAACCACCTGCCTCCCATAGTACCTACACAGTCGCATAGAACTAAATAGAAATCTCATAAATTGAGATTTTTTTTTCAACAGCAACAACTGCTACATATGTAACGGGAAGAGAAAATAAGGATATAATCAAAATGTTGTGCTTCCACACCGTTTCAAACCAAAGGCTAGGAAGGGAACTCCATCAATTCTGGAAAGAGCAATAACAGTTACTGGACTTGAGAAGCTTATTTTCCTGAAAAATTGTTTTAAAAGAAAGTTTTTATAGATTTAAAACGAAAGCAGCACTGTCTGTTGAGTCAGTGAATACAGAATATTTCCATATAAGGAAATGTCTCATATCACAATAATAATAATAATAATAATAATAATAGTAATGCTGCTACTACTGCTAATAATAATATTCCTACTACTACTACTAATATTACCGCTAATTCTAAAAATAACAATACTAATAATAATTCTGATACTACTACTAATAATAATGTCTCTACTCTTACTACTACTATTAATAGTAATATTACTACTAATAATAATAATAGTAATAGTATTACTGCTGCTACTTCTACTACTAATAATAATTTTATCAATGTTTTGATGTTAATTTTTTTCTCAATAAGTTTTTTCTCAAGATGTCGCGTTTATACAAAGGCTTGAATTTTCAGATTTTTTATATTGTATGCAATTTCTAAATATTTTTTGAACAGAGACGTGCTTCGAATTATTGTTGAAAATGTTGAACTTTTTTTTCTTTTCTGTTTCTTAAACCGCACGCTTCTCTAAGTTTTGTAACAATAATAACAACGACAGCAACAACAATTACCACTACGGCAAAAACGGCAACATCTACTAGCAACGTTTATCCTAATAAGAGATAATGTCGAATTAATGAATAAATTTTGAATACATATACATATGTCATTACGGCAGACTTTATTATATTTGTATTTGAAACAGACGTCCCATTTGATTTATTAAACAGAGTCTGTTAACTCTATAAGCCTGCACATTCGAGAAATGTTATTAAAGATAATGCGTCACACGGTCGCGATCGAACCTATAACCACACTTGTAAGGTAAAAAAACTTAGTTTTTTTATCCGGCGTGCTTTACCCTTCAGCCACGTGAAACGTTACAGCAAGCCTGGTTCGATACCCTAAACCACGTTTATTTAAAGAAAATCAACCTCTCTTCAACCTGATTATGCTCTTGTAATGGGAAGAGAGGGTCTGGAGAATCTGATACTCACAGGTTGAATAGAAGGGAAAAAAGACAAGGGGAAGCAACGCTTGACATACCTAACGGTCTTAAGTAAATGGCAGAACGTGGTCTGGGGGATTTTGAAAAGGCACGAAACTTATTGAAAGCCACAAATGATAGGAGGAAGTGAAGAGCCATTATCGCCTACGTCCTGAAAGTACACGGCATATATTTCTTATCCGATTTCATAGTAGTGGGAATAACAGATGCCACATTTTGATCAGCCCGATGTCCAGTCAGTGTGGAAAAAGCATAACTCGAGTGGCACTGGTTGTATGGTCCATAGATGCCGAATGTTTATCACTGGCTGTTCGATCAAGGAATGCTCAATATTTCTTTATAAAAAAACAAACTTATATTACCATTAGAGATTAGAACAGATGCTACACCTTGATCCCAGCGCAATGACCAGAAAGTGAAAAAGGTATAAACGAAATAATACCGGATTCTTGATTAATGAATAGTGAATGTTTCCTTAAAAGAAACCGGTATTATTACAGTTACGCTCACAATAAATATTCGATTGTGCTTATGCTGATCTAAAATGGTGACTACAAAAAATAACGAAAGTCTACAGAATTTTCCTCAAACTAATTCTGAGCAATTTGTTTGGTTTATTTTGTTTACGGCATATCAACCTCAACGGGTTATCTAATGTCTACAATATTTTTAGGATAGGTTCCTATGAATAGAATATGTATTCTTTGTAAGAAATCAGTTTGTAGGTCAGAGTTTGGGTTTATTTCGCTTTACAGCATATCAAACTCAATGGGTTATTTAATGCCTACAATATTTTTAGGATAGGTTCCTATGAATAGAATATGTATTCTTTGTAAGAAATCAGTTTGTAGGTCAAAGTTTGGGTTTATTTCGCTTTACAGCATATCAAACTCAATGGGTTATTTAATGCCTACAATATTTTTAGGATAGGTTCCTATGAACAGAATATTTATACTTTGTAAGAAATCAGTTTGTAGATCAGAGTTTGGGTATATTTCGTTTTACTGCATATCAACCTCAATGATTTGTTTAATGCCGACAAGATTTTTAGGATAGGTTCGTATGAATAGAATATGTATTAATATTTTTTCAAAAGTGTATTGCGGGTTTTTTTTTCAAAA
>OZ010607.1:46884537-46952037 GCA_963932145.1 Acanthosepion lycidas | reverse complement strand
CAACTAGAATGTTTTGGATGGAGACTGGTAAGTGTGTGTGTGTGTGTGTGTGTGTGTGTGTGTGTGTGTGTGTGTGTGTGTGTGTGTGTGTGTGTAAATAGGTTCTAATAGAGCTGTGGTCAGATAGGTGTAACTTAAGGCGTCTGGTAGGCATGTAGTCATGTGACCGACGTAATTATGAATTTGGTTTGATCAGAAACACAGCTCTTTAAGGGACTTTTCAAATCATTTTTTTTTTTTTTTTTTTTTTTGAGGATAATGTCAGCTGTTTCAATTTTTGTAGTAGATAATTAATTTGATTTTTTATTCGGGTCAAATTTCTTTGTAATATTTCATCTTGTTTGTAATTAATGTGTATTTGGTTTTGGCAGAAAATATTTATGCTATTATTTAATTTAGAGAGAAATATTCCAATTTGGTGGTCTATAAGGTGGTTAGAGAAGCGATTGTTGATTAGTGTTTGTTTTTCATTATTGAGTTCTTTAGGAAAGAGTAATCAAGAGGATGCATTCTAGTGTACTCTTTTTAGGATGTTTTTTTTTATCACTGTTATTTTGCATCTGAGTGGGCATTCACTTTTAAAGTTAAGGTGACAAGAGTCTTTGCTAGTGAGTTTTTTATATAATGAGGTGATAAAAGTGTTACTATATTCTACGAGAACATCTAAGAACGGGAGTTTATTTTTTGACTAAGTTCTTAGGTAAAGTTAAGGACAGAGTTTCGTCTTATATGTGGTGTTAAGAGTATCTATTTCTTTAGTGTTATGTGCTAAAATAAAAATATCGTCTACGTGGGGTAATGGTTAGCAGATTGGATTGAGAAATCGGAGAACAAAGATCGAATTCCAGTCGAATCCATTACATTCACTTATGTGCTAATACCCTTGGGAAAGGTATGAATCCTCTTCTCCATCCAGCTATAGATATAAAGCAGGACACACTGGGTGCTATAGCAGTAGCAACTCGGGCTTCAAAACCTGCCTGTATTCATAAAGTGTGGTTGGTTCTGCACAAAACCTTCACCACTAAAATAAAAGTGCTGGTGTCGGGCTTTCAGTTTCTAGGATAGTCGAGTATATGTATATATAAGTATACGATTGGTGTACACAGAATAAATTCCAATAACCAACAATTACTATTCTTAAAACAATGCTCAATACAGAGTAGAGCAGATATAAGTGATGAGTCATATTTTTAAATCTAATTATTTCAAATTTTTCGTTAAGACATAGGTAACATGGAGCATATAGGGAGTTACATGTCCCGGCTTTCTTAATCAATTTCCATTTAAACGTAGGTGTTTTAATTAATTAATTTGAAACTTTTAAACATCATCACTTGATAAGACACCAGAGGTGTTGAAACAAAATGGCTATTTTTGTAGTGATTTTATAACATAATTATGTTATAATTTTTAAATAATTATATATATATATATATATATATATACTTTCTACTGTGTGTAGGGTTTTTGTGCGTGTGTGGTCCGGCTAGTGTGTTTTTTCCAGTATGTGTGTACATATATTCGTTTTCCATGCAGATATACTATATATTATATTCTTATAAAGAAATCTATACAGTCACTCTATGTATTTGGTACGGTGTGTTTGTCTTTGCGTATGTGCGTGTTTGCGTACGCGCGTGAGTGTGTGCGTTCCAACTAGTGTTTTGCTACTCTGGGTATATAGTGTGTGTTTTTGTATGTGGGGTTATGATTTGTTTAGTACTGGTTTAAATTTGTCTATGAAGTTTTTTTTTCTTGTATTTGTAGTAAAGAGTAATCGTGTCTTTGTTATATTTGCATACTTTTACATTTACCTTTTTGGCATTTGTGGATGGGTAGTGACACAAAGTGTTTTCTGTTGTCTGGTAAGTTAATGTTGCTTTTGTGTAAGTAAACTCTTTTGTTTAGTGCTTGAGTGATACCTGTATAATGTTTGTTGCATTTTGTGAAACTTAGTGTATAAATCACATTTTCGGATTTACAGTTTAAGTTTTTCTTTATTGCGAAGGTTTTTCCAACGTAGAGGAGTTTCCATCTGTAATGATATCAGATTTACAACATCGTTTCTCGTTGCATTTTGTGACCCTTGTTTTGCCTGTTCAAATTTCGATGAGGTTGATATGTGTTTTAGGTTTTTTGATTGGTGTTTGCTTTTAATTATTTTGTTTTTAGTGTATCATTCATTTATTCTTAATTCGATCTAATTTACTTGTTATTTCTGTAAATATTTCGGGATTGTATATGTTGTATGTTGAGAAGTATGCTTGAGTTTGTGTGTCAGTCGTTTCCTTGGGTTTCATAATTGATCTAAAGGTATTTTTCTGCTAGACCAAAACGATTTTTTGTTAGTAATGTTGGCTAAACTCGTTTTTAAGGATTTTTATGTATTAGGTTGGTGAAAAATAATGACGTAATAATGTCGTTTTTTGAAGTATTTTTAACGTCAAAAAACGACATTATTTCGTCATTATTTTTGCACCAACCTAATATTTCATACAGACGAGTTTTCGTAGGTATTTGTCGACCACTATAGTACAAATTCTACCTACTAGGAAATAGAGGGATAGATTTAGCTTTCTGGGTGATGGCTAGGAATGGAGATATTCTAGGGTGTCTGTATGTTTGTAGTAGATATCAGTGATAATGTGGTTATTTCTATTCTGATGAGTATATCTAAGAATGGCAGTTCGTTAAAATTATGTTCTTAGATGAAGTTGATCTGTGGATGTAAGTTTTGGAGTAAATTGTGTAAATGGTTAATATGGCCCCATGACGATTTCCAGAAGATCAAGCAATTATCTAAGTATCACTTCCAATATTTAGTAAAGTGTGTTTTTTCTCGTCTATTTGTTCTATCTTTTCATAAAGGTTTTTCTTTAGGTAAGCTAAGTTTAGTGTTGCATATATTGGTGCCATTTTCGTTCCTATCCTGGTACCTAGGCTTTGGATATAGTTTTTGTTGTTAAATTCAAAAGTATTTTTTTCATGATTAGGTCTATACTATCCATAATGAATTCCTGGGTGAATCTGGGATTTAGCAGGTGTGCGTGTTTTTTTAATCCAGAACGTTTACCTAACTCATGGCGTAGGTTGCTACATAGGCTACTAATATCAAAATTTGCCATGAATGTTTTCGTATGGAGCTAAGGATGTGGATATTGTCTCTAATGTAGCTCTTAATCTGTATAGTAAATGGTTGTAGTATGGTGTCTATTAGGTTACTGAGTCTGCTAGTTGGACAGGCTGGCCCTTCTATTATGTCTATGAACGTAAGGTTACTGTTTGGGAGGTTAATACATTCAGATTTTTGTGTCTCGATAGCTGTTTTTATTTCACTCGGTCGCACGTAAAATTTGCACGTGTTGGGGATGAAGTTTATTGGGAAGTCCTTTTCTTTTTTTGTTAATATTTTATTAAGTGTTGTGCGGGATTTTGTAATTCTTGATATATTATTATTGCCTATGCTGGCGTCGATTAATTTATAGTTGCTCTTATCCCATAGTGCCTTTAGAATTTTTGTTTTAAAATATATTTAGTACATGATGACTATAGCGCAGACTTTGACAGCTTCCATCATATGTTATTTGTCTGGATTTTGTGTAACGCTAGTCTTTGTAGGCGAGATTATTAAATGATTTGGATGTTTCTTGTGGGTCACGTCTTTGTAGGTGAGGTTATTAAATGATTTGGAGGTTTCTGGTTGGCCAATTATTTGTAGATGAGGTTATTAAATGATTTGGATGGTTTTTGTAGGCCTAGTATTTGCAGGTGAGGTTAAATGATTTGTGCGTTTCTTGTAGGTCTAGTCTTTATAGGTGAGGATATTAAATCACTTGTATGTTGCTTGTAGATCTAGTCGTTGTAGGCGAGGTTATTAAATGATTTGGATATTTCTTGTAGGTTGACGTTCCAGAGTTTTTTTAATCATTTTTTTTAATTCATTTTTATGATTGTTTATTTATTTAGAATTTAGATTTATCTTTTACTACTGAGTCATCTGTAATGTTTTTGTTATTATTAAATGTTTCTTTTAGCCTGAGTTTGCGTTCAAATTCTCTAAGGTGTTTTTTTTTTTTAGGTTTTTTATATTGCTTTCCGGGCCAAAGCAGGATTTTAGGCCTACTTTTTAAAAGGTTAATTTTGTCCATTGTAAGTGTATATGAAGTTTATTTTTGGTTTTGTATCATCTAAACTGGCCTTCTTTTTCGAATAGGGATTTCTAAAAATTTCATTACACACATTCCGTCTAACCGCAGCACAAAAGCACTGGTGGAATATTTCAAAACTCGATGTGAATACATAGAAAATATCGGAAGATCCAAGAGGAAGCGTGCAAAACAAAGGAACAGAAGCTCCGGATGTGGGACAATCTACTTAATCAAAAGAAACTATCATTTTTCAGTGCTATCAAAAATATAAACATTGCAACCATATAGAAAACCTTCCTAGAAATAGAGGAAACATTTATCCCGGGGATATTGGGGGAAAACATTACTCTACATAACACGGGAAAAACAGAAACAAATAAAGAATACAGAGCCTAGCAAAATTGCAGGCCTAAATTGAAATACAAGACAAAACAATACTCTTTACAAAACGATACACCGAGATTGACAATGAGTTACTGTCAGAATTTAGGGAACTAAATAGTAATAGGGTACATTTCCTATAGAAGGAACCGGAAAACCAATCTTAAACGGGAAACAAGAGATAATTATCTACTCTTCTTTAAAAGCCCTGGTATGAGTGTGGACTGTTCGTTAAGCGTAATTATCTTTACCCAATAAGGAAACCAAAAGTAAATAAATATTAAGTAAAAATTCAGAGTTTAAGCGGAAATTTTAGAAGCATTGAGTTAAAGGAGACGGAAATATTAGGTTGGTGCAAAAATAATGTCGTTTTCTTACATATGTGAGAAAACGACATTAGTTTTGCACCAACCTAATATATATATATATATATACTCGGATTCGACACATGCGGGTCAAGGAGATTAGTTCCCAGGAAAGTGCAACAGGACAACAGCACATGAGATTTGATTATAGTGTTGAAGGTTTCGTGCATGACCATCCACACGTTTTGAAGGGCCGAATACAGAGACCTGGTGCACTACGTGCCACAAGGTCCCCAAATGACCCTCAGCAGGTTTTGAATTCAGAGTTGTCTTTCTCCTAGACAAGTTACCATCCAAGGCTATGGAACCCAGTCTGTCCTACTAGTTTACCCAGTGCTGGAGGGAGAAGAAGAGGATTCACAACTTTCCCAAGGGTATTAGCACGTAAGTGAATGTAATGGAATCGACTGGAATTCGATCTCGGCTCTATGATTCCTCAATGCAATCCATTACTCCACACTGCAATATATATATATATATATATATATATATATATATATATATATATATATATATATATATATATATATATATATATATATATATATATATATATGCAGGAATCCTTTCTTTATGCATGTTTCATTAAAAACAACAGACAAGGTACTACGGTTAAGTTTTTTATTTAATTTTTCTTTATTTCCTGGACAAAGGGTGTGTAAGAACTGTCCAAATGTTTTATATTTCCGAGCGCTTTCGGCTATTCCTTTAGCCATTATAAAGGATAAATCGATTTTTCATCTTAATTGAATGTGGGCTTTCTGTGTATGTCTTAATGTGTGGTAGGGATGGTTTTAATTTCCGAACACGGTTAGCATATTGTGGCTTTGTTCGTAGTTAATATTGTTAAGAGTTGGCTTTTTCTTTTTTATTATTAAAGCTTCCATATATATATATATATATATATATATATATATATATGTATGTATGTATATGTATGTATAGCTGGCAACTCGTATTCGAGGATACCAATCTGCATATGTAGTTTATACTGCAACTATGCGGAGCACACTTTAGCTACACTTTCTAGGAAAGAGCGTATTATCTAGCGTGATCAAAAATTTGAACCAGACCTGCACGCTCAAGCCCTCGGCCACGATGACTTGTGACTTCGTGCTAGCACATGTAACAACGATCCCCTAAACCATAACACGCTCAACCCGTGTTATGGTTTGGGGGACACACTCTCTCTCTCTCTCTCTCTCTCTCTCTCTCTCTATCTATCTATCTATCTATCTCTCTGGGATTTGTTGTTTCATTTTTATAGATCAGAAATATGTCTTTTAAGTTACTTCAGTTAAGCTTTTTTTTCAATATTTTATGTTGATATTAGGTTGGTGCAAAAATAATGGCGTAATAATGTCGTTTTTTGTGGTATTTTTTAACGTCAGAAAACGACATTATTACGTCATTATTTTTGCACCAACCTAATCTAAGCTTTTTTTTTCTCGGTATAAAGTGTGTAAGTATTGTTTGCAAGTTTTGTAGGTTCGAATGCTCTCGATAGTAGTCCGAATATAAATTGTGTAAATAATGATAACCGCTCAGAATTTTATGCCATTTCGAGATTTCTTTTAACTGCCCCCACCCCACTCCACGACAAAAAAAAAATTGGTACCATATGACTTTACATAAAAAAAAACAAACAATTTTTCTCTCCAGAATCTATCATACGAATATCCATATTGCTGCCACAGGTGTCCGGTCCTCCTCATTGATAAAATTCAGAGAATCAGCAATATTATTGGTCCCGATCAGGCATCTCTACTTCCTTCATTTTCCCACTGCAATAAGAATGCCTCTCCGTGTCTTTCCTATAAATACTTTCAGGGTAATTGTTCGGATGAGGTCTTCGCTATGGTACCTAGACATGTTTAATTTAAGCGTAGTACTAGACTGACGTCGAGATCCGATCAATATACAGTTGAGCTGACTAGATATGGCCGTAAGTTATACACTAGCAGTTTCTTTCTTGCAATTGTCGCTTCTGGAACTCCCTTCCAGTTCTATGCTATCCAGCCAACTTTAACCTGCAAAAATGTAAATGCAATGTCAAACGCTATCTACTATCCTTCTGATTACTCTTTTCTCTTTCCCAATCATTATTAATGTTTCTATTTCTAATTCTTCTACACCCTGTAATCGTTTGTGTTCTAGAAGCTTTACTGCATTGCATAGAGTGATCAGTCAGTCAGTTATGTGTCATACGTGATACACGCTTAAGAGCTCAGGTATCTTTCGATAAATGACTGACGAGGCAGATTTTTTTCCCGTAGTAGGTTGCCATTTCTTTCAACGGTAGACCAGTCACCATCCAAGGCTATAGAACCTGGTCTGTCTCGCTATTTACCCGTTGATGGGGAGAGACGGAAAGGGTTCATACCTTTCTAAAGGATATTAGCACGTAAGTCAATGTAACGGATTTGACTGGAATTCGAAATCAGCTCACCGATTCCTTCATCCAAGCCGATATCCATTACTAAAAAAAGCTAGAAAACGTGAACTTAATACAAAGAATTCCTGTTGTATGATGGTTACTCTTTATGAAAAAGAATGACTTTCCAACGTGTGTTATAGCTTGTGCTTATAGCTTAAAACGCACGCTTCATTGGTTTTTATTACCCACAATTCCGTAGCTGGCAGGTTGATTTTACTTTTGAGAAACCATGTTTATGATCTCTGGGAATACAAATTGGCACTCACTCAATTTGTATGGAGAAGTGAATGACTCTAGTGCAGGTAGATTTGTCTCTTACTACCTCCTCCTGCATTTGTTATCACGTTTTTTTTTTTTTCTTTCCTTCTTCTCGTTTTTTCTTACCTTCTTCCTTAGTTTTCCTTTCTCTTAGCTGTAAAAGGTTTCTTACTTGGTGCTTCCGTAATAATTTCCCCTGCTTCTTTCTCTCTGTTTTTCACTCGATCGATTTGACCTATGTCCTTTTTTTTTTTTTTTTTTTTTCGATTATTTTCCTCTGTTTATATCATTTTACTTCTTTTTCCAGTTTGTCGACATTTTTAACTTACACTATATTTAAAAAAAAATTCATCCTATTCTTTTTTTCAGATTTTTCTCACTTTGTCTACTCGTATCTTTTTCAAGTTGTTTTAACCATTTTTCTTAGCTTTGGAAATGACTAAGGTTTTCCTTGTTTCGTTTTCTCACGCATTTCTCTTGCTTTCTCTCTCATCAACCGTTTCTTTGGTA
Source organism: Acanthosepion lycidas (assembly GCA_963932145.1). Lineage (NCBI taxonomy): Eukaryota > Metazoa > Mollusca > Cephalopoda > Sepiida > Sepiidae > Acanthosepion > Acanthosepion lycidas. The sequence goes on along the minus strand of OZ010607.1, from coordinate 46,943,935 downwards.
ATTCTCTCTTTCTTTCACATTGGTTTTCGTAAACTTTCCGTTACTTAGGTTGCTTTTTCTTCCTTTTTCGGGCTTATTGTTACATTTCTTTTTATTCTCTTATTATTTGACCATTAACCTCGTTTTAAAAGAAATAAACGACTTTCAAAACAAAAACAGAATAAGTCAAATAAATCTTCATATGCTTCTATTTTGAGTTGTTACTATATTACAAGATGCTTCACAATGTGTATTCTTTATTTCCGGTGCTCTTTCTTTCTTTCTTTTTTCCTTATTCGTTCGCGTTTTCCTATTCGTTGCTCATCTTTCTTTCTTTCTTTCTTTCTTTCTTTCTTATTCGTTGTGTTTTCCTATTCGTTGCGATTCTTTCTTTCTTTCTTATTCATTGCGTTTTCCTATTCGTTGCAATTCTTTCTTTTTTTTCTTTCTTTCTTTCTTTCTTATTCGTTGCGTTTTCCTATTCGTTGCGATTCTTTCTTTCTTTCTTTCTTTCTTATTCATTGCGTTTTCCTATTCGTTGCGATTCTTTCTTTCTATCTTTCCTTCTTTCTTTCTTTCTTATTCGTTGCGTTTTCCTATTCGTTGCAATTCTTTCTTTTTTTTCTTTCTTTCTTTCTTTCTTATTCATTGCGTTTTCCTATTCGTTTCGATTCTTTCTTTCTTTCTTTCTTTCTTATTCGTTGCGTTTTCCTATTAGTTGCGATTCTTTCTTTCTTTCTTTTTTTCTTTCTTATTCATTGCGTTTTGTCTATTCGTTGCGATTCTTTCTTTCTTTCTTTCTTAATGGTTGCGTTTTCCTATTAGTTGCGATTCTTTCTTTCTTTCTTTCTTTCTTTCTTTCTTTCTTTCTTTCTTTCTTATTCGTTGCGTTTTCCTATTCGTTGCGATTCTTTCTTTCTTTCTTTCTTTCTTTCTTTCTTATTCGTTGCGTTTTCCTATTCGTTGCGATTATTTCTTTCTTTCTTTCTTTCTTTCTTTCTTTCTTTCTTTCTTATTCGTTGCGTTTTCCTATTCGTTGCAATTCTTTCTTTTCTTTCTTTCTTACTTTCTTTCTTATTCATTACGTTTTTCCTATTCGTTGCGATTCTTTCTTTCTTTCTTTCTTCTTCGTTGCGTTTTCTTATTCGTTGCGATTCTTTCTTTCTTATTCGTTGCGTTTTCCTATTCGTTGCAATTCTTTCTTTCTTTCTTTCTTTCATTCTTTCTTTCTTTCTTATTCGTTGCGTTTTCCTATTCATAGCGCTTCTTTCTTTCTAATTCGTTGCATTTTCCTATTCGTTGCGATTCTTTCTTTCTTTCTTTCTTTCTTTCTTATTCGTTCGCGTTTTCCTATTTGTTGCGATTCATTCTTTCTTTCTTCCTTTCTTTCTTTCTTATTCATTGCGTTTTGTCTATTCGTTGCGATTCTTTCTTTCTTAAGGGTTGCGTTTTCCTATTCGTTGCGATTCTTTCTTTCTTTCTTTCTTTCTTTCTTTCTTTCTTATTCGTTGCGTTTTCCTATTCGTTGCGATTATTTCTTTCTTTCTTTCTTTCTTTCTTATTCGTTGCGTTTTCCTATTCGTTGCAATTCTTTCTTTTCTTTCTTTCTTACTTTCTTTCTTATTCATTACGTTTTTCCTATTCGTTGCGATTCTTTCGTTCTTTCTTTCTTTCTTTCTTTCTTTCTTTCTTTCTTATTCGTTGCGTTTTCCTATTCGTTACGACTCTTTCTTTCTTTCTTTTTTATTCTTTACATTTTCCCCTCTAATAATCATCTAAAACTACACACTGTGTGTCCCCTCTCAATCTGGTGTTCTTCCTTTCTGTCTCCTTTTTCTCGTTTCGGTATTTCTCTTGAAGTCTCTCGTTTATATTCATTACCCTTCACTTGTTATTGTTGTTGTGAAATCCTTTCCCAAACGCGCGTACATATCAAATCACAAAATGAAAAGAAATACTAAAACGCAGTCGTTATTTTTTAATCTTTTTTTTTTCCAAATTCTGGGATTTCTTTCTCATTTATTTTTTTGTCAAGAAAAGTATGCCAGAAAAAATCCTAGAGTCAAGTTAATTGCCTCTTGAATTTTTTTTCTGACAAGTCTTTTAGGCTTCATCAGTAAATAACATCTAATGGCTCTTACAAGAAAGAAAGACATACAAACCGCAAATAGATTTCGACTTCCAATAGATATACAGTTGTGAGATAAGTTTCTATATTGAGGATATTTTGGGAGACATAATGGAGTAGAGATATGAATGTGGTACATTTTAATAAGAAGTCCGTTTCCTGCTTGATGCACAGTACTTTTCTCAGAACAATGACTATTTTGTTAAATTGTAGTTTAGCACCCGTGCTCAGTTGGCATTAAAAAGTTCCCGAATACTTACACATATGTATAATTGTACATGCTTCATTCAAATCTGGCCTGATAAATTTGATAAAATCTAATGTTTTGGAGTTATCGACAGTAAAAGTTCGGATTCATTCGCGTCGTTGGCGGCAGCCATTACTGGCGTTGTTTGGATACATTCGCGGCTGAAATGTAAGCGCGGAAGAGAACGTAGTTAACGGCCTTGTTTACTTATCTTACTTGCCTCAACCTGTCTCAATTACTGCGCAAGAGAACTACATTGCGTGCGTAATAATCAAGATCAAGTTAATACTCATCATAGCATTTTATACTTAATATGACATTCGTGCGAAACATATAAATAAAAGTTTAAGGGAGTGATTCGCAAATGCCGTGACATGGCGAAATTCTGTTATGTATGCCATGTGGGTGTGTGTGTTTGTGTTTGTGTGTGTTTGTGTGTGTGTGTTTGTGTTTCTGTTTGTGTGTGTTTGTGTGTGTCCTGAGAATATTTCGTGTCATACTTAACAGAATTTTGCCGTGTCACGGCATTTGCGAATCACTCGTGTGTGTGTGTCTGTGTGTTTGTGTGTGTGTGTGTGCGCGCGCACGCGCGTGCGTGTATGTAATCATGGCGAACACTAAGAAAATATCGCCTGTTATTTTCCGTGAATGAGCACGGAAATGTATGAATGGATTCGAAATCCCCCACCCCATAAATGTTCTTTCTCATACTGGACTTCAGTTATGTGAAGAAGAAGAATTGGCAACCATTTCTAGTGATCGTGTGCTCAAAATAAAACCTTCGACGGTACCCATTGATACATTCTGGATATCAATACAAAAGGAATATCCCACATTACCTTAAGAAGGCCTTATAAGTTTCATTACATTTTTTTTTACTTCTTATTTATATGAATTATGCTTCTCAACACTAAATAACATGAAAAATAAGAATCGAGAAAGAATTGACGCTCAACGGGAAACTAAACACATATTTGAAGAGAAACATTGAAAGAAAGTAAATTCATATTTGTGCGTGTATATATTTTTTTAAATCTATGGTTTTATTTCATAAGGTTTAAAAATTTTGCTAAGCGTGCCGTGATATTTTCATTTCCTTCTAGGTGTACCGTTGCTTTAAAAGGTTGAGAAAGACTGAGTTAAGCTATCAAGTCGTTGAGGTCAGAATTGGGTTTAAGATCAAATAATCTGTGTAGTGACGGAGCCTCACCGACGGGGCATCCGTTCATTCTGAGTGGCCGTAGTTCAGGATCTGATTGGTGAAGATGAAATGCAGCTGGTTTGGTTATCGAGGCATTGAATGTAACCAGCGAGTTTTTTTTTTTTTCTCCCACCGGGTAGTTAAAGCAAGAGATGAGAGATCAGCTGCTAATCCCCGATTATCACGAGATTTGTGAGGTGCACTCGTGCACTACTATGAGTAGATTAGTCAGCAGCATAATACGACAATGTGTTTGAGTCGGAGTGATTAAGAAATCTTCTGACGTTTAAAAAAAAGATTATCTAAGAAAAAACTGGGATTAAAGAAAAAAAAAGAAAGTCCATTTTTTTAAAAATATATCGACGATTTCTGGAATATAAAATAAATTTACGCTTTTGCTGCTTTCGGCTATTCTTCTATTTTTTTCATGTTCTTTGTGGACGAAATGAGTAATTGTATAACTTTCCACAATTAAAAAAGAAGTCCTAACGGGTAGGTCTTTAAAGGAAGATGTTTAAAAGCCAGTCCTTCCGGTTCATAGCAATCAACGCAGACGTCCCCCAGGGGTCGCTTCTTGAATCAACCTTCCTATTACTTTACATAAATGATCTGCCTAAGAAAATACTCAGATCAATTTTGAATATATCTGTCCATGATACGACGATAAACAAGTGCGGGGATTAGCAGCTGATCTCTCATCTTTTGCTCTAAATTCCCGGTGCGAGAAAAAAAAACTGGCTGGTTACATTCAATGCCTCGATAACCAAAGCACTTGCATTTCATCTTCACCATTCAGATCCTAAACTACCGTAACTCACAATGAACGATGTCCCGTCGGAGAAGCTCCATGCCTAGAGAGGCTATTTCATCTTAAACCCAAATCTGACCTCAAATGGAACTCGATCCATCGGTAAAGATGCAGGAAAAAAATTGCCGGCTACCTGTACCACTCCGTTAAATATCTGACTCCTCGCACTAACCTCTAAATTTACGAGAGCCTGAGCATGCCTAAAATGGAGTACTCTTGTCATATTTTGATGAAATTGCCTAGTCCTCGTTTTCCAGAATCGATAGATTCCAAAAGAGTCACTGCCGAAAATTATTTCCCGCCATCCAACCTCGCCCTCACAGGCTTTATATAGTAAAGCTCTCGCTGATCTATCGCTACTTCCACGGAAAAAGCTCGGACGAACTGCATTCCTTGATTCCGCCAGTTGTAACTTTCAAGGCCAAGACCCGACATACCAACATCCCATTGATGAGAAGTAAGTTCCACTCGAACAGCTTCTTCCCTTGAAGCACTGCTCTTTGAAGATTTTTCCCCGATCACTACAAGCTTAACCCGTTCAGGTATATAGTTTACCGTTATTTTCCCCTCCTATCAGCATAAACTGACTCTTTCTGTAACCTTCTACCAGGAGTGGCTCTTGGATCTTTCACAAGTTGAACAGCACTGTAAAAAAGAAAAAAAATCAACGTAGATTTAAATTCGAAGCATAAGTTGACTTCTGTAATATTTGGTGTCTGAAGAACTGTGACAGGTACCAAGTGTGGTTCTAGAGAAGGACGCTGGGCATTCAATGGACGGAGAGAAGAAGCAAAAAGGAAGTCATAAAGAAGAGAACGAAGAAAAATAACAGGTCTACTTAGAATCCGGGGAAAAAAAGCTGCATTTCCTTGGACACATAATGAGGAAGGGAGCCTTGGAAAATTTAATCCTCTCGGGGTATATTAATAACAATAATAGGGGAAGGCAGCGAGCCACATACAAAGTGAGATTGAATGAATGGATGGCGGAACGAAAGGCAGGTGGAGCCTTACCAAGTGGAGACCAAATGCTAAAAGCCACAAGAGACAAGAAGTTGTGGAGAGCCATGATCGCATAAAAAGAAGAAGAATGAAAAGGGAATAGCAGGTTGAATGATGATATTTATTCTCATTCTGTATCATCTTAGAATGATGGAGGATGCTGAAAATAATCTTTACGAACAAGGAAATTTTAAAGAAGATGACAGACAGAAAGACCACTTCTACTGAGAATCAGGAAAAAAAGCAGCTGAAATTTCTTAGGTACATAATGGAGAAAGGAGGCTTGGAAAACTTTATCCTCACGGGGTATAGTGAGAGCCATATGGATAGGGGAAGGCAGCGAGCCACTTATCTAACGAAATTGTATGAATCGATGGCGAAACGAAGGGCAGCTGTAGTCTTACCAAGTGGAGACGAAATGCTAAACGCCACACGGGGAAAGAAGTTGCGGAGAACCATGGTCGGTTAATAATAATAATAATAATAATAATAATAATAATAATAATAATAATAATAAAATGAGAATGGCAGGTTGAATGAGAAATAACATTTCTTCTCATTCATCTTAGATAGATGAAGGATGCTGAGAATAACCTTTAAGGATCGTGTAAGCAACGAAGAAGTCTTAATTAATACGGAAGAATATATGTGGAGCCCCATTAAAAATTGTAGGAACACTTCTACTTAGAACCAGGAAACACAACTTGCACACATAACGAGGAAGGAGGGCTTGGAAAACTTAACTGTCACAGGACATATTGTGGACACGAGAGATAGAGAAAAACAGCGAGTCACTAATCTGGTGAGTTTATATAAATGGATATCAAAACAAGGAGCGGGATCCTTAAAAACGTGTGAAAAAACTAAGAGCCGCACGGGATAGGCGATCATAGCTCTCCACAACTTCCTATGTCCGTAAGATATCAAAATGAACTTTCTGGTTATAGGCAATTTTTGTTCTGCTTCAGCTGGATTTGAAACAGCATTTTACTTAAAAGGAACATCCCAACATGGAAATTACAGATTGGGGATACTGAAATCAAACAGGTGTATCAATTTAGTTACCTGGGAAGCGTATTAACAGAGGACGGAGAAGAGTGAAACAGAAATCTAAAGGGGCATTAGAATAGCGAAAGATGCCTTCCAAAAGCTGAGAAAAGTATTAAGAAACAGGAAAATATCGTTAGACACAAATAAAAGAGTACTGAACTGATATGTTCCGGGAAAAAAACTTCACGGGTGAAGAATAGACTTGAAGCAACAGAAATGTGGTTCGACAGAAAGATGCTGAGAATATATACCGCACATAAGCAACAACGAAATTCTAGAGACTATGGTAATTATGAAGCGATAGTTGAAATTTCTGGGGCACATAATGAGGAAAGAGGGCTTGTAAAACTGATATCCGCAGGTCAGGTAAGAGAGACAATGGAAAGCAACTCATAACCTATCTGTCTAGCTTGAGTGAATGGATGATGGAGTTGTATTTAGGAGAAATGAAAAAAAAAAAAAAAGAAACCCGAAAAGGAACAGGAAATTCCTGAGATCCATTATCGCCAATGTTCTGAAGGATCACAGCGTATAGGAAAAAAAGGAAGAGTTGAATGTTGTTTTTCTAAAAAAAAATCGGGAAAATTTAACCTGCCCTACTGTGCATTTTAAGCATTTTAAGCTTTACTTCTCATACAGATGAGAAGTAAAGCTTAAAATGTAATCAAAATTGTGTGCTTTTTAATGTTTTCGATAGTCCACCCGATTTTTGTTTTTTGTTTGTTTTTATGTCTTTGTTTTTTGTTTATCTTTTTAAATCATTATTGTTATTAAATATAGCACTTTGTGATAACAGAAGATCTGCAAAGAAATGTTAAATATTGTAAGAATCTGAACGTAAATTTACTCTGGAGGATCTTGCGATTGACGCTCTTTCGACATATTATCAACTTAGTGACTTCCTTTCTCTTTTAATTGAAGTATTAGGTTGGTGCAAAAATAATGACGTAATAATGTCGTTTTTTGACGTTAAAAAATACTTCCAAAAACGACATTATTACGTCATTATTTTTGCACCAGCATAATAGCATTTTTAAAAATCAAAATTATGGTCAGACTCCTTACGTCGAGCAACTAATTCATTTAAATATTTCCCCCTAAAAACTCATTCATTTTTTTTTAAATCCAAAATTAATTCACCGAAATACGTAACATTATCAAATGCAGCGAAACTCAATATCAAATATTCTATTTCTGATTAATACCTTTTTGTTCACGCTACCCCGTTCCCAGCGGTTAATTTTTCCCCTTCGAGAATTGGACTAACCGCAGAGAAAGCAATAACTTGAAAATGACTCACTGGCAAGTTTAATCCGACATCGGGCGGGAATAGTGCTCGTAAATTCTGATCAAGTAAAAGCGAAATGAGACTTGTATCTAAATGACAAGGTGCGTTAGAGACTCGTTTTGTCTGTTCTCTTAATTATATATTGATTGGTTTCGACAGATATAATTGATTGCATAAACTGCGTTTTACAACTATAGACTTTTCCCCCTCTTATCATTATGATAAGAAACAAAGGAAAGTGTGACGCAAAAAATCCGAAAAGCGTATAGAAATAGAAAATCGTGGCTCTCCACATCTTCTTATTCCTTATAGCTCTTAGCAATGTTTTACCTCTTTAAAATACCTCCCACACTCTTTCCGCTACATATTCAGACATGCTCGTCAAGTAGGTAATCTGTGGCCTTTCCTTTCTCTTTTTTGCCTTCGATATATATACAGGGTTACCAAAAAAAAAACGGGAATTTTTGAATTGCGTATTGCCAGACATGAGCAAGTGGCAACACTGCGAGACAGTGACCTTGAGCAAGTAAATATTTCGCCATTTAGAATTCAAAATGAAATTCACAGTATCCCAGCTGAGATGTTGCAGCAGTCAATGAGGAATCTCAACAGCAGATTTCAAGAATGCATTGTTTCTTAAATGGCATGTTTTAACGTTTCAATTACTATGAATAAAATATTTTTCTTCAATCACTCTTGGTTTTATTGGATTGCTAAAATGTTTCCGTTTTTTTTTTTTTTTTGTGGGGGTCATACTATATTATTTGGAATCTTTTGAGTCGGACAATCTTGGAAACGGTGGAACGAAGTTCTGGTTTAAGGTGAACAGTGAAACACGGAGCAAAAAAAAAAAAAAAGAAAGGAAGATTTCCAATTGTACATATCCGGAATGTAAGTTTAAAGTTGAAAAAGTTTGGAAAGAATGGGGTGGTACTCGGTCTTATGGTGAAAGGTGATGCATTGGGTACAAAAGGCTGAGAATCACTGTTGCAGCAGTCAATGAGGAATCTCAACAGCAGATTTCAAGAATGCATTCGTAGAGGAGGACGCCATCTATAGGACGTAATTTTGAAAAAATGAAAATTCCATCATTGTTTCTTAAATGGCATGTTTCAAGGTTTCAATTACCATGAATAAAATATTGTTCTTCCATCACTCTTGGGTTTATTAGATTGTTAAAAAGTTCCCGTTTTTAGGGGTCACCCTATATATATTTTTTATATAATTTCCTCCGAAGCAACTGAATAAAACCGCTAAGAACGCAAGGGATTACAGAGTGTTAGAAAATATGAAAAAAATAAACAAAAAAAAAACACACTTAATAGTGTGTTTTTTTTTGGGGGGGTGGGGGTTGTTTATTTTTCATATTTTTAGATCACCTGCCAATTTGACCTTTAGGAGAGGGAACAATAAAAGAAGAAGAATTAAGAAAACAGTAGATAACGATTTATATAGCATTTAATTTTTTCAAGATCAAAGTTGATTCGGAAGCAAGATGCCAGAAGAGAGATAAAGACTATTGACATAGAACTTAACGATACATCAAGACATTTCAACTACAAAATGATGAAACCCTGTTGCCAATCAAGTACTGCGTATAAATTCATAAAGTCTTTGGTATCATAGAGCAAATCTCCTGATAATAAATTAGCACGAATAATAAAAGGCAAAGGGAATCAACATTACGGCGTTTAAAGCCGAGATACCAGGTCAGGACCAATAAAGTTGCAGATTCTTCTTTCGGTTTTACCAAAAATCTCGAAATTTAAAGCAGTAGCGCCAGACCATATATTGCAGCAATATACAAAGCAAGGCCGAGTGCTAGACTTATAAGTATCAAAGATAGATTCTGATGAGAAACTTTTCTAGCTTGACAAAGGGAACCAAATTTTCTTGCAGCAGACCATGCAATGAATTCAATATATTCATTCCATAAAATATCATCGCGAAAATCGTAGTCCAAGAAGCAGCAATAGATACTTCTCCTGGAGGTTAGCATCAGCCATCCTGATGAAAGGTAAAAAGGATTCTTTCCGACGTTTAAGCTAGTGTTGTTTAATTTTGGAGTGGTTAAAATTAACAAGCTATTACTTGACCCATTTTTAACAACAGAATGTAGATCAATTTTTTTAGGTCACCTGCCAACTTGACCCTATCGAGTATCTGGGACTTCCTATTAAGACAGGAATAAATGTCCTCAGCACAGATGGCAAGTTGAAAACTAATGCCATCATGAATGTCGTTGATGAAAATTAGGAAAAAAAAACGGGGGTCCGAGGATAAAACCCTGGCGAAGGCTTGCATAAATTCTAAAAGCTATAGAAAAGTAGCAGTTCAAGACAATTTTTTATTTTGCGATTCGATAAGAAAAGCTGAATCAGTTCAAAAATTAGTCTAGAAATACCATAAGCTTTGAATTTGTGAAGAAGACCAATATATTAAACCCTGTCAAAAGACTTCGAGATATCCAAAACAACAACTCGGGCTTCATTATTCTTATCTAAAGCCTGATATGCCGCTAAGACATCAGCAGTTGACCTACAGAAGCCAAAGCCATATTGCTTATCTGAACGAAAACCAATGCAGAGATGATTAGAGCCCTAGTACTTTGCCAGGCCTTCCACGGGTAGGAGACTAATAGATCGATAGGGAGAAGGGTTCGATAGCTCACACACGTTTTTAGACATAAAAGATGGAAGAAGATTCCTATGAAGCAGGAAAGCAAGAAGCAGCAAAGCAATTATTGTAGTTTAGTGAGAACAGGAGCAACTTCCGGAGTACATTTCTTGAGGACTATTGCAGGGATATCATCAACTCTACATATTTTGAGGGGATCTAGTTTATAGATGATAGCAAAAACCATGGAGGGAGTTATATGCAATAGCGACTCAGTTCTACGTGGAAAGTCAGGCAAAGATGACCACGTATAGAATATGAGGAGAAGGTACGCTTAAATTCATGCAGTTGGGCACCCGTGACAATAACTCGTCAGAGCAGACGCCATAAAAATATTAATAGACGGAAGACAGAGGGAATCCACTTTAAGTTCGTGAGATAATGGTTAGAGTCGAGATCCTAAGTCAGGACCGATCACATTGTATAACCTTCGTTGGATTTTGTCGAGAACCTCGAGATGAACAGCGGGGGCATCAGACTATATATGGCAACAGTATTCGATGCATGGGGGAATAGTAGATTTGAAGATGTGAAGGGTGGACTCAGACGAGAAAAACATACTGGCAACTGATTGGATGTAGCTGTTCCACTTCAGGTCAGTTGACAATGTGAGACCAAAAAGGCGCAATGAGGTACTCTTTTGGAATTGGGCATCCGCCATGAGATAGGAGGCAGATGGTGAGTATATGACATCAGTTTCGTTTTGAATACATTAAAATTCGTAAGCCATTTTCTGCCCCAGTCAACCAAAGATTGCAGGTCGTTTTCGAGACCAAAGGACAGGTTAACTTTGTCAGTAATGCTGGATTTACTATTGAGGTAGGTGTAAATTGTAGTGTTGTCTGCGTAAATCCCGACTTGAAAACTGATGACGTCAGAAAGATCATTGATGAAGATCAGAAACAGTGTAGGACCCAGGATAGAGCCTTGAGAAACACCAGCGTTCATATGGAAGTAACTAGAAGAGAACCCGTTCAAGAGAACCTTTATTTCACGGTTAGACACGATTTATTGGATTAAATCAAATAATCGTTTTGTAATACTGTATCTCTGATGCTTATATAGAAGGCCATCTTGTCAAACCCGGTCAAACTCCTTCGATATATCGAGAGCAACAGCTCGAGCTTCGCCTTTATTATCAAGAGCTTGGTATCAAATTCAGTTATGGCCGTAAACACGTCAGCGGTAGACCAGGCAAAGCGGAAAACATATTGTTTGCAAGTGATCGGTAGAGGTTAGATGCTTAATTACTTCGGCATTGATTAAAGACTTGAAGACTTTGGTGAATAGCGGTAGGAGACTTACGGGTCAGTAGTTAAATGGGTCAGAAGGGTCACCAGAGTTCTCAAAGACCAGAACGACAAAGGATGACTTCCAACAGGCTGGAAAGCAAGAATTGGCGAGGCAGCTGTTATAGAGTATGGAGAAAACTGGACCCACCTCATGTACACGTTTCTTTAGGACTCCGGCTGGTATTCCGTCACCACCATTTGAATTATGAGGGTGGAGTTTAGAGATGATGTCTAATACAATCGACGGTGTTATGCACATCTTACTCAGTATAGCCTTAGTTCTAGGCGGAAAGACTTTCACTGGCAGCCAGTCTATGCCTAAGATTACTATGAATTCAAAGTATTGTAAGGTCAACAAGAAAAAGAAATTCACGGGAAGTGTGGGCGAGCCTGATCATCTATGACCTAATGGGGTATGACTGTGATACTATTTGTCGTTGTTAAAACATAAGAAAGTGTTATGTTTATTAAGAGACATTGAAACGAGAAGGGTTAATACTGAAAACCCGTGAGGAGAATTGGGGATTTAATTCACACATAAACGATTTGAATTGTATGTCGAGCAGTTTGAACAATGGGAAAATGACCCAGACTTGTGGGCAATTATGACTGACAGACAGTCAATGCAAGCTGTAAAGCGAAAATTTTATTTATTTTATTTTTCGTAAACAACGAATTTGGAGTTGATTCCCCTGGTCGAAAGTTGTATTGGAATAAGAGGAGGTGGCGGATAATCCACCCACGCTCACTGAGGAGATTTAGTCAGAGTTAATGTAAATCAATATGAGAGAGTGGAAGAGGGTAATTCCCCAACATTATCGAATTCTCTTACTTCGCCAGTTTGGGTGAAAGTCCATAAATACGAATGGGCGAAGCGAATTAAGTAGACGAAAGAAGAGCGACAGAAGAGACGAATACGAGACGAGAGACAGGAGATAGGCCCACGTGATTATCTGTCGACGAAAGCCTCCGACTGCCAAAATTTAGCTAAACAGTAAACCAAGATTTTACCAGGTCAACAACGATATCTCTTCCGATATAAATGAGGGTTGGGCTGATAATTAACTGTCTGCGAACTTTGATATAAACCAGTTATTGTACAGAGGACAGATATAAAATCAGTATTTTTTTTTTCAATTTATTCAAGTAGTATTTTTTTTCTGTGTAGGTCATAGCCCTGCTTGGACAAGCCCAACACGAATATACCTGTGATGATTCAATCTTTTGATCAAACTTAAATCACAACATGGGATAAGGTTAGCTCTGGATTAAAGCGATCACTTCAGCGACCAGCCGTGGTGTTGAAACTCTTGGACGGCCGCTAAAGATGCCGTACGATTACATGACATTAAAAAAAAAACCTAACTGAAAAGCAGAATTGAAAAGGAAAAAAGAAAAATCATCACTGTAATGTATTTTTTTTTTTTTACATTCTGTCTTTCCTTATGAGTTTTGAGTCCTTCTGGCCTTCTTTCTTCATTATGTCTATCATAAATATAATCTCTCTCAAATTTATTCTTCCTACTTTTCTCATAAATGTCTTCGTTATCCAGGAAGCTAGCGTCCTGCTGATTCTAAGTATCGACGACTCTTATCAATATCGCTTTTCAAATATCTTTTATCAATGTCTCTTTTAGGTTGTATCTTTTCAATTATCTCTTTCTGTTTTTAAATCGCAATATTCATTATCAGTACCTCTTGCAAATTTTCTCTTTCTGATTCTAGTATCAGTTACTCTTTCTGATTCTATCAATGTCTCTTATCTGCGTCTTTTTTTCAGTTATCTCTTATAAGTAGTCTATATTCAATGTCTCTTTTTTCCTTCTAAGTATCAATGTCTCTTATCAATTTCTCTTTTAAAGTGTCTCTTTTTCAATTGTCTCTTTCTGACTCTAAGTAGAAATATCTGTTATCAATTTCTCTATCTCTCTCTTTCTCTCTGCTATTTTTTCTTTCTGATTCTACGTATCAATGATTATTTATGATTCTAAGGATCAGTGTCTCTTATCAATATCTCTTCCCAACTGGCTCTTTTCAATTGTCTCTTTTCAATTATCTTTTTCTGATCCTACGCTTCAATATCTCTCTCTCTCTCTCTCTCTCTCTCTCTCTCTCTCTCTCTCTCTAATTCTAATTACCAATGTCTCTTATCAAAGTCTCTTTCAAATTATCTCTTATCAGTTGTCTCTTTTCAATGTATCTTAATGATTCTAAGTATCAATGTCTTTTATCAAAGTCTCTATTCAATTATCTCTTATCAATGTCTCTTTTAAGCTGTCTCTTTTAAGCTGTCTCTTTTCAATTGTCTCTTTTTTTATTTTAAGTAGCAATGCACCTTTGGGTTTCAGTGACGTAGATTCCGTCATCTGTTTAAAAAAAACGCCCTCTTTCAAATGATACTTTCTGATTCTAATAGCAAGTTCTATTATCAGTGTCTTTTTTTCCTTACATTTTCCTTGTTGGGATGTCGGGTTCAGCTAAACTAAATCTGAACCTGTAATCAATTTCATTGCAGAAAGCCCGTGGGCTAAAAAGCCCACGGGCTTTCTGCAATGAAACCTTTTAGATAAATATGTAACAGAAGCGAAAATGTTTTTCTAAGCATTTTTTTTTTTAAATTTCGAGAGACAGAGACAAAGAGAGAGGCATTTGTTTGTTTTTTTCTCCCGCCGCTGGAACCTGTGACTTTTATTAATGCGCCTCCCTATATACAATTACACTTGACACAGGCCTGGAAAAAGGTCAAATAAAAGCTTCTTCTAGATACCGTGTCACTTCAGGATATGGACGATCATGGCAATCCACAATTTCTTACCCTTTGTTAGTTTTCGATTTTTATTTGTAATTTTTTAATCCCCCGTTCAGCTAACCATCTACACAAACTTGTCGTGTCCTGGGTATGACGATGAACAGCATCCGTCAGCAAGGCCTCTAGTCGGTAGGTTTTGAAGAGCATAGAAACACCTCTTAATTGTTGTTCTTCCCATGTCTATCTTGACCCGTGTTGTTAGGTTTCCATCTATGGGCAAATAGTTAACCCTCAAACGGGGGTCAAATCTCTATGACAATATAAAAATAGATTTTTGTAGTAAAAGTACCAGCTCTACATTTTTGAAAAAAAAATATTACCACAATACATTTTGGTGAAAGTAATTATTAATGCTCCATATTTCAGCATTAAATGACCCATAAGGAGTTGATATGCCACTAAGCAAACAAACTTGTTAGGTAAGTTATTTTCTGCTTTCCTCTTTCCCTGTTTTCTTTAGTATGTTCAGGGAATTTCAAATTTTCTAAGCCCTATTCCCTCATTATGAGTCCTACATATATAAACTGTCTTTTTTTCTAATTCTCTTAATAAGTATAAGTGTCTGTTTTGTTTTCATTTTCTATAATAATTTGTTATTGATAACATGTTTCGTCCATGGTATTCTCAGTGTTCTTCTGTAGCGCCTCATTTAGCCGAATGAGAACAGTCAGTTTACGTCGATTGAATAAAGGTACTTTAAAAAAAAACGAATAAAATTACCTAGCAAGAAAATACGCCTGAATAAGGCCAAAGTGTAAAACTGTCGAATCTTTGTGAATATGACGATCAGGCTGGGAATGCTGGTCTCAATAGACAAAAAAAAAAAAAAAAAATTCCTCATCTCTAAACCTTTGAAATAATTTTTCCAATAGGCTCCTGAGTGCGATGACACATAGAAGAATGTCGGAGGTCCCAACAGCCCAAGTTTGACGAGAAGAAGAGGAACGCAAATAACTGCTCCACGAAGTTAGCCTTGAGGGACAATAAGATAGGTTGGGTAACTAATGATAGTACTTCCTGATATATATTGACATGTTAATTATATTGACATGCTAAATATAAAATATTGGTTAACGCACAACTGATTTAACCGACGGTTTCTGTTGTGGACACATGGACGCAGGTTCGAATAACGTTTAAAGCTTCATTTATTTTATATAACGTATTTTTTGGCTTACAAGACGCAATTTTGCCTAAAAAATGCCCCCAAAAAACCTTTTGTATGATGTGACTTCAGCACTTATCAGTTACAAACATTTCCAAGACTATAAACATTCCTGGAGCCAAGCCACAAGCTTAAACATGCTCTGTTTACTAACAGCGACGGGAACCATTCTGCTCTTGACTAGTATTTCATTACCATACAAATAAAATCGGACGAGTGATTAATGCAAACAATACGTAGCGCTAGTTATGAGAGACGCATGGTGAATGCTTAGTGTCTGAGAATGACTTTTTTTTTCTTAGAAGTTTCCCATATTAGGGTGCGTCTTCCAAACCGTAGCGTCTTCTAAGTCTGAAAATACGATATATTTTTAGATTCGAATTTTGCACATATTTTTATTTAATAAGAATTCTTGAATATTCTTGCCAGTAGACGAAAATGAATGAATATACACTTTAATAAATAAACGGAGTGTCTACTCAAATATGAGTATCTGTTAAAAATAACTTTTAAAGTTTTATTTATGTTAGGTTTGGTTTGGTTTATTTTGTTTAACGGCATATCAACCTCAATGTGTTATTTAATGCCGACAACATTTTTAGGATAGATTCCTATGAATAGAGTATGTATTCTTTGGTTTAGATTGGTTTGGTTTATTTTGTTTAACGACATATCAATCTCAATGGGTTATTTAATGCCGACAACATTTTTAGGATAGATTCCTATGAATAAAGTATGTATTCTTTGGTTTATATTGGTTTATTTTGTTTAACGACATATCAACCTCAATGGGTTATTTAATGCCGACAACATTTTTAGGATAGATTCCTATGAATAGAGTATGTATTCTTTGGTTTAGATTGGTTTGGTTTATTTTGTTTAACGACATATCAACCTCAATGTGTTATTTAATGCCGACAACATTTTTAGGATAGATTCGTATAAATAGAATATGTATTCTTTGGTTTAGATTGGTTTGATTTATTTTGTTTTACGGCATATCAACCTCAGTGGGTTATTTAATGCTGACAAAAAATTTTATCGCTGGTAATATTTTCTTTTGTCAAAAATCTGTTTCTGGTAATATATTTCCTTCAAAATTGTATTGCTGGTAATAATTTTTTCAAAAAAGTATTGTTGTTAATAGTTAACGATTTGCCCATAGCTGGGACCCTAACAGGTGCTACCACCCCGGGATAGGGTTGACCTAGAGACACAAGCAATTAAGAGATAGTTTCACGCTCCTCAAAACCTCCTGATCAGAGGCCTTTCTGCTGGACATAGTTTAACGTCTTACCCAGGACGCGGATGTATTTTAACGTATTACCCAGGATAGTTAACTATGTTAGTTATACATACATACATACATACATACATAAATAAATACTGTTATCTAGTGGTTTCACAGCGGTGGCTTGTATTTTTACTAAGTCGGTCCTAAAATAGGTTCGACGTACAAAACGTTACGAACTTGATATAATAGGTAATGACGCAGTAATCTAGTTGGGGTGGCTGATACTTTAATATCCGACTAACGGTCGTCAGACATCGACTGACCGACCAACTCGATATTTAGTTCCCCCCCCCCACGAGGGCATCATATGGCACAAGGCCGGTTTAACGTGGGATCTCCGAGCCCGTGGGCTCGGCCAAAAATATGCCCATTGAACCTGTATAAACGGGTTTATGGTTGGTTTACCTCCCCGAAAGAGAATCCGCATTTCGGCGTAGCCTCTTTTGGGTTACTCCCCGCCCGAAGGCAGAGAGTTCAACCGATCAGCCAGTCGACTGACTGACCAACTCGATATTTAGTTCCCCCCGCAAGAGGGCATCATGTGGCACAAGGCCGGTTTAACGTGGGATCTCCGAGCCAGTTGTCTCAGCCAGAAATATGCCCATTGAACCCGTATAAACGGGTTCAGGGTCGGTTTACCTCCCCGAAAGAGAATCCGCCCTTCGGCGTAGCCTCTTTCGGGTTCCTCCCCACCCAAAGGCAGAGAGTTCAACCGATCAGCCAGTCGACTGACTGACCAACTCTCTCCCGACTGCTACTACTACTCCTACTTATTATAGGTGGGAGAACCTATTAACTATAGAATAGGTGTGTTACACTATAACATGTATATATATATATATATATATATATATATATATATATATATATATATATACTATTTGCAATCATGCAATTTTTCTGATTTATATTTGCAAGAATACCATTTTATAAATACCATTTGTACTCATAACATTTTCAATCATACCATTTCCTACATACCGTCTACAGTCAAACCACTTTCTGAATTCCTATTATTATCGTACCATTTTCTGCATACCATTTGTAACCATAAAACGGATACGATTGTAAGTATCCTGAATAATTTGAAAATTATAGCTTTTCACATTCATACAATAAAGGACATACATTTTTTAATTTTCTATAAATCCATGCATTTATAATCGTTCTATCTACGGGTAAGTCTCACATTATCAGAGAGGCCAAACAATCGATGTTGACCCATAAGAGTCCATTCCTCAACAACAGAGCCATATTTTCCTTTAATAAGATTTCTCGAATATTCTTGCCGATTAAAAAAAATAAACATTTAGATCTCGGATTTAAATAACCGAATAGGATGAATATTCCGCCATTAAAAAACAAAAAACAAAAAAAAATCATTTATATTTCAACTTTAAATAACTAAATAAGGTGAATATGCCGCTAAAAAAACAAAAAAAAAACATTTAGATTTCGGTTTTAAATAACCGAATAGGGTGAATATACTGCCATTAAAAAAAAATACATTTAGTTCTCCGCTTAAATAACCGAATAGGGTGAATAGGTCGCTAATAAAAAAAAAAAAAAAGAGATTTTGGCTTTAAGTAACCGAAATGGATGAATATGTCACTAATAAAAATACAACCAACTGAAAAAGCCATTAAACACATGAACACGTTAAAAGAGATGTTAAACACATTAACTCGTTAAAACAGGCGTTAAACATAAACACGTTGAAACAGGCGTTAAACACAACGAACGCATTAAAACTTCTTCTAGCTTCACTTTCTTTCTTTCTTCCTTTCTTTCTCATCACCTCTTCTTTATACAATATACATTGTCATACCTAAAGTGATAGAATATCATCTACAAGATATATATCTATAAAATCATACATTTACCCAGAAAGTATAAAATTATATTAAAAATATAGGCGTCGTTGAGTCCATAATATTTTTTTAAATATATTTAGATTACAGCATTATTTAATATATAGGAGTTGATATGCTGCTATACAAAAGAAACCAACCAATTAAAACAGACGTTAATTATATAAACGCTTGTTCTTTCTTTGTTTTCTTCCATTTTTTTCTTCACTCAAAGTAGCGCCTCTTATATGTCTTTTCCGCCTTTCCACGCTATGAAAAAGAAATAGTCCGATATTTGTGAGATAATTTCAAGGCGTAACGTACATGCTAACTAAGGGTCTAAGGGAGGGACTACCAGAATTATAATAAAATATTGTCTTTACTTTTGCTTACACACGGGAACTCGCACCACATTCATTTGCGATGTGAGCACTACGAAAAAAATGAATGGAATTCAAATAATTTATATAATCAAATTAGCTTAAATTTATCCCAAAACCGAAAATACATCCGAACAGTTCATCATCGAATAAAAAATGGTTACTCGTTCTATACAATTACTGTCAAGAGACAAAAAAAAAACTAAAAAAAAACAAAAAAAAAAACGTAATGATCATCATCCTCTCCAGGGTCAGCAGAGATAGTTCGATAAGACAAAAAAATAGTAAGTTATTTGTCGATATAGAAAGTTGAAATTTTCAGTAATTAGGATATTCGCAAATTAGTCGAGGGACAATCGTTTTCTCATTATCATAAACAATGAATTGACAAAATGGTGTTCTCTTTTTTTTTCTATTACTTTAAGTTTTGCTTTTTACTTTCTTACTTTATGTAGCAATCACTAGCAGACGTTTGATTATCAGGGAAAAATCGCTGATTGAAGGACTCACTGAATCTGATGACCTCTGAAGAAAAAATATAGTGTGCCAGCTCGTGTTTGCGCGAATAAATATATGTGAATATCTTGCTTACGTCAGTAAATGTGGTTCTTCGAATAAACTTAGGAGTTCACATCTGCTGTGTGATTAAATCAACGTATAAAAGCGAAATAAACATATGTAAATGTAGAAGCGGACAGCAGTCCGTGTCATGCCTCAACGCAATCTTCACGCCATAGCCTGAAGATAACCTACGTTCAGGTATGAAACAGATGTCATATATATATATATATATATATATATATATATATATATATATATATATATATATATATTTAAGTTATAAGAGGATGAAATCCTGAGAGCTCAATGTTAGGACAGAGCTAATATGTAATGAAAAACAAACCACTTTAATGTACCATTACGATAATTTATTTCACCTAAATCCTTGTTTAAGGATTCAGGATCATCAGGTAAAACTTCCAAAAACGAATTGAGAAAAAAAAAAAAAAAAAAAAAAAATGAAATGATTTTTTTTTTTTCTCAATTCCTTGTTGGAAGTTTTACCTGATGATCCTGAATCCTTAAAAAATGATTTAGGTGAAATAAATTATCGTAATGGTACATTAAAGTGGTTTGTTTTTCATTTATATATATATTTTAGTGGTAAATATGCACATACATATATGATATATATGCACATACATATATGATATATATCTAAAATATATAAATATATATACATACATACATACATACACATAAATATTTGTATAAAAAATAATTCCAAGAGGATAGAATCCAGGTAAAAGTCAATGTCCAGGACAGAGTAAAGATATAATAAAAAGGCTTAAACACTAATATTCCATGGTCATAATTTATTCCATTGGAATCGTAAATACGACCCAATTCATCAGACCTACAAATTCAAAAAGAAAACAGAAAAAAAAAACAAACTCCAGGAATAAAAAATAAAATTTATTGAGAGTGTAAGTATGAGAGTGTGGGGCGGACATTAGAGTAAATGAAAGCTATAGGGAGGGGTAACAGACGAGAGAAGAACAGGAAGGTCTAAAGATGTAGGGGGGGGATTAAAATTTAAAAGAGAGAAGTTTTAAAGAGGGGAGTCAAAGACGGTATAAGTGAGATAAATATGAATGCTGTTGGATGTCTAATACATTAAAGATACACCGGAAAAGATACATTTTGTGGTGACATACACACACAATAGACGATCTAATCTTAAAGATCAGAAGATGAGAGAGGGAGAGGAAAAGGGGTGGGGGAGATGGGGCGGGGGGAACTAAAAGTGAAGGGCCTTTATAAAAGGGCCACTGTGTAATCAAGAAAATTTGACAAAAGTAATATCGACTATATATACATATATATATATATATATATATATATATATATATATATATATAACATCATCCACAGACAGACTGTTTCGCTGTTTCACAGCTCATCAGTGTGGCTAGACAACCGGTTGCCTCTATATATATGTATATGTATGTATGTATGTATATAATGTAAATATTAAAATCGCAGCTCAGACTAGATTTATATATAGTAAAACTTCGTTACTCAAAATTTAATGGAGGTCCCCAGTTATATATATATATATATATATATATATATATATATATAGAGAGAGAGAGAGAGAGAGAGAGAGAGAGAAAGTGTGTGTGTGCGTCCATAAAGTTCGTGTGCACTTTAAATTTATATTTTAACGTGCAGACGAACTTTATGGACACCCGATATATATATATATATATATATATATATATATATATATATATATATATATATATATATATATATATATGTATATATATATATATATATATATATATATATATATATCGTGAGTACTTGTTTGTCCGTATGTAACATCTTTACACACACACACACACACACACACACACACACACACACATATATATATATATATATATATATATATATATATATATATATATATATTGTTATGAACCCCGATCTAAATTTAATATAAAAAGTATACCATTACTTATATTTTGGAAGCATTACAGCCCAGTACTTGCAGACAATGGAAAGATAGTAAACCCAAAGAGATAGGTAGACTTAGTGGCGACAAGGATTTACCAGAGTGTCCCCCTTTCCTTCTCTTTTGGTCAAGGTGTTGACAGCATGATTTACGCGGATAGATTCCGGTTGGGAGAAGTTGAAACACTTTAGACTAAACTTTCTCTGACCCTGAAGATGAGAGAGAGGGTCGATGACCTCATTCCACCCATAATGGGAAAAAGTTAGTATTTTGAAAATTGACCACGTGACAAGAAGAAAACGGAAACGAATAGTGAAACGGAAAAGTTAGTTTGGCCGAGGCCTCCGGGCCGGTAGGACGTCTGGCGAATGTCTCGGTATATGAGCCGAAGGGATGTATTTGCAAAATTGTGAGTCGGATGGATGGGCCCGTTTGACGACGTATGCGGAACGCCGCTATATCGAAGAGAAAGAAAGCAGTTTCAACTGTCACCAAGACCGTAAACAAAGCACGAGAGGGAAAAGAAAGAAAGAAAGAAAGAAAGAAAGAAAGAAAGAAAGAACTGACCATCTCGAGCAAGAATGCTGCTATACCAAGACGAAAGAGAGAGGGGACGCATTTTCTGCTCCATCGTCAGCCAAGCCTCTAGACGACGAAGAGAGAAAGAGAGGAAACAAGAAAAGACCTCAAAACGAGACCCTTATAAAAAGAAATAGAAAAGGAAAAAGAAAAAGAAAAGAAGTAGATATAATAAGAGACATTATTAGTGGAAAAGGATTTTATTCTGAGTTAAGTTTTGTTTTTCTTGTGCTACGTTTTTCTTTAAATGTACCTCTTTTTCATGTTTGTACTTTCATGCAAGTTTAGCATGGGATCTTTTCATACGTGTTTCTGTCCACTTGTCTTAAAATTTTGATGTTTTGTGAACCGTGCAGGTATAGCACATGTTCTGTAAATTCGTGGAAGTATAGCACAAGGCCATAGGTTGATTTTTATTTTTACCTAACTTAGAGGATGCTCTCTTCCCACTATTTTGTCCTCAATGTTTAAATGTTTATTCTTGACATATCGTCATTTTTGTTTTGGCTCTTTTTTTATTTTTATCTTTTCCACAATTCTATGTTTGTTAAGAAATTTATATTTCCTGTCTCCTGTTGTTGTTTGTCGACTATCGTGTTTGTTCCTTAATCGATTCCGCCCGGCCGTGTCTGATCAATCGGAAATAGACCCTTGAGAAAGAAATATATTTTACAAAAACAAATGTAAAATGTTAAAAACGAGAATAACAGATTACGATCCTCCTCTACCTCCGCTATCGATAAGGTTAAAAGAAGAAATGAGAGGGGGGTTCGTAATTATATATATATATATGAAGAAATATAGTTTTATGGTTTGCTGTATTTATGGCATAAAGTGCTCAATATCAGAGATAGAGCGTATGTATAATAAAAATATAAAAGTGAACATTGAAATCAACACTCAGAGGCGTCACGGGACGTTTCATGCTAGACGCAATTGTCAGGCGGTTATATATATATATATATATATATATATATATATATATATATATATATATATATATATAATGAATCTACCCTTCGCTGGTGTAAGAGTAAGACTATCTGATCAATTATTGCGACTTTCTTAATGAAATGTAGTGTAATAATGACACCGAAAGAGAAAAAATATGACACTAAGTTTGGGTTTGACCAATTCGTAAAAAAAAAATAATAATAATTAAGACATGCGTGTCCGTCAACCTTAAACAATAATCTTTGTCAATTTTATTTTTAAGTCTTTATGATGGTCGATACTTGATCTATCTCTTACTGTTACATCCCCGGGCAACGCTCGGGCTCTACTGCTAGTAGTGATTAAATTTGGATTTGAAAATTGGTAATTTTTACTTTTAATTTTAATATAAAATTTTATCATATAATTTTATAATTATTGGTTAGAATAAATTATTTTTTAATATTACCCATATTTTAAAGATATGAATAACTATTATAACATGACTTAGTTATCAAGCTTTTTGAATTTTCCTATACTTGTATTTTGATTGGTCATTATAGATTTTGTGACAACGTTTTCCTTTTGCGAAGGATCGTTAATTAATTTGAAACTTTTAAAACCATTTATTTTACATCAACATCATCACTTGATAAGACACCGGAGGTGTTGAAACAAAATGGCTATTTTTGTAGTGATTTTATAACATATCTATATTTTTTTTTTAAATAAATAATTATATCTGCCCTACTCTGTACTTTTAAGAATAGTAATTGTTTGTTATTGGAAATCATTCCGTATGCACCAATTATATACTTGGGTAAATACATACACACATATATATATATATATATATATATATATATACATAAATATATATATATTCTCATCATTGTATATATATTTATATATATATATATATATAGATAGATAGATAGATAGATAGATAGATAGATAGATAGATATACAGCGATGAGTATGTTTTTAATTTCCTAATACGGTCAGTACATTGTGGCTGTGTTTCTAACTGATATTATTGATAGTTGTTTTTTCCTCTTTTTAACACTTCTATATTATTACCACTTTTTAAAATTATTAAATCTCTCTCTCTCTCTCTCTCTCTATTTATATATATATATATATATATGTGTGTGTGTGTGTGTGTATAATAATTCAGGCCAGTCCTATTAACACAACATAGAATTTGAAATGCGTTAAAACTGACTAAAAAAAGAGCGCTCAATTTTCATTAAACAGAGCACATTTTCTTTACAATTGCAATTAAGATACATTTAGTAAATGGCCATTTTCACATTCGAATTTTCTACTACAAACTTATAGCATAAACAGTTTGAAAAAACCTGCGCATTTAAAAATTATAATTCGTAGGTGAAAATGACAATTTACTAAAGATATCTTAATTACAATCGTAAAGTATATATATATATATATATATATATATATATATATATATATAGATAGATAGATAGATAGATAGTGTGTATCAAAAGTTCTTTTACATACTTTGGGGACGGGTTCCTCACACAAAACAAGGAATATTCTTCATATGTCTACAAATCCTTCGTTTTTGAGTTATTATGCTTAAAGTAAGTGTTACCATAAGACTACATAACATTTGTCATTCGTGTATAGTTCTGCCTAGTCTGCCGTCAGCGTTTAATGTGAATAGTTTTGAGTTAACTGAGAAGTGACCCGTTTAACACTGGCAGGATATTGGTATCATGGGAAGGCAGATATGATTTTAACATACGGCCACGCGAATATTAATAGACACATAACTGCACGGTTGTATCAGATTGCGTTTTCAGACCGACCAAAGGCAGCCGAGTCAACCAACCTTTGCTGCTAATTATCGTCGGGTTGCTGAATCAAGATCCATAACACCACAAACTAAGGATCGAGGAGAACCGAGATCCGTTCATACGCCTGACGGCGAAGAATATGTTCTACAGGTTGTTGGAGACGATCCAGGAATCATCACACGTCAAGTAGGGCTAACGTGTCGGATATCTCATATTACAGCATGGAGGTTGATTCAAGAGCAGTTCATGTATCCGTATCATTTTAAACGTGTGCAGGGTATTTTGCCCTCTGATCACTCACCACGGGAGAACTTTTGCCGATTGTTTAATGCACAAACTGCCAATACGTTGTTTCACTTTTCAGTCTTGTTTACGGATGAGGCAAAATTTTGGAAAAAATAGAATAACAAATTCACACAACCATGCGAATATGAATCCCCCTGATACAATACAGGCTAGACACCAGCATCATTTTACGATTAATGTGTGGGCTGGAATTGTAGATGACTGTCTGGTGGGTCAATATGTTCTGCTGACGTCTTACAAGTACTGTCTACAGGGACTAATTCGAACACACTTCCAGACTTGCTACATCTGTTAATACAAAGACGCATGTGGTTCATGCATGATAGGGCTCCAGCACATTTTAATCACAATGTTCGCAATTCAATGGCTGACAACTAACATGAAAGATGAATCGGTAGGAGAGGGCCACTCCCATGACCTGTACGTTCCCCAGACTTCAGACCTTGCGATTTTTATCTGTGGCGCCATCTTAAACAATTAGTATATGCAACATACATTAGTTTCATCAACATGTTATCGGGGTCTGCGAAAACATTCAACAACGTGTGTGAGTATTTGAAAGGGTCTGCCAGTCAATGATCCGACGGGTGTATACGTGTGTAGAATTAAGCGGAGGACATTTTGAACATTTGCTATGAGTTGCTGTGTTGAGGTACAATGATGGCCTTTTCGACATATGTTTAGATGGACATTTTACTTTGATTTGATGTCAGGAAAAGTTTAAAAAAGTATTTTTGAATTGTATCTTGGATTGTACATAAAACAATGTCTACGGGAAACTTTAAACTTAATAACTCAAAAATGAAGGATATATGTTTATATAGACATTTTTTCCTTGTTTTGGTGTTAGGGAACTGCCCCTACCCAAAGCTTGAAAATGTATTTCTGACTGATACCATATATATATATATATATATATATATATATATATATATATATATATATATATATAGTGTGTGTGTGTGTGTGTGTGTGTGTGTGTGTGTGTGTGTGTATAGGTTCATTGCTGGGATAAAGAGCCGCATTTATTATTATTATTATTATTATATATATATATATATATATATATATATATATATATATATATATACATATATATATTTATATTTCAATTAAACGGTGCAATTATAATTTCTAAATTCATGAATCATTCATACAAAAAACAAATATAGGGGTTAATGATTTAAATGGCGAGAATATATCATCGCAAACAATATAAATAAGATACATCAACCCCAAATCTGTATATGAATGATATGATCCCCGTTTATAAATTCCAGTTGCATAAGGTCGTTTTAATATTTTACAAGCTTTCGTCTGTTTTTACAGGCATCATCAGGTATGGAAGTAGATTTTGTTCTTGTTTTTGCTTCTCAGTAATAACAGGACAACGCAAATAGAGATGTAATCCGAAAAAATGCTATGAGAAATGTGTTATTGTTTTGGAACGTGCGGTCGCAACGCTGAGTTTGAATTTAAATTTGTGTGTGTGTGTGTGTGAATCTTTAGAAAATAGGAAAGAACTCGTTAGGTAAATAATCCAAAGTTCTTTAGTATTTTTGTTATTATTTTTAAAAAAACAGTGCTCGATACAAAAGTAGAGCCTAAATATAATCATTTATTTAAAAATATGATTCCATCGCTACATAAGATAGGTCATGTTTAAGTTTTCGGCTGTTGTTTTGAAACATGAGAACTCTTATGTAGCGATGGAATGATATTTATAAATAATATATATATATATATATATATATATATATATATATATATATATATATATATATGACGCCATATGTTAGGAAATGGAATAAGTGTGACAATTATTTTAATGTATTTATTTTTATAAGTTATTCTTACACATACAAATATTTAAGTAAATATTGTTTATTACAAACAGAACATTTACTTAACAACATTTACCAGCCTGAAATTTTTATAGGAAATATGTGTCCTACGACAGGAATCGATCCTCTATCCTACAAGGAACCATCATATGGCTTGGCGTGCTATACCATCTATATTTATATTAAATGTCCTATTCACCCTATTCTGTTATTTAAAGAAGAAATCTCAATGTTTTGTACGAATTTTTATGCTTTCAACTATCAGGTCATCCCATAAGTTCTGTCCGAATTTTAACTTTTTGTTAAAATGAACGAAATTTAAAGAGTATTTATAATGTCTAATGGAGCTGAACATTATTTTTATGTTTAAACTAATTAAATTTTATTTCAGAGAACAATAAAATTAAATTCTGTTTGATTAAAACCCTGCTAACATGGAAGTACCCAAGAATCATTTGAGGCAAATAATGCATTATAAGTTCAAGAAAGGAAACTCAGCAGCCGAAGCGGCTAGAAACATTCACTCAGTTTATGGAGAGGAATGTGTGAATAAAAAAACTTGCAGAAGATGGTTTGCAAAATTCAGAGGTTGAGATTTTACACTTGAAGATGAAGATCGAACCGGACGTCCTGCTGAGTTTGATGAAAAGCTTCTTGAAGCAGCCCTTGAAGAAAATCCTGCTTCATCAGTTGAGGAATTGGCAGTGGTTCTCAGTTCAAACCATACAACGGTTCATCGTCATCTTCAACAACTTGGAAAAGTTCCTAAACTTGGAAAATGGGTGCTTCATGACTTGTCTGAAAACAACCTCAAATCCCGAGTTGACATCTGCTCTTCTCTCCATTCTCGCCAAATTCTTTCACCTTTTTTGGATAGACTTGTGACTGTCGACGAAAAATGAATCTTTTATTGAAATGTTAAGCGTCTTAGACAGTGGCTTGATAAAGGGGAAGGACCCCAGCCACAGCCGAAAAGGGAACTTCATGAACAATCTGGTGGGATCGCCAAGGAATAATCCACTTTGAATTCTTACCACCTAATGCAACAATTAATGCTCAAATATACTGCCAGCAATTAGAGCGTTTGAACCAAGCTTTGAGGAAAAAAAGACCTGCTCTAGTGAATCGAAAAGAGATGTTTCATCAGGACAATGCGCGACCCCACACAGCAAGAATCAGGTCATAAAAGATACAAGGATTTGGTTGGGAGAAAATTCCTCATCCACCTCTATTCTCCCGATCTTGCTCCTTCAGACTACCATTTGTTTTGTAGCTTACAGAATGATTTGGAAGAAACAGCTTCTGTAACACATGAAGAGGTTAAAACTGACATTTGTGAGTTCTTTGAATCAAAGCCAAAAGAACTGTACAGTAATGGAATTAGTAAGATTGTTAATAGATGGAAGGAAGTCGTAGATAATCGGGGAAAATACATTGTTGATTGAATCTGTAATTAAATGTAACATTTGGTCACTTGTTTTCTTTATTCAAAATTCGGACAGAACTTATGGGATGACCTGATACATATATTTTGTTCGCAATTTTAGCTTCAAGTAATGACAATTTGGACATCATTTTATACTTTCGGTTTAAGTATATGTTTTATTGCTATATAGTTTGTAGATGGTCTATCGTAGGTGTTATATGTTTTGGTAGAAACATTTTTTAAAGTAGGACATAATATTGACGATTTCAGTATTTAATGTCTGATTGTCAATTTTAAATCTTTTCATTTGTATCCCCATAATTCTTAAAATATCAACCACCTTAAACAATGAACTATTCAGTTTTGATCACGTTGCGAAACAAAATACATATGAGAGGCGCTACTTGGTTTCAGTGAGAAAATGATAGAAAGAAAGATAGGAAGATTGAAATGTTTAACCTCTGTTTCGGTGCAGTTGGGAAAGTTGTCAATATCAAATCTTTTCATTTGTATCCCCTTACTTCTTAAATTAACGACCTCCATTCATATTTATGATTGTTCTTGCAATATTTTGTTAAAGTTGTTAAGCTCAAATATTTAACCATGCGATAGGCGAATTGCTAAGGATATTTTATTGTCGTATAACTCGCCATGAGCTTAACTTAAGAATTAAGATTTATCAGTTGATTTGTTTTGCGGCATATCAGCCTTTATGGTTTATATAATGTTGAAGTATGGCTTCAACTATCGATAAATTGTATTACTGGTATTCTTTGCAATTATTTTATATAAAAATGTATTACTGTTATTGTTGTGAGACCGTAACATACCTACAACATGGACTCTTCCAGGACTATATGAAGTATGCGATATAACACTCTAGGACAAGAGGAGGAAAGAGAGAGAGATAGAGAGTATTCTAATACCATAGTATCAGCCGCGTACGACTACCAATATTGGACACTAGCACATAGTAAGCTCCGCTTACACTTGCACTATCTTTGTAACCTTTTTGTTTAATATATCTTTCTTACCTCTAATCCGTGTTTTCCTTCCGTGGTCCCGACTTTGGGCCCACATCAGTTATTTTGATACTTTCATAGAGGCTTTTATTTTTTTGTTTGGGTGTTCAATTTTTGCCGATAGCTGGGACCCTTGCAAGTGCTACTACCCTGGGGCAATATGGACTTAGAAACAGGAGCACTTAAAATATGGTTCCACGCTGCTCAAAAGCTCCAATCTCTATTGCTGCCGGATGTAGTTTCTCGTCATACCCAGGACTAAAGACTCATCAGAAAATTAAAATAGGAAAATCGTGAAATTTTCTCGGCTATTTCAAGTGTAGAATATTTTCGCACGAAAGTGGAAAGATTTTCTCAGCAAAGTTGGAAAGTCACTTTGTTTCGTAACATTGTTTTAAATATTTTTAAAAAATCCGCGAGAAAATACTTGTAGGTGTGAAATAAATTTTCATTCAACTTAGATGTAGATGTACACATAGCGTCGCTGTTATACGTGCTAAAGTGAGATGGAGATGTCTGGTTTCCATTCCAGCCGAGCGTTTTGCATTGGCATCGATGAAAATAACCTTAGTAAAGAATGAAATCGTCTCATCTCCGCCTATCACACTTCAGCTATGGGCCAAATAGCAGGAAAAAAAACTACGTTGTATAGCTTTGGTTGGCGATCAATCTAAGAAAAAACAACTTTTAATTAAAAAACCTGTTGGGTAGGAAACTGGCTACAAAAACCACAGCACCAATAAGGAGTGGTGTGTCTGTAGTCCTATACTGCAGAGTTAATCCACAGGGTTTGCGTACAACATACATCAACTGGAACACGACTATGTTAGGACTAGTGCTGACACAGGGTTGATAGCAGACACGGAGGGAAAACTGAAAAAAAAAACCGACAGAAGGTAACTGAAGGAATCCGAGAAGAAAGGATTAAACATCAACTGTAAGAGTACAAAAAGTTTAAATATGTGAAAAGTGTTTTAACAGACGACGGGAGTGCAACTTTGAAGCCCGAAGACGCAACAGGATAGCCAAAGATGCCTCCCGAAAGCTTAGCAGAATATTAATGGACAGAAAGCCTTCGTTAGAAACATAGAAAAGAGTACTGAACTGTTATGGGATATCTGTCCCCATATATGAAAGTAAATTCTAGACTCAAAAATTAATTAGAGACCTGAAGCAACAGAAAATGGTTCTACAGAAATGTGCAGATGGTAACATGGATCGAACATGTGAGCATCAAAGAGGTTTTGGAGATGAGAACAAAAATGAGATTTATACTTAACATCAGGGAAAGACAGTTGAAATATGTAAGGCAAATAATAAGGAAAGAATGCTTGGAAAATATGATACTCAAAGGGTAGATTAAAAGCAAAAGAGAACAGAGGAAAACAACGGATAACGTACTTAATGTGCTTGAGAAAATGGAAGAAACCTTCTCACTTCTCTTTTCTGTTCGAATATTAACTAAGGTTAGTTTTGAGTGGTACATGACTAGATTAGATAAATATAGAGCAAGGATACTGTGTTGCGCCAATTTTGGTGTTGGGAAGAGACAGCATTCAATATTGACAAAGCTCGGTTATGAAAACGCAAATAATATCAAATTCGCATGAATCCATTCTCGTGAAATTATGAGGCAATGAAGAAAGACGTCGATCCAGAAGAGTGCCTTTCTTTAGCTGCCTGACCACGAAAAAAGGCGATCCAAAAGATTCTACGAGAATATAGAATTCACTTATGGATTCCGATTAGGGATGGGCCACGGATGATGTATAGCCTCTCGTCTTTCCTTCCCAAATCGCTGTAAGGTTTCCAAATTCTAGTTGTAAATAAAGATGGATAATAGGATTCTTAAAGACTTCACGTTCGACGTGGAAGAAATAAAAGCAGAAAAAATAGCGGAAGAGGTCACTTTCATCTCCGTATATTTGCGATGGCCCACGTTTTTATTGAACTAGGCTTTAATAAGTAACTTTTTTCTATCAATTGTTTTTTTTTTTCAGTGACATTTTCTTTGCTAAAATTCCGATACATATATTTTCACACACACATACAGACACACACACACACACACATATATATATATATATATATATATATATATTGCATATATATATATATATATATATATATATTTAATTTCAAATTTATTATTTATATATTATATATGCACGCTACTTATTGGAAAGCGCTCGATATCAGTGATAGATCTAACATATTTAGTTGTATTGATGTTAGTTTGCGATCCTATGTTTCACGCCCTTCCGATCGTCAGACACACTTCTTGTCTGACGATCGGAAGGGCATGGAACCCTGGCTCACATACTCATATCAGTACAACTATATATATATATATATATATATATATATATATATATATATATATATATGTATATATGTGTGTGTGTGTGTGTGTGTGTGTGTGTGTTTTAAGGAGGCACTGTGGAATAATGGATAGCGGTTCCGGTTGAGGAATCAGAGAGCCAAGTTCGAATTCTATTACATTCATCTATGTGCTAATACCTTTGATAAAGGTATGCATCTTCTTCTTCCTCTATGGGTAAATAGCAAGACAGACAGGGTTCTATAGCCTTGAGTGCCAACCAGTCTAGGTGAAGAAAACTAGCCTGGAGATGATCAATATCCATCAGGCTATCTTGTCCAAGAAAAACCCCTTCTACTGCGGCCGCAGTGCATGTGGTTCCACTACGGCCCTGATGGGCCACGGGATTCGCGATATATATATATATATATATATATATATATATATATATATATATATATATGGGGTCACCAAAAAATTAACATTTTTTTGTAGTCTAATAACATCGTTTATATTCTCGCTCAAATGATCTCAAATTTAAAGAAAATGTTTAAAAACTAAGTTGACCGCGCGGACTCATCTCAATGAGTATCTACCACGAAGATGGATCGGGTGTGCCAGAGATAATGACAAAGTGCTGTTGAATTGGCCTCTATATTCACCTGATAATACACAATGTGATTTTTTATATGGGTCTATGTGAAAGGACAGGTCTATATCTCGTCTCTTCTTATAGGTCTGGAGGATCAAGCAGAGAATCACTGAGGCGCTGGAGAATGTTACCCAGGACATGCTACAACATGTTTGGCAGGAGTTGGACTAAGGACTTGACGTACCACAGGTAGTGTGCATACTAAACATATGTGAAACTTTGTGAAATCGGTTATAATATTTACATTCCTTTAAATCTCCAATTTTGATATATAAATCTTTTAGTGTTCAACATGACGCCTGTTTAATCTCGTTTGTTTGGGGCACGTGGTTACTCCGATATTCACATTTTAAATATTTATATTATGTCAATTTTAGGGTACACCCAGTATATATATATATATATATATATATATATATATATATATATATATATATATATATATATATTGACTTAAATTGTAATCACGATTCAATTCATCAGACCTAAAAATTCAGAAAGAAATCGGAAAATATAACTCCGGGTATAAAAACAAAACTTTAGTGAGAGTGTGTGTAGGAGTGGGAAACAAGTGTGAGAGGGAAATGTATGAAAGCTCTAGAGAGAGGTGTAACAGAAGAAAGAAGAACAGGAAGGCCTAAATTTGAATGTGGGATTATATATATATATATATATATATATATATATATATATATATATATATATATATATATTAATCTGTGTCAACCAATGCAATGCTAAAACTCAAGAGTTTACAGGGTTTAAAGGTATTAGTAACAGAAACGGTAATAGTGATTGAGAAGACGAAAAAGTAATCAGGAGGGCAGTAGACAGCGATTGACATTTCATTTAAATCTCAGCAGATTAAAATTGGCTGAAATCCATAGAACCGGAAGGGAGTTCCATCAGCGAGAAGTGTGACAAAAGAAACTGTTAGCATAGAAAAAAAAAGCTGGCTACATCTGGCCAGCTCAAATGTAAATTGATGTGATCTTGACACCTGTCAAGTACTGCACTTAATTCAGGAATTGTTGGTATGATAGCGAAAAGTTCATCTGAACAATTGCCATTAAAGGATTTACAGAAAAGGCACATAGAAGCAACCTTACGGTGCTGGGAAAGTGACTGAAGCCCAGGTTCAATAATATTACTGATTCTTTAGTGGATTTTATCAAGGAGTTCTAGATCTATAGCAGAGGCAATGAACCATATACCATATGGCAGCAATATTCTAAGTATAGACGAATGGTATATTTATAGATAGTAAGATAGATTCTAGAGAGAATAATTCTCTCGCACGGCACAGTGAACTGACTTTCTTAGAAGCTGACTTCGCAATGAATTCAATATACAGCCATCCCTCGCCACATCGAGCTTAAACTTCCGTGGTTTCACTCTATTGTGTTTTTTTTTCCAGATCTTTTCATCAAAAAATCATATTGCGGTTCCTCGCTGCTTCGCGGTGGATTACCGTCTACTACAGGGATGGAAAAAAATTCTTGCCCAGATCTCAGAAGCAGACACACAGCCGATCCTTCAGTTGATCGAGACAGTGAAAATAATACAGCACGCGTTCGGTTGTCTGAGTCAATTATACAACCCATTATTAAAATTAATGTAGGCCTATGTATTCGAGCAACGCCCCCCCGCAAATCCTTCAACGCCTTGTGTGTGGGCAAGAACTTTTTTTATCAGGCCTGTATTATTCAAAGTTTCAAAGGCAATCAGAAAATGCTGTTCACTGATTGACTATTTTTGCGGGTGTGTCGTGGATCACTTGTTGGTGATGTGCTTGACGGCGTGTTGGTACAAGGGAGTCCGCAAACAAAATTCTTAGTAAGTAAGCAAGTTGTCAAAAAAAACAGGGTACAAAACAATAAGGCAATAGTATTTGATTAAAATAAAGCCAATTTTTGTTTGTGACAACAAAGCCAAAACTACATCCAAAGAAAATTATGCAAATAAGATAATTGATTTCAATGATGAAAAGAAAACATCAAATTATGCTTATTACTTCTTCCAAGATATAAAGAAGGTTTATGCAAATGATTTAGAGGAGCAGTAACCTTTGTTGTACAGTACATCTCTTCAGCGCTTCATCATCGAAGAAGTTGCATTAGTTTCCTAGGTTCACGCTAACCTAGAAAAATAATGTAACTTGTTCGGTGAGGAAGCGATGTAGACGTAAGAACTTTTTGTGTGTTTTTAATATACAATAATAATGATATGATATTTGTAACGTCTAATATGTCTTATTTTCTCTTATTTTGTTTAATATATTGGGTAATATAAGTGTAAAGGTGAGTGCAAGGGTGTTATTTTATATCTAGAGAGCTCTTTTAATGTCAAAAATCGTACTTAGAAGGATGTAAACAGGTTTTCTATGCCCTAACTACGTTCATATTCGAATTATAAATAAAGAATCTTACTTCACGGTAATTCACTTATCGCGGTCGGGTCTGGAAGTGATTAACCGTGATAAACGAGGGACGACTGTAGTCCTTCCACATATCAGTTGATAAAGTTTAGGTACCTCCAGTTAATTTTTCAATATCTAAAGTTTAAAATAAATTTTTAAATATGAAAGAGCATTCTTAAACATTTTATTTTAGCTTTAATTTAAAGGTAAAGGATTTAATTTATTTTTTCCAGTAAGTAAAATATTCTGTTGTATTTCAGATAGAAATTATATAGATTGGAATGTCAAGTATATGCTCGATTTTTTTTTTAAATTTCTTAAAAGCGGCAACTTTCTTAAATTTTAAGAAATTTGTAAACAAAAAATGTTCGATTTTAAACTTAAAATAAATTATATATATTTTTTTACACGTTATTTGAGTAAAATTAGAAAATTTAAAGTTAAATTAATCTGATTTGAAACAAACATTACTTACTTATATCATAAAAAAATTATATCCAAACATTTCTTAATGATTTGTCTGAATTTTCTCGTAACTTTATTCACGTTATCGATGTTATTGAGAAGTTACGAAGTGATGACAGCTTCTATGGATGACCAAAATTTATATAATTTTACGAAATACAAGCGAACTAATTTTTGGGGGCTTTTAACTAGTAATTTGTAAAATATTAACATTTTTTCAGCAAATATATAATATTTATTTTTTTTTAATACTTTTTTTTTTTAGTCTGGATTTTCGTTTCTTAGGTTCTTAATCTTCTTATCTTATTTAACAACTTACTACCTTAAACAAAAAATTACTTCAATGAAATATGACCCAAACTAAAATAAATACCTAAAATAAAAATATTTAGTTAAAAATTAATTAACAAAAATTAAAACTAAATTAGAAATTTTGAAAGGACTTTTTTTGCAAACACGTTAACGATGTGAAACAGAACTGGATATTGAAGGAAAATAATTGCAGTGCCTCAGATGATAATCAAATCACGTGATCTTTTTAAAGATTATGTTATGTATAGATTGCCCATAGATAGAAATTAGTAACGTTTTTTTCAGTAAAAATTATTTTGAAAATTATTTTGACGATATTCGGGTACAAACGACTGTTATGAGCTTTACAAATTTCGATTCGTAATTTTACTTTTTACATATAACCAAATTGCATGTTTAAAAGCAATGAAGAATTTTAAACGGTTTTTGAAGTAAATAATATTTTAAAAAATGAAAAGAATTCTTGCAAAAATACATTATTCATCAAATGTTTTTATTTCTTCAGACAATAATGTCCTTAATATAACTTATTTACAAAAGCAAATAAAATCTTTTCTAATTAAATAATGTTATAGTTATTTTTTGCATTTGTTTTTTACAATTCAGAACAGATTTTTTATGAAATCGGTAACTGTTTTACAAGAAAAATCTGGTGATTTACTTTCTATAAATAGTCTTGTTTTTAACTAATAAAAAAAAATCCCACTCTTAAAAATTTAATTTCTCGAAATTTCATGAAAATATGTAAGCGGGTGGAAACATTAAAAAAATATTTTTTACCAAGATTTTCTAAAAAAACAAATTTTAGAAATAGTTTCTGAATATTTCCTGAAAGTTTCATTAAAATCCGACAATTATTTGAATTTTGAAAGACTTTCCATATCAACGTATGTTTTCGTCGGGAAAAGCGCAAAATAAAACAAAACTTTTTTCTCTTTTCGAACGCTGTCGTAAAAAAAAAAAACAAGATATTTAACCAAAATTTTCAACGTGCTAGAAAGGAATAAAAATGTCAAAAAATAATTTAAAAAAAAATACTTTAATCTTTCCTCTTGATAATAACATAAATATTTTGATGACAAAACTTTGTTTTCCTTGAGTTATTGGCTATTTTCATCATGCTATGCTGCTTTTTATGCGACATAGTGGAGCTACCTAATAAAGTTAGTCCGAGAAGTCGCAAGGAGTCATTTTTATGGAGGTTAAGGCCTCTGGGTGTTTCCCAAAAAGAAGCAGAAGCATAATAGGACGATAGTTGGTTAGGTCGAGCGGTTCACCAGAGTTCTTAAAAACTGAAACAATAGACGATTATTTCCAGCTGACAGGAAAGCAGGAGGCGGCGAGGCATTTATTGTACAGAGGAACCTTGGTTCTTTCGAACGTCTCTCAGGTCAAACAAATCGGTTTTCGATTAGAAAATTCGTGATGAATATGCCTCGGTTATCGAACAAAATTTCGGTTCTCGAACAACATAGCCGAACTGAGTTAACCCAAACGGAATAATTTGTGAGTTGTATACATTCGTGTGTTGTGCCGTGGTTTTCTTTTCCAACTTTATTGTACTGTGACTTTTTTTTCTCGACATTGATTCCTATTGGAAAAAATAGTTTCGGTTTACGAACGTTGCCGTTTACGAACGGCCTTCAGAAACGAATTAAATTCGTGAACCGAGGTTCCACTGTAGAGTTTCGAGAGAACAGTAGCCAATACGACTGTTCAGTCGTACTGGCTACTTCTTCATGACAATTACAGGGATACCATCAGGTCCACATGCTTTGTAGTGATCAAGAGATGGTAGCAGAAAACAAGAAAGGGTTATATGTATATCATTCAATGATCCACTTCTAAGTTGGAAGTTAGCCAGGGATATTCCAGAGTCAAGTGTAAAGTTTCAGGAAAATTTACGGGCAAAGCATTTAACTTTATCAGTAACACCTCAAATCCATTGAAGAGTGGAGGTATAGAAACCTTGCACTTATTTCGTCCCCAATTAAAGAGCAGCCAGTACTTTGGAGAGCCACAATTGTTGGAGGCTATGCGGTGCATCATTCTCCCGGAAAACAGTGACGGTGACTCGCTTACATTGATTACGGGCAGTAACGAATAGGCACCTGTCGGGACGAGAGATGTCGCGCTGATATAACCGAAAATAGTGATTTCTGTGTGCTATAGTGGCTTAGCATGCTGGTGTGAACCATGGAGAGGACGGAGGTTTCACCTGATATTTCCGAGAAGGGATGAAAGCGACCATGTTGCCTTTAACCCAGGAAGAAACCGAAGTAGCGCAATTTTCACTTGGAAGATATCATTCCAAGGAGCTTCACGAAGAAAATCAGGGGACATGCTGGTATCGAAAATAGATCTTATGGATTGGTGCTTTTTCTTTAATTGATGCTTGGAAGAAGATATCAATGGATAACACTGAGTGGCTCAAGTTATCAAGAGGGAAATGTTGCGAAGCTCAGCCAGAGCCCGGCCAGGAAGTGAGAAAAGAAATAGAGATGCCTGTTTCTAGGTTTTGTTAGGGAAACCTAGTAGGGAAGTCAACGATTTGACGAAAGAAATGAGCAATGGAAAAATGTAATATTTGAATACCGGCTACACCATTACCTTTAGAATGTTTCCGCAACGTAAGCATTAAAGTCCTCAAAGCCAAAGATTGGCAGATAAATGGAGAGAAAGAGCTTTTTCTATATTTTCAGCTATTATGTCTAACATATTGCAGTCCTGGGAGAAGAGGAGCTATAAAAGAAAAAGAGATAGTTAACATAAAAGGGTAGCCAGTGGCCTCGAGAGACACCAAAGCCGGGTATGTGAATACTGGAATCTTTTCGGCACCAAGAATCCATTGGTAGCAATGGATACAGGTACACACACACACACGGATATATATATATATATATATATATATATATATATATATATAGAGAGAGAGAGAGAGAGAGAGAGATAGATAGATAGATAGATAGATATATAATCTACGATGGATAAATTGTTTTATAATTTACGTAAAAATGAAAATAACACTGATATATCATTTTAAGAGATATATTTACTAAAATTACACAAAAATATCTTGAAACCAAAGCAAAGATTTATTCAATAAAATCGTAATTGGATTAAAAAATTAAAATACGGCCTCTAGCTGACTTCGGAATCTCTTGCAACTCTTCCGGGCGGTTTCGTTGTTTAAGTTGAATTCTGCCATAATCCTTGCATTCAGTTCATCTTTGACGTTACAAGGAGTATTATTAGTCTGTCGCTCAACTGCGTCCCACATACTATAATCAAGGGGGTTGGAGTCGAGAGAGTTAGGATGCCAGGTTTAAGGTGTTATTCGGTAGCAGAAATTGTCTGATAGCTATGACTGGATTCTCCTGCTTGTCTGGCATTGTGCAGAGTCCTGTTAGAGGACATAGGGTCTTGGCCCAGGGCAGCGCTACTTCCTCAC
The DNA here is from genome assembly GCA_963932145.1 of Acanthosepion lycidas. Lineage (NCBI taxonomy): Eukaryota > Metazoa > Mollusca > Cephalopoda > Sepiida > Sepiidae > Acanthosepion > Acanthosepion lycidas. The sequence goes on along the minus strand of OZ010607.1, from coordinate 46,904,691 downwards.
TGGACGATGTAGATTTTTGTGTTAAGTCTAAGGCCCTGAGAGAAGATGAATGGAGTCATAACGTAGCCATTACTAATCAACCACCCCTGATATCTTAGGAATCACCATTAGACTTATCCAACTCTTTCCAAACACGATTGAAATATCTGTATTGGAGCTTCCGGCGCAGACATCAATCAGTGCATCATGTCATTTCCTAATTTATCATCATGGTGCTTTTTGTCTCACAGACGTTGCCCAACTGACCCTACTATAATGTGCAGTCGACAATATCAAAATGAAACGACGCGCATGCACGAAATTAAAAATACAAAATGGCGATAATGTACCCATCGCAATATATATATATATATATATATATATATATATATATATATATATATAGTTGACTCTCCCGCTGTATTCAACATATGAGGGTCAAGCAGCTTAGTTCCTAGGCACTGCCACCCAGAAGCGAGCACATGTGATTTTATTATAGTGGTGAAGGCTTTGTGTATAACCAACCACACTTTCTAAATGGCTGAAAGTGCCACAAGTTGATTTTTTTTTTCGAAAGTGCCACATCCCTATGCATGTTTTAAATTCAGATTGTCCTTCTCCTCGACCAGTTGACATCCAAGGCTACAGAACCCGGTCTTCTCCCATAGCTGGAGGGAGAAGATGATGATTAATAGCGTTTCCCAGGGTATTAGAGCGTAGATGAATATAATGGATTCGACTGGAACTCGACCTCGGTTCCCTCAACATATATATATATATATATATATATATATATATATATATATATATATATATATATATATATATGGTTTTGTTTATTTTGTTTTACGGAATATCAACCTCTTTATAAGAATTAGGTTTGTAGATCAGGTTCCACAAATGCATTCATGTAAAGAGTGTTATTTTTCTCAAGAGACAAATTGTAATGCTGATATTATTTTTTTTCAGAAATGTGTTGCTAGTAAAAAAAATTTTTTCTACTTATTTATTTTTTCACAAAATGTGTTTCTGGTAATATTTTTTTCAAAAATGTATTAATGATAAAACTTTTAAAAAATGTATTGCTGATATTTTTACGATAAAGATGTATTTTTATAGGGTTATAGTGCTTAAACTCCAATTTGCGGGGATAGCAACCTGGGACCTAACAGATCAAAGGCCTTCTTTCCGGATATAATTTATCAATATACACAGCACGGTGTATATATATATATATATATATATATATATATATATATATATATATATATATATATATATGTATATATATATATATATATATATATATATATATATATATATATATATATATATTCACTTACTTAATTATGATTATTCGAATAATTTCTATCATATATGTATATATATATATATATATACACATATATGTGTGTGTATGTGTTTGTGTGTTTAGGCAGCAATCCCTCTTTGATGCACATTTCATTGAAGACGACAGATAATGTCCTTTGATTTAGTTTTTTATACAATTTATCATGCGATCTAATGTTTGTTTTTCTTTTCAGATTAAAAATTGTATAAAAACTGTCCGAATGTTCTTTTAATCGGAGAGCTTTCGGCTATACATTATAGCCATTTTCAAGAATGAAATATTTTACTTGTTAAAAAAGAAATAGTTTGTTGTATGTATGTATTTATGTAATGTTTTCATTTCATTTTCATACACGGTCAATATACTGTATAAGATATATATAGTTCAAATATTTCATGTCGAATTCAATGAAATGTGCATCAAAGAAGGATTGCTGCCTAAACACACACAAATATGTGTTGAAGAATGCAGAAAGAAACTAGACGGCCGTTTCGTCCTATTTTGTCTGCTCAGAATTGCGCATCCACTACCAAGAATCGATCCCAGACCGTTACGTCACACCCGAAGAAGTAACTTACTAGAATCGATATAGCGCCGATATATATATATATATATATATATATATATATATATATATATATATATATATATATATATACTTAAAGAAAAAGGGGGTTGGAGTCGAGAGAGGTTTCTAGAATCGATATAGTGCCGCCAATAACGGCAAACGCGTTCAAGAAACTTTCATTGCAAATAGATTTTACTTAAAGGAACAATTAGTTAACTTATTTTCATACCCTGCCTGATGGCAAACGCTGCTGGTGGCGCCATACCCACTGAAACCGTGATATCACCCCTGGTCGGCGGCTGATGAAGACAGGGTATCGCACGTGCTAACACACGTTGTATGTTAATATATATATATATATATATATATATATATATATATATATATATATATATATATATATATAAAGAAAAGGATTATCAATGATGGCACACGTCTTGAACGAAGGTGATGTTTGTTTACAAGAATTTCGAGCATAAATGAATTGTGTACAAATATAAGACGATGTCACTGGTTGAGGCACTTGTTAATATTTTAATATTTTAACGTTCAATGATTTACACCATTTCAAAAAGCAGTTGACAAATAGCCCGCTTCTCCGGCCGTCGTAACAGGTCTGAAGACTACGTTCAAACATAAAAAACAACTATTGCCACTTAGTAGTGACATCGATTTTCACCTTATATCTACACACGCTCTATCCCTGACAGTGAGCACGTTTATCCATAAATATAGCATACCTCAAAAGAACATTTTTATCATACACCGGCTTTAACAGCAAAATTGTCCAAATCATGTAACAACATAATTGTTCATCCCTTAAAATGTTTAATATCTAAAAATCTTTTTGTTAGATAAATTACAGCTGAGTTAACGATTTCGATCATCAATGACTGCTCCATAATTTGGGCCTTGTGCCACATTTATGCCACGCTGCGTAAATGATTGTGGTTTTTTGTGATTTTTTTTCATATACTGCATTATTTCACTATCTACAATTTTTAGTTGCGAATCAGCCTCATCAGTTCGACCTTTCAGAACTCAAGGAGAAACATCTTGAATGATCGAGAAATAGAGAGATACTGTGTCAGAGTCAAGATTGGCATTTTGGAGACGTGTTGTCTTTGCGAAGGAAAGTTATTAAAAAGCAATGGAGTCAAACATCAACGGCGAGGCAGACAAAATGAAAAGCAGAATGAAACATCGATAAATTAAACTGCTGCGTTTTGAGAAATATCGGTATAAGAAAAAGTCCTGAGTAGTTTTGATCTGATCTCAAATTTGAAACAAGTACAAGCGTCTTGCTGTGAACATGGTGACGGCAATGCGGGCAGGGACCCCTCTTGAAATTCTCGCCAAGTAACACGTTGTTCTCGTCCGTCTGGCTTATTCGGATGTACGCTTGAGCTTGACACTGTAATTTCAGGCATGAACGATTAGGTTTTCAAGACTTTTCCGCTGGCAACACTCCAAAGACAAGTGGCATGAAAACCTCATTTAAAGATAGCGACACATACAGATACGAGACATATCCAGTTGTTCAGGGAACATTTTTGTATCTTGATCAAAACATTGTCCGTTATTTTCTCTTTTAGATTTGTTTTCCGTGTAAACAAGAATCTCCCTCCTTTTTGAAAAAATGAAACTAGTATTTGACTTGTAAAATATCTATCTATCTATCTATCTTAGAATGGGCTGGCTATCTCCATATATAACAATACATATATATATATATATATATATATATATATATATATATATATATATATATATATATATATATACTAGTAGTAGTAGTAGTAGTAGTAGTAGTCGTGAATATTTCAAGGGCTTTTCTGTTTTAATTTTATTTTCTTTCTTTTTCTCATTGAAAGGAAACCGAGTCCCTGACATGTCGTTCCCGTCTTTAATCGCGATCAAAACGGAACAGTCCATTATTTATGAGGCATTGGCAGGGAGTTTGTTTTTTTTTCTTTAATTTTCTCATTGAAACCAAGTAGCGTCTCTCTTATGTCTTTTCCGTCTTTCCACGTGATCAAAACGTAAAGAGCGTAATATACGTGCTAAGTAAGGAACTAATGGAGAATCAATCAGCAGGATAATAATAATAATAATAATAATAATAATAATATATTTATGTATGAAGGAAAAAAGACAATAGGAAAACTTTATGGCTTTAGCCATGCGCTTCGTCCAATGTGGACGAAATTTCGATTTGCATGTTGAATAACTTTCGAAAAAAAATCAATTTTTTTTAAAGTGAATCAACATTGCTTGAGAATGGAACAAAGACTTTTATTTTTAAGTTCAATTTAAGGTTTAGGCTTTAGTTCCGAATCATGGTAATTTCTGTGTCGCGATGAATACATATTTTTAAATATTATTATTATTATTATTATTATTATTATTATTATTATTATTATTATATGTGTGTGCAGCGGTTTTTTAAAAGACATAAGAGTTCAATTGAGCCAACAGTGCTTTTCACAATGATGCTTAAGGGCTGTGTCTATGGTTGTGTAATCAGCTATAGGAAGATTAATTAGACGGAGACATATAGGCAAAGAGTAGGGATCAAATATAGATCAAATATTGATCGGAATCAGACGGAATATAAAAAAAAAACAGAGGAAACGTTTATCATACTAACATGTTCCACTTTTTTTAAAGCTTCGTCAGTGAATGGAAGATATGGAGGAAAAATGGAGGGGAAAAAAGCTTATATCTCCGTCTCTGACGAAGCTTTAATAAAAGTGAAACTTGATGACTGATAAACTCTTATCCGTCAAGATATCGGCAATTTACAGTTGAGCTGGCTAGATATAGCCGTAAATTCTATGCTAACAGTTTTTTCTCTCGCACTTCTCGCTTGTGGAACTCTCCCAGCGAGCTTTAATCTGCAATAATTTTAATGCAATGTTAACCGCTATATACTGTCGTTCTGATTAATCTTTCCTTTTCCCTTACATTATTAATGTTTCTGTTGCTAATTTTTTCTACACTCTGTGACCTCCTTGTGTCTTAGTGGCTTTACTGCCTTCAATTCGGAGATACTGATTAAACAATATTAATAAAAGTCATAAGAAAAACAAACAAATAAATGAATTCGGAAATGGCATGTAATATAAATGCTTCTATATGGCTGCGAATACTGAAGAATTTCCTTACAGACGAGACATAAGTAAGAATGATACGGTTCCACGAAAGAATGCTGCGATTACCATGGATAGATCATGTGGGTAAGTAGGAAGCTGTAAGGAAAAAGGAAAGAATAGTTATATTTACTGTTAGTTCAGCCAAAAGTCACTCAAGGTAGAGTATTACTGATTGAAATTGTAAATCAGGAGAAGGGGAAAATAAGAGGGCTATTCCGAGGACAAGTTGGACAGATATCATTGTAACTTTCAAGAAAGCATTCTCTCGGCATTTTCTTCCAGAATGTAACCGTTCCGAGAAGAAGCAGTTTAAATGTAACGTATTTTTTTCATTAATGTGTCACGAAAAGAATGTGGATAGTTTTCCCCCCCCCCCACCGTGAACACGACAGGGCGTGGTCCTATCTGTGAAGCACTGATCTGGTGGGACTCAGGAATGGAACTCTTTCGACTTAGAATCAGAAAGAGGTGAAATTTCTAAAACCCATATCGAGGCAAGAGTGATTGGAGAATTAGACACTCACAGATCATATTAAATGTATGCGTGCAACTGATAATGTGGAAGAAATTTGACTAATTGTCATGGGTCCTTACCTATAACTACAGAATGAACTCTTCCTAACACTATGTATACTACGCCTCTCAAGAGAGGGTCGAATCGAGTCGAGTCGATAGTGGTTCACTCCAAACTAGACTGACAGTCATACTAACACCTTCCACATCTTGTATTATTATTTCGTGTAATATACCTTCGGTATTTCTACTTTTGTGTTCGTGTTGTTCTTCCTTGGTCAAAACCTGGACCAAAAGAGTAATTAATGATATTGTGTAAATGGATAGCAGAATAAGGGTTGGGAGTGATTGTAAATATAGAAACATTGCTAAGAAATAGAAATTAATAGGAAGATGTGGAGAGCCGTAATCGCACATGTATTGAAGTGACTCAACACTCGGTAGAAGAAGGAGAAAGATAAGCAGGTGTGTTATGACTATTTTCTAAGCGTAGGGCACCTAGTAAGGATCGAACTCACTTTTCAGTCGTAACTGATCTAGCGAGACGAACTTGCTAACCACTGCACAAAGCCGAGGTTCCCAACTAGGTGTGTTATGTAGGCACACCGATATGTCCACCAGCGCAAGACCTGTTTGCTATCATAAAAATACATACATGCACAATGGAAAAAAAATAGTCATTTTACGAAAGAGCAAAAAAGTGAATTATGATTCTAAGTAACAAAGTTGATGAAGATGGAAACTGTCACAACTTGGTGATTTTGTCTCGGAAATAATTTAGATTTCGGCAAGACCCTTGCAAGACTTGCAGAAAGCCGTCATTCTCTTGAGAATCAGCCAGAATATGATGAGAACTATGTTTGAAAAGCCCTGTCAAATCGAGATGAGATTAGAGCGGGAAGGGAAAAAGCTTGCAGACACTCTCAATACACAACTCTGGAGAAAATTGCGCACGAGGCTGACGAAAATGGGAAAGCAACGAAGTAGTGTGAAATCAGGCTAAGTCCAATTTTGTATTACAAATTGATTTTTCATCGTGATTCATGTAGCAACGTGCCCGAGTTGACATTGTTTCGTTTAAGACACAAGCGAAAAAAGGAAAGGAAAAGGAAGGAGAAAAAAAATGATTTCTTCTTGGTCACTATCCGTCGTGATTTGGCACCAATCTTTCTTCATCTTTTGACTTTTTAGTCCCCGCATACCATTTGCAAGGGCTTATTTCAGAAACGCCCCCTGATTCACCTGGTCAGACAAGAGAAAATCTTAGGAAAACATCGGAAGAATAGACAGGATGATCTTCGTGACACACGTTTTTGCAAAATTTACAACGGAAAACGCAGATCTCTATTATCATTATCTCTACGCCGTGTCCCTTGAGGACGTGGATTTTCATGGTTCTCTACAATATTCTGTTACTTGTAGTTCTAAGCAAGGTTTGGTATTCTTTTTAGGTTTTTCAAACAACTTGCATCGGCAACATCGTCCTCTTTCCTTTTTATGCCATATCCCTTCAGGATGTGAGCAGCATGTCTCTCTAAAACTTTCCCTTCCTTTTGTCGTGATTATATCCCCGATATTATGCCATGATACGACAAGTTTACGGCGAGTTACAGCAAAGTGCTTGCGTGTTCAATTGAACTGGTCGACAGCTTTTGAAGAGAAAGAAGCACAACAATCTGTACCATTTAAATATATTTAATACTGAAACAGAAAAAAAATGGAATAAGAAGTGGTTCCAATGTGGTGTCTGTTACCTGCTACGGTTCTTTGTAATTCTACAACGCCAGTCCACAAGGTTCGAAGTAGGATATCCTCTTCTGAAATCTACACACTTTATTCGTTCGAAACAATTTTAATCATCGATCTGCGAATGCATTTGGCGCCATGCATGGCCCGATCTTTTCATGTCATTAGTTTTTAGCTTAATTTTTTTTTGTCTTTTTTGTTTTTTGTGTTTTTGTTGTTTTTTTTTTGTTTTTGTTTTTGTTTTTTTGTTTTTGTTTTTTTTTGCTACTTGCAGTGTTATGCAAAAATACCTCTGGAGCTGTTCAATTCCGTATGTTAAATACTGCATTTGTTGTAATTGACGTATTTGAAGTGTTTAGTATTTATTAGGTTGGTGCAAAAATAATGACGTAATAATGTCGTTTTTTGACGTATTTGTTAACGTCAAAAAACGACATTATTACGTCATTATTTTGCACCAACCTAATAATAATACCAGCACCTGTATTTTTTTTTTATGTACGCGTCATGGAAACCAAAAAGGACAGTTATATTTAGAATGAAAAGGAGACAGTTCAAATACATGAGGAAGGAGGGTTTAGAAAATATGACACTCAGAGGGCATATTGAAAGGAAAATGAATGCGTTGATAAAAACAGGTGTCAGAATGGGGAATATGATTTGCATTGATTCGTTTTCTACGGCTTATCAACTATTTACATGTTATTTAGAACCGGAAAATCGTTTTAGATTTCAATAATTTATTTTGAAAGAGGTAGATAATAATGGTTTAGTGATACCAGTCTTATAATTAACCTGTAGGTAGGGGAGAATAGGTGGATTCATACCTTTCCCAACGGTATTTGTGCATAAGTTTATACAACGAACTCAGAGAGAATTGGAACTCAATTTTTTTAATCGGTTTCACCCCATGCAAGGCAGTAAAGCCACTAAGACACAAGGGGTTACGAAACAGAAATATTTCATGAGCTGGAAGAGAAAAGAGTAACCAGGAAGACAGTAGATAGCGATTGACATTGCAAAACAATTCCGAGTAATTATCCATTACGCCAACAGCCATACAAGCTCACAGAACCTGGTACTCCCAAGCGGTTACCCATCTAGGTACTGAGCGGACTCGACGATGCTTAATTTCGGCGACCGTACAGGAACCGGTGTTTCTGTGGGATAAGACCGCAGGAAGGATGGTAAAAAAAACATAAACATTGCTAGGAGCTATAATGTATGAGAAGTTGTGGATGGCCATCATCACCTGAAGGGATGTGGCTTATCGAGGAAAAAGAAAGACAACAAAACCCCGAACAGAAAATACAAAGAAAATTATTTTGTTTGTGGCTTGTTGAGGGAGTAGAAGCCATTATTGATATCCTTGAACGAGAGAAATTGACCGCTCCCTCAACCGAAACAGTCCAGACAGTTGCCAATGAGAAAGGGAAAATTGGTGAAAACATCTGAACCATAGATAATTAACGAAAGATAATTATCAATACAGAATTTGGTCTTCACATACAAAAATCTTCGCTCGCTTTGTGGGTGAGGTTGTTGCGTAATTTTCGATCAACGTCAATGGTTCGTTTTATCAGGTTGGTGCAAAAATAATATCGTTTTGTGACGTATTTTTTTAACGTCAAAAAAAGATATTATTTTTGCACCAACCTAATAAAAGCTCAGATAAAAGCCATTTTTTAGGAACGAAGTCAAATTGAAAGTTTATTGAAACACAATCTAACTTACCTAATTCCCTGCTGTAAATTCAGACGTACAGTTTGCGTTTTCAAAACTAAAATATTTTCCCAATTCTAGGGGTCGAGTTATATAAAACATTTATCACCGAGTTGTAGACAAATTAAATAGAATTCCTAACACTTACAATGCACAACTTAGCGTACCTCGATCAGCCTGTCACAAATATGTTCCCCGTAAGCTTGTGTTTGGTGAAAATATTTGTCATTTTAACACTTAAATTAATATAACAAATACAGTATCAGTTAGTTATGTGCCATGCGTGATACTCTTAGGCGATCATGTATCTTTCGATTGACGAGACAGATTTTTCCCGCAGTATGTTGTCATTTCTTTCTGCGGTAGATCAGTTGCCATCCAATGACTGCCCTGCAATTTACACACAGCTGGGGGAGAAGAACAGGATTCATACCTATCCCAAGAGTATTAGCACGTAAATGAATATAATGGATTCAATCTGCACTTGAACTCGGCTCTCCGATTCCTCAATCCGAGCCACTATCCATTACTCCACCGTATCTCCTTTCTGTATACTGGAGCCTAATTTCATTTACTGGTAGTCTTAAGTTTTGGGCCACTGGTCGCTTACTATGCGGTCGACTTATACTCCAGGTCGACTTTTAGGCTATAATTTACGGTATTAAGAAACTTTTGAAAATATTTTAATTTCAGAAAAAAACAAAAAAAAACTCTCTCCCTCCGACCTGGCTCTCTACCCCCCCCCCACTACACACGAAATACGTTTCGTAAGTAATAGGTCAACCTCATTAACAAGGAAACTAGAATTTATAGTACCCACATTAACATTGTTTGATAGAGCAAGTTTAAAACTATAAAATACTATCTCCCATAGAGTTACCACTAATGGCCATGCATTTTCGTCAGCGGCGAACAGAAGCCTGAAAGTTGTTCCCTTATAAGTCAGCAAAACAGAAGCAGTACACCATTTTTTTTATTTTTTATTTTTATTTTATTTTTTTTTTTGCACACGCATTGCTGTCACCACAACCGTTTTCTCATATTGTTCATTAGAAATGTTTTCAACAGTATAAATCCTATGAATCTTAATGAAGACATTATTTTATCAGAACGTATAGATTGGTGCTACTTAATCAAAAACAAAGAGCTGTACCAAAGGATCTCTAAAATATACAAAATATATCAACAGCGAAAAATGGGGAGTGAATCCATCTCGAAGGAGAAATAATTATATAATTTACACAGTTCTAGATTGGCAGCTATGTTTCCTTATTTTACAGTAGAAATTGCTAGCAGTAACCGTATGTTCTTTTACCATTCTATTTCGCTCTTGTGAAACTATCTTCTGGCTTTTTACATTCCTGTCAACTTTGATCAACAGAAGCTCAATTGTCATTTTCTGCCTACTTAAAGACTGTTCTAAAGTTGTCTTCTCTGTGTTTTCTCGGATATTTTCAGGTTGAGTGATCCCATGCATTTTTGTGGCATTATCGCCTTAGTTGGAGCGAAATTAAAAGAAATCAAACTATTATCTTCCCACTGATCTTAAACAAAAGGTTACGAATGAAGATAATCTTATTATTTGATCAATATTAATTTAATATAACGATTTAACAGAGTTCGAAATTTTAACGAAGTCTTATGGAGGGTGATACATTTTTTTAGTCTCCATGCCTTTTTCCCCCCACAAACGCAACGTCGTAAACCTATCACTTTGGAACGAGGAGGTGGATAACAAGAAAGGGAATAGGAAAAAAAAGATAAAAGTGTGGGGATAAGGAGGAGAGTCAAAAAAGACAGGTAGAGAGAAATGTGAAGAGAAAAAATGATAAAAGGGGGAGGATAAGGAGGAGAGTCAAAAAAGACAGGTAGAGAGAAATGTGAAGAGAAAAAAAAAGATAAAAGGGGGGATAAGGAGGAGAGTCAAAGAAGACAGATAGAGAGAAATGTGGAGAGAAAAAAACAAAAATGATAAAGGAGGGATAAGGAGGAGAGTCAAAAAAGACAGGTAGAGAGAAATGTGGAGAGAAAAAAACAAAAAATGATAAAGGGGGGGATAAGGAGGAGAGTCAAAAAAGACAGTTAGAGAGAAATGTGGAGAGAAAAAAACAAAAATGATAAAGGGGGGGATAAGGAGGCGAGTCAAAAAAGACAGGTAGAGAGAAATGTGAAGAGAAAAAATGATAAAAGGTGGGGGGGATAAGGAGGAGAGTCAAAAAAGACAGGTAGAGAGAAATGTGAAGAGAAAAAATGATAAAAGGGGGAGGATAAGGAGGAGAGTCAAAAAAGACAGGTAGAGAGATATGTGAAGAGAAAAAAAAAGATAAAAGGGGGGATAAGGAGGAGAGTCAAAGAAGACAGATAGAGAGAAATGTGGAGAGAAAAAAACAAAAATGATAAAGGAGGGATAAGGAGGAGAGTCAAAAAAGACAGGTAGAGAGAAATGTGGAGAGAAAAAAACAAAAAATGATAAAGGGGGGGGGGGTAAGGAGGAGAGTCAAAAAAGACAGTTAGAGAGAAATGTGGAGAGAAAAAAACAAAAATGATAAAGGGGGGGATAAGGAGGCGAGTCAAAAAAGACAGGTAGAGAGAAATGTGAAGAGAAAAAATGATAAAAGGTGGGGGGGATAAGGAGGAGAGTCAAAAAAGACAGGTAGAGAGAAATGTGAAGAGAAAAAAAACGAAAAAAGAATAACGTCAAGAAAAACGAGTAGAGAGCCCAAGAAGTGAATGGAATAAAGAATTTTTTTATGAATAATGAAGAAAGAAAGAAAGAAAATATTTTTAAAGAATGAAAAAAAAAAGCTATATTATGGTTCAGACCTTTTGATTTTTGTTTTTTAAAATGAAAGACAGATAAGAAAAGCAAGAAAGACAATTAAATAAAGTATTAGGTTGGTGGAAAAATAATAACGTAATAATGTCGTTTTGTGACGTTAAAATTATTACGTCATTATTTTTCCACCAACCTAATAAAAAGATTAAGTAATGAAGAAATTGTTATAGTCCGGCTCCTTGTACCACGGTGATAGTCCAAGGTAGAACCAATAAAGAAGAACTCGAATACGTACATGGAATAACAGAGATATATTACAAACAGGAATATATACAGAGAAGTAGAAACTGTTAGTACAAACAATCAGGTTTAGTAGTAATTGTCTGAACGAGACTCTGTTTCGGACTGCCTCTGACTCGACTGACTGACTGACAGACTATTGACGGACTTCTGACGGACTTCACTCCAGACTTCAGACTGAACAGTATTTAGTCACCCCCCACCACGAGGGCATCATGTGGCACAAGGCCGGTTTAACGTCGGATCTCCGAGCCCGTAGTCTCGGTCAAAAATATGCCCTTTGAACCCGTATAAACGGGTTCAGGGTCGGTTGACCTCCCCGAAAGAGACTCCGCCCTTCGGTGTAGCCTCGTTCGGGTTCCTCCCCGCCTGAAGGTGAAGAGTTCAACTGATCAGCCGGTCAGCCGGTCGCCTGACTTCGGACTGAACGGTATTTAGTCACCCCCCCAACGAGGGCATCATGTGGCACAAGGCCGGTTTAACGGGGGATCTCCGAGCCCGTGGGTTCGGCCGAAAATATGACCTTTGAACTCGTATAAACGGGTTAAAGGTCGGTTTACTTCCCGAAAGAGACTCCACCCTTCGGCGTAGACTCGTTCGGGTTCCTCCCAGCCCGAAGGCAGGGAGTTCAACCGATCAGCCGGTCGACCGACATCGGACTGAACTCCCTGCTTCCTCTTGAGGCGCGGTATTTATTACGTATGGAATAGTCCTTTATGTTATTATGAGTAAGGTCCCATAACAGAAATAATATAAAGGATGGTGATTAGTCATTACAGTTTTTAGAGATGTAATCTCAATAATATTTTGGAGAAACATTTCTTCAAGAATGATGAGAAGAATAAGATGAGTGAGTCGAATCTGAAACTTTAAAAGACAATGAAAGATTGAATGTGTTTATGGTTGCTAAAAAATTATTGCTACTTCTGTAGCAAATGTTCAGATAAATTCCATTCTTTGGTGCCGCAAACTTAGGCTTGTAAAGAACCGCCTCGCTACGTACACAATATCGAATCACCCTCATTCCCTGCATATTCCTTTTGTAAAAATGGTGTGTCACTCCGAATGATTGCTAACAACCACTACTTTGTGAAACAGATTTCTGTGTGGGTACTTACCACAACATTAAAATCTTAACCTCTCCTTTTCTAGGGCCACCAGTTTTCTACACGCCATATGCACGTGGTTATGTCACACACCTTATCCGATAACCCTCTGGTTTGATTGGTTCTTTGGCTTTGTATTGGGTGAACTTTAGTAAACAAAATAAAAAAGTACCTTACATCTACCGGAAAATCGCTATTACCTGATTATCGCTTTAAACTCAAATTATTGCCCGTAAAGTTACCCGGATTAAGAGAGATAAGACAGGTCAACGCGATTTTTGGTGCCAAGAAACAAAACACATTTTTTTAGCTATTAGGTTCGTGCAAAAATAATGACGTAATAATGTCGTTTTTTGGCGTATTTTTTAACGTCAAAAAACGACATTACTACGTCATTATTTTTGCACCAACCTAATAATTTGATGGTGCTGATTCCGAAAATGACCTTAGGTTTTCATGGTTAGCTACCGTTTTTACTGTACTCAAATTGCTCATTTTTGGAAAAAAAGATCAATTTATGAATTTGGCAGACCGCAAAATTTAGTTAATATAGGTCGTAGAAACCCATAAATTTTCCTTTACGACGAGCAATTTATGTCAGCCACCGGAAATAAGCTATTTTTATAAGAAAAATGTGTTTTTGATTCACAAATTTTAAAATAGAAGTACCAATGTTTTCCACATTGTCCCCAAAATTAAAATTAACAGTTAAACTTTATCATTAATACACTTTAGTAAACCTGATAATTAAGGTGACGTCAAAAATATGAAACCCTGAAATCTTTTGTTTGATATTCATAAATTTATCTCATAACATTTATGTCTTCACTATAGAATGAATCCAATCACATTTAGAGCAGTTTGTTTTCACATCTGGAAAAAAACTCCAACTAAAGACATCTCAGCTGAATGCATCATATTCCACTGTATATGATACTGCTGGAGTGTGAAAAAGAGACTTGAATAACACTGAACATTACAATCAAGAAAGAAAAAAATATACCATAGTTCTTATGTTCACGATGTTTTTATTTCTGCTGTTAGTTTATTAAATGAGTTGATGAAAATACGTGTTGGTCATACTATATTCAATCGTGTTATTTTTAAAGACTTAGGGTCTGATTGAAAAAATAGTATTTCTTAATAAACAAACCAATATTTGTTGGTTTAAATAGGAATTGAGAGGTTTCTATGATTTTATTTTTAGAAATATTGCCATCGATAACTATCATATATACAGAAAAGAAGTGAAAAAAGTGTTTTTTCTCCCAAAATGAGGCATTTCTCTACAGAACAAACGCTAGCTAACCAAGAAAAAGTAAGGTCATTTTCAGATTCAGCGCCGCCATCAAATTAGCTAAAACAGACGTTTAGTACCTCGAAATCATTAGGGTTTTGTTTTTTTGTTTAGCAGCGTAATCGACCATTAATTGGCAGCAAATTGGTTTAAATTATCAGGTCACCCTATATGTTCTGTCCGAATTTTAACTTTTTGCTAAAATGAACGAAATTTAAAGAGTATTTTATAATGATTAGTGGAGCTGAATATTATTTTTATGTTTAGATGCATTTAAACTGATCAAATTTTATTTCAGAGTACTATAAAATTAAATTTTGTTTGATTAAAACCCTGCTAACATGGAAGTACCCAAGAATCATTTGAGGCAAATAATGGTTTATGAGTTCAAGAAAGGAAACTCAACAGCCGAAGCGGCTAGAAACATGCACTCAGCTTATGGAGAGGAATGTGTGAACTTGCAGAAGATGGTTTGCAAAATTCAGAGGTGAAGATTTCACCCTTGAAGATGAAGATCAAACCGGACGTCCTGTTGAGTTGGATGAAAATCTTCTTGAAGCAGCCCTTGAAGAAAATCGTGCTTTATCAGTTGAGGAATTGGCAGTGGTTCTCAGTTCAAACCATACAACTGTTCATCGTCATCTTCAACAACTTGGAAAATGTCCTAAACTTGGAAAATGGGTGCCTCATGAATTGTCTGAAAACAAACTCAAATCCCGAGTTGACATCTGCTCTTCTCTCCATTCTCGCCAACTTGTTTCACCTTTTTTGGACAAACGTTTGACTGGCGACGAAAAATGGATCTTTTATCGAAATGTTAAGCGTCGTATACAGTGGCTTGGTAAAGGGGAAGGACCCCAGCCACAGCCTAGAAGGGAACTTCATGGGCAAAAGGTTCTTCTTTCAATCTGGTGGGATCGCCAAGGAATAATCCACTTTGAATTCTTACTACTTAATGCAACAATTAATGCTCAAATATACTGTCAGCAATTAGAGCGTTTGAACCAAGCTTTGAGGAAAAAAAGACCCGCTCTAGTGAATCGAAAAGGGGTGATGTTTCATTAGGACAATGCGCGACCCTACACAGCAAGAATCAGGTCACAAAAGATCGAAGAAGCATTGGATATTACTGTCATATCTGGCCTGGTGCTTCAGCTATGCATGTAGATATTCCTGATAAATTCCAAAGAAGATGCCAAATTATCACCCATAAACTGGCATTTCAGCTTCAATGGCTTTCCTACCGCCGGAACTTGGTTTTCCTGTGCATTTTCTGTAAAGGTTTTCATGGCAAGTGTTCTGATGAGCTTTCCTCTTTGGTACCACGAAATTCTAAATTTAAGAAATATACTAAATCGACAATAAGGTCTAATCATTCTAGCATGATGTAACCGTAAGTTCTATGCTAACAGTTTCTTCTATCTTAGTACTTGGTTGTGGAACTCTCTTTCAGCTACTTGCATTACAGTCAATCTTGATCTTAAAAAATATGCAATAACAATCGTTATCTTTTGTCTTTTTAATTCCTGTTCTTTTATTGTTCCCTTGCTTTAATAATGTTTTTTCCCTATATTCTTACATTCTCAGTAATATTTTGCGTCTTAGTTGCTTAAGTGCCTTGCTTGGGATGGATGGGAAATGAATAAAAAAAAAAATAACAGAATTTATTTTAAATGATAAATTTGATGATATGCGTTGACCTTGAGACACACAATGCGTATCGAAATCATAATAACGGGTTACAAAAGTAATTTATCAACGGCCACGCCAGCGGAGAATCTACTACCGTAATTCTCCATGTATAATACACATTTTTCGAAAAACTAATAAGCAAAATTACAGGCGCGTATAATACGCGCCTGTAATTTTGCTAAAAAAATCTTGAAAAAATTGCCTTTTAATAGCTCGAATACAGTTGCGAAATGACTACTCACTACAAAAATATGACAAAGTGACGCTAATATTCGGCGATTGCAACCCCATATGGATGTCAAATAGAATCATATGTACCTAAAAATACTTACAAATGTAAAATAAAATAAGAATTATCATAAACCGAAATTAGAATAATATTATTCTGTTTAAAACTATGTTTTGTGAGGAAGTACATACAAATCCGGTAAATTGCACATTTTATCGAACAAAATAGGTTAATGAGTCTGCGCAATAGGCACAATATAGGTGTTTCCGTTTCCACAAAATATAGGTATTTCCGATCGTGATGTTCGGAAATTTTGATAAATAATACTCAATTACAGCTTGGATACGAGTCGGAAACGCTGACCATAATGAAATTTGAGAGGTTCAATTTATAGGGCTTGATTACCAAACAAGGGGTGCGTATTATGCGTGAGTAGAAGCATTTTCTGACACTTTCAGCATAATTTTAGGTGTGCGTATTATGGGGGAAGGTGTATTATACATGGGGAATTACGGTATATAAACTTCTAAATATAAACTGGATTAATGGTGATATAGTTGTAATAACAACAACAATGATGAGAATAATTGTCTGCGTGTAAATTAACATAAATAGCAGACTGTACATTTTAAAGCCAGCTTTTCGAAGAACTACTTAACTGACCAGCGGGAGAGGGGTGTTTCCCGATCAGGTCAGTGACCCTGTAAATTAGGCCAGAGTTCCTTTTGTAAATCCTGGCTTTTATAGGCATCAATCAGCTAGTGCTGCTTCTGTCTGCAGCTGCTCCGTGTCTACAGTCAATCGTCTGTGTCGGGGTCTAATCTCACTACACTAGGAAAGTTATCAGCATAGATAGAGACAAAATAGACGAGAATAAATTTAGCAACACGCTTCAGAAATAATTTCTTTAGAGTGGCTACCTAATCTAGTACAAATTACTTAGATATTTTTTCGATTTTTCGAAAGGCAGCCGCTCCCACAACATTAATGAATTGAATTTCTGAATGAAATTAGTTCAGCTATTCTGATAATTTTGTCTGAGAGGATATTGAAAATTACTCGATTCGACCAAAAAAAGGTTTTTAAAAATGCTGCTGTTTTGTCAACTCGCCGCAATTTTTTCAGCAAACCTGTTATTATAACTTACCCAGGCACGAATGGACTCTCGCAGCTATAAATAGGAGCAGGTACTGCCTTTTTGGAGGATAGTTTCCAGCAGTCAGCTATGACAGTGGGACCGAATATTCTTGCCCTAACACTCTCGTTTGTATTAATGTTTCTGTTAATATATCTCTTTAAATCAGTTCCTCTTTTTGTGTCTTTATTTCTGGATCCAACAAAGCCACAACAAAACCTATCTATCTATCTATCTATCTATCTATCTATCTATCTACCTATATATATATATATATATATATATATATATATATATATATATATATATATATATACCGGTTGTAACAGCAAAATTGTCCAAATCGTGTAACAGCATAATTATCCATCCCACAAAATGTTTAATATCTAAAAAAATGAGAAAATTTTCCAGATTTTCAGATAAGACGTTTAGCAACATATTTTGACAAAAATTTTCATGAGAAAGCTTTTGAATTATTCATCTAAAATGAGAGCAGCTTAATATTGTTTTGTGTCATACCCACTGTTTTTCCAGCAGAGAAATGGTGAGAGGACAAAGATCATTCAGACCTTCAGTAATGGTACCAACATTCATACTCTGGCTTCCTTCGTCAAAGTCCATTCAAGGACAATCAAGAGAAAGGTGAATACGATTAAAAACGAGGGAACAATAGAGAAGAAAACTGGATCCTGGGGTCACAACAAGAAGAGGGGTCATCATTTCAACAGCTAAAGAGATCAATTAGAAAAGATCCAATTCAATCCATAAGACGTTTGGCACGTGAGAGAGAAGTTGCAGCACTGAAAGTCCAAAGATCAGTGAAAAAAGGTTTGAAAATGAAATCATACGTGAAACCTGTGAAGAATTTTATTACTTCAAGACAGAAAGTTAGAAGGTTAGAGTGGGCGAAGATCATCTTGAATAAGTTGGAAATTGGAAAATAACCCTGGAATATATATATATATATATATATATATATATATATATATAAAGAACAGTAAGATAAATAATCCGGTGTTCTTATTGATATTTTTATTTTTTATTTTTTTAAAAATAGTGCTCAATGTAAATTTACAGAGCATTAATATTATAAATTAACTGATTTAAAATATGTTTTTCACTACACAGTAATAACCATGTTTCAAAAATGAAAGCTAAAAACTTTAAATTTAATTCTGTAATTAAATTAAAAACATTAGTTCCATTTCATCCACAATCGAATTTTATTAACTTTATATCAATCCTTCATGAGCTTCCAACACTTAGCTCTGTTTAATTAATGATGAACATATCATTTTTGTTTATGATCGATTTCATCATGATTCTTCTGTTAAGCTTGGAGAGTAATTATACATTCTTATTACGCAAAGTAAAGTTGAATATTGTCATAAAACCTTGGAGAATTCTTGTAAGATACAAGGGTTCAAATCTTAATCTACTAATTGAACAAATTTGCTTTTACACGATTTGGACAATTTTTTTCTGTTTGACCTGATATATTAAAGTAGAGTAATGGATAATAACTCGGAAAGAAAGAATTCCGTGACCAAATTCCTGTAGATTTTTGCTGTTTCACCCAGTATATGTTTAAGCAGCACATCGTCATGCAAACGTGTTTTATTGAATAATATTTTAATATTATGTATATTTTATTCTGATCCTTTGCAATTCTCTAATCATTTTAAGATGAAATTTATCAAGGAATGTGTTATAGTTTTTTTTGTGCCCAAGTACTTTCGATGTCCTCCAAGATCATCTTCAGATGTCTTCGACAGACAATATAACTTTAATCATTGTGATGGTGAATGTAAAAAAGAACACGCGTAAGCGCGTTGTTGTAATTATTTGAAATTTTTTATTAAATCTGTTGCTGCCATGGATTTTTTGGGTAAAACAAGCGTGCCAATATAAGGGAGTTAAAGAGAAACTAGAAAAAATACAAAATGACAGGAGATCGAAAGAACTTTGTAGGAAAAACCGACGTAGCGTCGTTTAATGAAATTCATCGTAACACCAAAAACCGATTATCAAAAAAAATAGACATAAATATGTTAATATTGTTCAATCAAATATATCTGAATGAAGATATGGTGCCTATATATATATATATATATATATATATATATATAGATAGATAGATAGATAGATAGATAGATAGATATATGGTGGACTCTTCTATCGTAAACAATACATGAGGGTCAACTGTGGATGGTGCCTTTTATGCTAGCAAGGATATTATGGAGAAAATCAGGTAAGGAAAAAACATATTTCATTTGTGCATTCTTAAGTGTAATACTAGTCCAGCCTCGCTACGGGTGACAAAACCACACTGATAGATAAAGTTTGTTAAAGCAGGATTTTGATGATGTCTCTGCTTCAGAGCTTGAAGAAGCTGATCACAGTGCTTCAGTCTTCTATTTTCAAAACCCTTTAACTTAATGAAACATGACTTACGCCACTCCTTTCGGTTTAATGCTTGGGCTTCCCAGGTTTTCAGATCAAACTTGAGACGTCTCAAGTTGTCATTCAATTTGTCTTTGCAGCGTATGAGTGGACAGCCAAACTGAACGCTTGGGGTTTGGTAG
>OZ010607.1:46859537-46882037 GCA_963932145.1 Acanthosepion lycidas | reverse complement strand
TTTTTTGCAGGTGGATGCAGTTAATATATTTGTTTTCTACTAGTTTGTCTTCTACGTCTTCTATGTCTTCTACTAGTAGAAAACACAAATATATATATATATATATATATATATATATATATATATATATATATATTCCTTGAGAGGCAGAGGGAGATAGAGTTGGAAAGAGCGGAACAAGGTGTTGGTGACGGAGGACAAAGAGACAAATCTTTATTTATATATCACAGATCGAGAAATAGACAATTTATACGACCTTGGGGATAATTTAGACAAACATATTCCTGTGTTGGCTATTCATCCCAATTTAATATTAAAACCCGTCCATCGACCTGAACAATCGAGAATTTAGTCGTTGTGTCTGGGAACGTCGTCCGTGAAAGCTCATTAGAGTAGATAGGTCGAGGAGAATTTCCGCATGAAAACCGTATCACTGTTGGTTGGATGGGCACATTTCGCATAGATTTCAAGCGGGAGAAAGAAACACCAATTGAGCTTGTAACCTAGGGCTGGGTACTTCCGAGAACTGAGTGAAAACTTTGTCAACTTATGAAACTGCCGAAACATAAGACAAACACACACCCACACACACACACACACACACACATACACACATATATATATATATATATATATATATATATATATATATATATATATATATATGTATGTATGTATGTATGTAATGTATAAATATATAAACAAATAAATTCAAAATTACTTCATATGGGGAATAGTCTATTTCGGCAGATGATGATATTGGTCTTCTGTCTAGTCCAACCTGGTGTGGAATGAGTTCACGTCTCTAAAGTTAGATGAGGCAGGAAGTAGAATTTAGCTGCCAAAGCTTACAAATCAAAGAAAACCCAACTTGCCGAAAACATGATGACATTGTGCTATGTCGAAAGTACTGGGAATAAAAGAAATATCTATCAACACGGTGATTTTCTCTCGTCCTTCTGTAACTACACCAAAAAAGCTTATCATTAAATATAAAAGGACCCAATTAACAATAAGTAAACAGAACTTAAAATTATTCAACGAAACATGTCTCAATATATATATATATATATATATATATATATATATATATATATATTAACTAGACTAGAGTTTGCATATTTCAATGTTTCATTCAGACGAAAGGCACGAGGTAGCAGTCAGGGGAAGGTAGAAATGAAAGAATTTTTATTAAAAAAAGACGAATATTATTCTCATGCTCTGACTTTCTCTCAACTTCAGATAAGTGGATAGCTGTCTTCCACAATCTCTCTTCCTCTTTATATGCACCATGAGGTTTAATTTTTCGAAGTCCTCGTTCTAGGTCTTAATAAGTTAAAAAATTTTGTTATCTTTCCTCAACCTTGTTCCACCATTCATTTACTCAAACTCAAACGTAGGTTATGCATCGCTTGCCTCTGTTCCTCTTGGCTTCAATCTGTCCTGTGAGTATCAAATTTTCCAAGCCCCCTTTCCTCATTATGCGCCCGATAAAGTAAAATTGTTTTCCCTTATGTTAAGTATAAGTGTCCTTTTTGTTTTCCTTTTCTCTAAAACTTCGTCGTTACTCACATGATTGGTCCGTGGTATTCTCAGCATCCTTCTGTAGAACCACATTTTTGTTGCTTAAAGTCTCGTCATCGTTGAGAAGGACTGATATTATATAACAGCTCAGTACTCTTGTTTTTTTCTTGAAGCCTAGTCTAGTTAATATATATATATATATATATATATATATATATATATATATATATATATATATATATATATATATATTAGGAGTAATGAATATCGGCTTGGATTGAGGAATCGGAGAGCTGAGTTCGAATTCCAGTCTTATCTATTACATTCACTTACGTGCTAATACACATGGGAATGGTGTGAATCCTCTTCTTCTCCCTCCAGCTATGGGTAAATAGCAGGACAGACTGCCTTGGATGGCAACTGGTCTAGGAGAAGGACAACTCTGACTTCAAAACCTGCAGAGGATCGTTTAGGAACCTTGTGGCACGTAGTGCACCAGGTCTCTATTCGCCCCTTCAAAAAGTGTGGATGGTCCTGCACGAAACCTTCACCACTATAATGAAATCTCATGTGCTGTTGTCGGGCTGTTGGTTTCTTGGGGACTGATCTGCTTGACCCTCGTACGTCGGATTCGAGCGATATATATATATATATATATATATATATATATATATATATATATATATATATATATATATATAGTGTAATGTAATGATGGGACTGGTAATCCGTGTGGATAATTCCAAAGAGGATGTGATCCAGAGAGCTCAATAATGAATAATTATTTATATTGATGTACATTTCAAATTATGTGCTTTTCCATTTTCCCCGTGGGACGTCTAAATATGATGACTCACTCTTCCTTCTTCATCTCTCCACCTTACTTTATGCTTTCTTTCCTCTTCCTCTTCCCTCCCCCCTCACCTGCTTTACTATTTGTTTCCTTTTTTTCTTTTTTCTTCCTGTCTAAAAATTATTTAAGAGCTCAAGTTGTCTGGCCTCTTAACTGAGTACACTTGAACCTAAGTACATTATTAAGGATGGTTTTAAAAAACAACCTTATCCCTATTTACATTTCCAAGACGGACCTTTCCATAATCCTCCAACCACCTCTGTCACATTATATCAATCTAAAACTATCCCTCAGAAATTGTATTAAAAATAATAGAAACCTATTCTTTTATAACTGGAGATGTGACCTGGTAAAGCAGGAAAAATATATTTTCTGGGGAAATAAATTATAGTCATGGAAACTTAAGGTTGCCTCTTTCTTAATTATTTAATAATAATAATAATAATAATAATAATAATAATAATAATAATAATAATAATAATAATAATAATAATAATAGGTTGGTGCCAAAATAATGTCGTTTTCTCACATAGTAACATATGTGAAAAAACGACATTATTTTGGCACCAACCTAATAATAATAATAATAATAATAATAATAATAATAATATACAAAATAATTGTTCTGACAAGTACAGAGATACAAAAAATTGTTCTGACAAGTATAGCCCACACTTTACGAATGGCTTTATCTATATAGTAATTTTTTTTTTTTTTGTCATGATGCCATTTCTAACCTTAGGTCTCTAAACGGGACCCGGAAAGTAATGTGTAAACGCCAGAAATCAAAGGAAAAAAAAAAAATAATATATATATATATATATATATATATATATATATATATGTAGTATAACAAATTGTTGAAAAAAGTTTTTGTGACGCATTTCATCGGACTTGCCACGTCTACACATGCGCGCGAAAAAGAGAAACGCTCGTAGATTCAAAATTTTTTAAAGAATATTTTGAAGAATTTCTTTCCCTTTTTTTTTTTTTTTTGAAAGAATATTTTTTTAAATAATATTCTTCAATCTAGCAAGATTCCTCTGTAATCTTTTTCTTTTCTCTCCATCCCTTTTGTCCCTTTCTATTCCACATTGTTACAACAGAAAATCTACCAAGAATGGAGATATATTGCAAGAACCTGGACGCAAATTTACTGAACTACTGATCAAGGCACTTTTCAGGCATTTTCGTCTTAATGAATTATTTTCTCTTTTAATCAAAGTAGTATTCAATATGTCAATGCGTTGTGTATGTTGCTTTTTAAAATGTTCCTTTTGTGTTCATATTGTCTTTTTTAAAACCTTTTTTGAGCTTTTTCCAATGTATTAATTCTGGCAATGCCTGCATTTGATAGAGTAAATTCCTCTATGGCTTATTGTTTTGGTTTTTATTGATTAAGTCTTTGATTGTTTTAGATGTAGTTGGGAGAAATTTTACGTTGAGTTTAGATAAACTCTTTTTGGTTGTTGTTGTGGTAGAGTTAGTGGGTAGAATAAATTTCGTTTTTTTTTTTTTTGTTATCTTTTTTTTTTTTTTTTGATCCGCTGGGTTTGCCAGGAAGGACAGCTCTTCTATTTTAGAATATTTATGAGCTTTTTGATATAAAATAGGGTACTGTAAGATTTTGAAACTATTTTCCATATATTTGTCCTCTTCATGTAAATACTGAAGCCTGCAAATTCAGAGTTCTTTTCAAATAACCTCTTCAATCTTTGATAGCAATATAACTTTCGCTTTCCATTTATCTCACTTACTTCATATTTTCTTTCTCTTGATAAACGTTTATCTCTTTGATCGTTTATTTTGAGCTTGTTTTTTTCTCAAAGCATCGTGATTTTGTAAAATTAATAAAAGTAAAATAAATATTTGTCCGGTGAGGCTGACTGACAACAAATTGATCTCCCTGAATTAAACGAAAAATATATCATAAAGAGAAAATGAATTTGTTTGTGAAAAACTTTTTGATATAATAATAATAATAATAATAATAATAATAATAATAATAATAATAAGAAGAAGAAGAAGAAGAAGAAGAAGAAAGAGGAGGAGGAGAATAATAATAATAATAATAATAATAATAATAATAATAATAATAATAATAATAATAATAATAATAATAAAAATAATAATAAAAATAATAATAATAATAATAAAAATGTGGAGGAGGAGGAGGAGAAGGAGAATAGTAATAATAATAATAATAATAATATTAATAAGAATAATAAGAATACTAATAATAAGAAGAATACTACTACTACTACTAATAATAATAATAATAAGAAGAAGAAGAAGAAGGAGGAGGAGGAGGAGAATAATAATAATAGTAATAATAATAATAATAACAATAATAATAATAATAATAATAATAATAATAAGAAGAAGAAGAAGAAGAAGAAGAAGAAGAAGAAGAAGACCGATGAATTTAATTCCGTTACACACGTTTAACGTCGTGTTCACATTTTTTTTTTTTGAGAGTACAAATGGATGTACGGAGCGTTATTTAATCAACATTCCCGCCAAGTTCTTTTTTGCAAGCCCAAACACTGAATGCAAATACAATGATTGAAACAATGAGCGTCTGGGCAGAGCGTCTGGGCAGAGATCTTTTGCTAGCAAACTAAACAAGAAGAAGAAGAATACATTACTACAATATAATTTCATTCTTGTTGACCGGGGCAGCTTTTTTTTTTTTTAAACTTGTTACTATTTCTATAATACAATTCCTAAACTTACTAGTAAAATAAATAAAATATGATTTATTTTTTCATGGAAGGGTTATGAGCTCCACAAAAATTAATTAAAATAGGGTGCTCATCAAAAGCTTTTTCGTATCAAAAGCTGCGCAGTTTTACGCAAAAGCCATCGAAGAGCCGTCAGCTAAACGGCAAAAAGTTATTGAAAACGACGGTGAACAGAATTGGGCTGGTCTTTTTGGATTCAAACGAAATATTTCAGTAGTATTAATTTCGCACGATTTCACGATCAATTCGAAAATCAGTGACAATAAATCAACAATTAAAATCAGTTGTTGTTTTTTTTTCTCTCTGAAAAAGATTACTACCGTTCATAGCAACCAAAATTCAAAATTTGATGATTATGCAGATTCCACTGTATTCACTACTGAAATGATGGGTATCTTCTATATCCGTCGTGAAATATGCCATTAGATGCCCTACTACTTTTTTAACAATGATGTTCACACTGTACAACACCCAAGAGCCACTCGTAGGGATGCAAATTCAGAGTTCTTTCCATAATAACCTGTTCATTCTTTGATAGCTTTTGCTTTCCAGTTATCTCACTTACTTCATATTTTCTTTCTCTTGATAAACGTTTATCTCTTTGATCGTCTATTTTCAGTTCATTGCCTCATTTCTTACTTTTCTTAGAGCAGCATATTTCAACCAATGCGCCCGGGCGTACTAACGCGTTCGGGAGCGTAGTCAGCAGAGTAAAAAGCAAAGTATATGGAGATATGCAAGGAAGACAACGGCTGAACCTACACTTGAACAGTTTAAAATTTTAGTGATGGGGGAAAAGTCATCTTTGGAGTTGATTCCACAAAGCACCGGTTCGTAGAAAAAGCTGCCCGAACGGAACTAACATTTCATCAATGGAATTCTAAGAGAATCAGGCTGGTTTGCTGCAATGAGTGTGGTGTGTCAAGTCTTGTCTGCGACGTTTAGAACAGGGGGAACTAAGGAATGTAGTTCATCTGGACACTTTCCATAGAGTGGTTTGCTATGTTTCGTCTGTGAGAATGAAACAGCAAGATGGAAATTAAATCGTCACCCGCAAGGACGCGGAAACGCATTTGAACTCTATCGAGACTGGCCATATATGATAGCAGTACTCCATTTTCTAAATTCTTAATAAGGAGCTGAAGTATAGATTAATGATTAGTTAGTCAGATATGTCAACGTATTGACACAAGACGTAAGTCCACAAGATATCTCGTGGGTATCAAACTACAAGGTCCCTTACTCTTAATATTAGGTTTTCTATTTTAGTTATTCTACAATTGCCTCCTGGTTTAAAAAAAATAAAAACAGGTTGAGAAACATTGGCTTAGATTGTAGACGACATATTTCGCTATTGCAAAGAATGTTCAAATTTTTGTGTCATATTTTAATCATCTGTTGCAGCGTCTCCCGAACACTTAAATTACGAAAAGGTTAGTGCTTTGGTAATAGAAAAGAAACGAAACCTTGAATGACGAGCTCAGGATACGATACAAGAAACGCTTAGATTATAAATGAAAGATGAAAAAAATATATAAATGAAGGAACGTAAATAAAGCTAAAAAGGAAAAAAAAAACGTTATTGATAAACGAATAATTGAATTTATACGGGAAAATTAAATAGAGAATGAATCGGACTTCAAAGGTAGAATGCGAGGAAAAAAATCTAAAAATTGTGAAAATAATTAAGAAAAAAAAAATGCGAAACAAAAAAACAGAACAAAGGACAAAGTAAATGTCTGAATAAATAAAGAGAAGAAAATAGAAATTCAAGAAATGCAGAAAAAAATATCGTTTAAAAACGAAGCTAAGTAAAGAGAATTTCAGAGAACAAAAAAAAAAAAGAAAAAGAAAAATTGCAAATTTGACAAAAGAAAAAAAATACAGACATTTAAAAGAAAATCCAGCGATTTTCAACAAACAAAGCAAACTTTCGAAACTTTTAGCGATGAATGGAATTCCATGATGTAAATTAAAAGAATGCGAAATATATATTAATTTTCATTGCTATCATTATTTTTTGTTAGATGAATCGTTAACAACAATTACAGCAGCGTTGGGCAATTGGCGATACCCTCATTGGCGATACCCTCAATGATCAAATGCTCAGTTAAATCTTTGGGTGGAATTCATAATTACACATGTGTATTAGCAATTTTATAAAATACACCCCCTCCAATGCACGAAAATACATGATATATATTGACTCAAAAAGAAAAAATATCTGAAAATAGAAAATATTAAAGCTATACTTTAAATCTAACGGTTTATATATATATATATATATATATATATATATATATATATATATATATATATATACACACAGTAGCGGCCATAATATAAGGAACGGAAACAACAAAGACATAAATATGTGTATTACTTAAAAAGTAATGCATGATTAGCAATGAAATTTTTACCGAATAAATATTAGGGTGTAATGCATAAATATTATACAAAGTTACAAAAAATTACATAATAGTTTTTTTTTTTTTAAATAAAGTTTAAATGGAACAAAGGAAATAAGATGCTGGACAAAAGTTGAGGAACGATGTTAATAATTTGCATAAACCTTTAATTTACATTGTTAATAAACTCGATGGAGCTTTTCAACAATAAGTAAAAGTTCATTTATCATTAGGACTTTATTTTTAAGCAATATGGCAAATTCTACACGCAAAATGCTCTCTTTTGAAGAATATATGGTTCATATACAAGTGTGATAGATAAATTGTCGTTTCAGTTACACATAAAAATTCACTGATTTCTCATTTTGAGAGATATATTTACAAATATTGCACAAAAATAATTTGAAATGCTAAAATCGCCATTGGCCTTAACCACGGCCTCCACATGACTTCGTAATCTCCTGCAACTCTTTTGGACGGTCTCCTTATTTAAGTTGGTAAATGCTGTCATAATACTTGCCTTCATTTCATCTTTGGTGTTACTAGGTGTTTTGTTAGTCAATCGCTCCACTGCACCCGACTCATAATTATCAAGGGGGTTGCGGTCTGTGGAATTAGGTGGCGAGATGTAAGTTGTGGTATGGTCGCATAAATTGTCTGACAGCTACCACTGGTTTCTCCTGCTTGTATGGCATGGTATACAATCCTGTTGACTTTGAATTAAACGTAGGTGACATTCGATTGGTTAAACACGGCAAAGCGCACAAGGCTATTTTTATTTTTTATTTTTTTCAATTAAATTAATCGTTCACACGCCAGTAGTTTAACATGAGCAGAGCAGACACATTTGTAGTTTTGAAACATAATTGTAATTGTGTAGCGATTTTTAACATGTTTTTGTTTTAATATCCTAATATAAATAATATTTAGCTCTACGCTCTAATGAAGCCTCTTTTAAATTAAACGTTACGTACAGTGGAATTATACTCCATTTATTCTCCTTTTACCTATATATATATATATATATATATATATATATATATATATATATATATATATATATATCTGTGTGTGAAAAGTGTGTGTATATAAATATAAATAAATATATATTTGTATATAAATATATGCGTATATAAATATAAATAAATATATATATTTGTCTGACGATCGCAAAAGCGTGAAACCCAGGGTCACAAACTCACATCAATCCAACCAAATATATATATATAATCTGTTTCATGCTTAAACGCAATCGCCAGGCTTCGTGAGTTGTGTTTTGCTTCGACTACACACACACACACACACACACACACACACACGCACACACACACACACATATGTGTGTGTGTGTGTGTGTGTGTGTAATCGATGCAAAACACAACTCACGAAGCCTTAGTGTTACTATGCGTATATGTATGTATTAGCCAGTGATGCATTATGGGTAGGTCTAATTTATTATTACAGCGAATATTAGGTAGGCGTTTCGAATTATTCTATGTCCCATTGAGTGCCAGTAATTGTGGATGTGAATGCATCACTAGCCAACGTATATAAATAGTCGAATCACAACACAACAACGTCTAGGGCTTGACAATTGTCTTTAAGAATGAAACAATCGCTTGGTGTTGACCTCAATGTCCACACACACACACACACACACACACTCATATATATATATATATATATATGTTGAATTATGTCGTCATTTGCTATGTATGACAACACAGAACTTTACTTTGGAACTGAAAACTAAATTACCACTATACAGATGAGTTGATTATAGTGATAAGTTATTTCTAAATCCATGCACCATTTTTGGGAAGAATGGATAACAAAGAAATACTTCGCAGTGTGCCACAGAGTCTCTAACCATCCGTCCACAGGTTTGAATTGGTAGTTTTGCTTTTACCTCATTGCGCACAGTGACCGAAAAAGAATCGACCGGAATTTGAATACGGTTCGGTGGTTCCACTTACTACACCGATAAGCATCACCCTCTCTGCACATCCATATCGGACATCTCTCTCTCTTTCTCTCTCTCTCTCTCTATCTCTCTCTCTCTCTCTCTCTCTCTCTCTCTCTCTATATATATATATATATATATATATATATATATATATATATATATATATATGCCGGCTGTAACAGTAAAATTGTTCAAATTGTGTAACATCATAATTATCCATTCCATAAAATGTTCTGTATCTAAAAATAAGGCTAATTGAGTTTCTTTTTCCCATGATTTTAGAGGAGACCTTTAGCGATCTTGACACCATTTGTCGTAAGAATCACGGAAAACCCCTTTGAGTTATTCAGCTAGAAAGAGAACAGATCAAAGTCGTTTTTTGTCAGCCCCACAACTGAGCAGACAATATCATGAGGATGAATAGAACTAAAAAAAATAGGGAACAGTCGATAGGAAAACTGGATCAGAAGATCATAACAGGAAGAGAGATGATCATTTTAACTAAAGAGATCAATTAGAAAAGATCCAACTCAGTCCACAGAGAGAGGAGTTTCCGCTACATTAGTCGAAGGAGCAGTGAAATAAGACTTGAAAATGAAAACGTACGTGAAACTATGAGGCAATTTTTTTTAGTCCAGGACAGAAAGTGAGTATGCTAGAGAAGGTGAGGACCATTTTGAATAAGGTGGTAAATGATCCTGGAATATATATATATATATATATATATATATATATATATATATATATATATTTGCACTTTATATCATTCCTTCATGAGCTTCCGATTCGTAGCTATGATGTCATTTTCATTTATGATCGATTTCATTACAATTATCCTGTTATGTTTGGAGGATAATAAAGATTCTTATTGCTGAAAGTAGAGTCCACTAGCGTTATACAGACCTCGTAAAATTCCAGTAAGATATCTTCAATCATTTCTAAGATACAACGGACCTTAGACCTTAATCCAACAGTTGGACAATTTTTCTCTTACATGATTTGGACAATTTTGCTGTTACACTTTGTATATAAATGACAACGTCGAAATTATTCGTACACCCATCCGTTCTGAATAGCTTTGTCCATTTCTCAGAATCTAATACTGCTACTATTATAGTTTTTTTTTATATGTTAATAACCACAAAAAGAAATATAAAACTCAATTTTGAAAAAAAAATCGGTTAAATACATGAAATTTTACAGATGAATTATGGAAATGGCAAAATTACATTATGAAAATTACACTGTGAAAATCACTCTCTAAAAAACAGAAAAAAACAACAATTTTAACTATATTAATAGTCAATAAAATCGCTTCTCGTCTTTAAAACTTGCTGCAACCGTTTTATAAAGTCTTTGATGAGATTTGAACAAATCTTTTCTGGGATTTTCTTCCATTCTTCAATGGTTACACGTTGTATTTCCTGAATGGTTTTTGGTGACCGACGATTTATTCGAAATTTCAATTCTTGCCATAAATTTTCAATAGGATTCAAATCAGGATTCATTGTAGGCCATGACAGACCTGTTATTTGGATCACTATCCTGCTGGAAAGTAAATCGCCGACCGAGATGAAGATTTTGCGCTGATAGTTGTAGATTTTCATCCATAATTTTGATTACTCCTCGTATTGCAATTAATTTTTCCAGTCCCCCTTGAGCTAAAACAACCCGTAAATTACATCTAGCCGCCTCCACGTTTTAATGTTGCCACTGTGTTCTTTGGGAGGAAAGCCTTACCTTGCTTGCGCCAAATTTTCTGGACATCATTAGGTCCCAAAAACTCAATAGTACTTATTCCCCAAAAGCAATAATCTTTTGTTCACTCCACAATACTTGTTCCCAAAAGCAATTATCTTTGTCCAAGAATCATTTGACAAAATTATCCGACCAACAATTTGACATGGTAAGTGAAGTGGGATTAATTGTGGTTGGTTTCCAAACAACCCACTTCTATTCAAACAAGGTTGTATTGTGCGAGTACTTAGGGTGATGGCCATCATATCGAAAGTTTTGGCGATGTCTTTCAAAACAACGTTTGGTTTTATATTAACCTCGTGACACAGTTTTCGTGAAGATATCGTTGTCAAATTGCGTTATCTTCCACGTCCAGGCAAATTCTCTCCCGTCCCAAACTATTTAAATTTATTTATAACGGACTGTGGGGTAGATCTAGGGATAGCTAACCGGTTTGAAATAGAGCCGTACTACATCCCGACTTGTGGAAGTTAATAATTTTCTGTCTCAAGTTAACGCTAACTCTTTTCTCTTCCCCAATGTGTTGTTAACGTAAGAATAACAATGGTGACACTCTAAGTACCACATGATTTCGTTTACTGGAATTATCACAAATATTCTACTGAATAAATAGTCTAGAAGGCTTCGCCGGTGACAATTACTTATACTTACACGAATCAATCAATTTAAAACGGTATTTTTTATTATAAAAATAATCTTATCTTTCCCTATTTTGCATAATTCGCCTGTCAAATTTGTTGCGTTTAACCTACTGTTTTGAAAATTAAGTTTTATATTCTTTTAGGTGCGTATTAAGATTAAAAAAAAACTGGCATGATACGGGCATTAAATTCTGAGAAATGAATAAAAGAATACAGAATTGAAGGGAGAAAGAATAATTTCGTCGTTGACTGTATATCTAACTGTCTATATCTATCTATCTATCTATTAGGTTGGTGCAAAAATAATGACGTAATAATGTCGTTTTTTGACGTTAAAACATACGTCAAAAACGACATTATTACGTCATTATTTTTGCACCAACCTAATATCTATCTATATTGACTCCATAAACTCAAGCGCCCTACGAGGCTGGTATCCCGCTCTCACCCTTCCACTGTCGAAACTCCTAAATGTAGCTTCATGTCTCGCACCTCTCGTCTGTGGAACTCACTTCCCTATTCCAGTTTCCCTGAGAGCTATAATCTCCAACTATTCAAATGTAATGTCAATCGACATCTCCAGTTACCTTGATCTATCCACTATCCTTCTCCTCATCCTTTCCTCTATCACTCCTATCTGATCTTGCTCCAGATCTTCTGTAACCCCTTGTGTCCTAGTGGCGTCTCGCCTTGCTTGGGGTGAAACGCTTAAAAAAAAAATCTATGTATTTTTAAATTTCTAAGTCCGATGAATTGGATTGTTTTTACGATTCCAAAGGAATAAATTATGACCATGGAATATTAGTGTTTAAGCCTTTTTATTATATCCTTACTCTGTCCTGGACATTGAGTTCTACCTGGATTCTATCCTCTTGGAATATTTTTTATACAAATATTTATGTATGTGTATGTATGTATGTATATATATTTATATATTTTAGATATATGATTGCATATGTATGTGTATATTTACCACTAATATTATATATATATATATATATATATATATATATATATATATATATATATATATATATATATATATTGTTCTCTTACTTAATGGAAGCTCAAAATGAACCAATCAATTAAAAATCAATTAAAATTAAATTGTTGCTTTTTTTAAGGCTTCCACTCTATACACTTAATTGCAGTTGCAATTATAAATTGAATTTTAGAAGCATTAGAATCAGAAAATTTTCAGTTACTGGAGTCCTGGCGTTAAAATTGAATCATAACGCGCCAAAAGGCTGCATATCTATTCGGCTCAATCTTCCCTCACTATTTGTTCCTTTCTCTTTTCTTTCTCCCCTTCCCCTCTTCCTTCCTCTGTTTCTTTCTCCCTCTCTCGTTCTCTTTCCTTCTCTCTCTACCCTTCACCATCTACTCTTCTTTCTCTCCTTCCCTCTCACCTTCTCCCTCTCCCATTCTCTCTCCCCTTTTCCCTCTCCCTTCTCCGTCTCCTATTGCCTCTCCCTTTCTCCTACTCCTTCTCCCTTCCCCTTCTCTCACTCTCGCCTTCTCTCTCCTCCTTCCCCTCTCCTCTTCCCTCCCTTCTTCTTTGCCACTTCCGCTTCTCTCCCTCGCCTTCTCTCCCCTTCTCCCTTCTTCCTCTCCCTTCTCCGTTTCCTCTTCTCCCTCTCACCTTCTCCCTCTCCCATTTCTCTCTCACTTTTCTCGCTCTCCCCTTCTTCTTATCCCTGTCTTTCTCTCCCTTCTCTCTCTTTTCCTTCTTCTCCGCTTCTCCGTTTCCCCTTTCTCTCACCTCTTTTCCTTCTCCCCTTTTCACTCTCCCTTCTCCGTCTCTTATTCTCTTCCCTCTTCTTCTACTCCCTTTCTCCCTTCCCCTTCTCTCACTCTCGCCTTCTCTCTCCCCCTTCCCCTCCCCACATCCCTCCCTTCTTCTCTCTTCCCCTTTCCCTCTCCCACTCGCATCTCCTCCCCTTCTCCTTTTCCTCTTCCCCTTATCCCCTTCTCACATTTCTCTCTCACCTTTATCACTCGCCCCTTCTCCCCATCCACATCCCCGTCTTCCTCTCCCTTCTCTCTCACCCTTCTTCTCCGCTTCTCCGTTTCCCCTTTTTCTCACCTCTTTTCCTTCTCCCCTTTTCACTCTCCCTTCTCCGTCTCTTATTCTCTTCCCTCTTCTTCTACTCCCTTTCTCCCTTCCCCTTCTCTCACTCTCGCCTTCTCTCTCCCCCTTCCCCTCCCCACATCCCTCCCTTCTTCTCTCTTCCCCTTTGCCTCTCCCACTCGCATCTCCTCCCCTTCTCCTTTTCCTCTTCCCCTTATCCCCTTCTCACATTTCTCTCTCACCTTTATCACTCTCCCCATCCACATCCCCGTCTTCCTCTCCCTTCTCTCTCACCCTTCTCCGCTTCTCCGTTTCCCCTTTTTCTCACCTCTTTTCCTTCTCCCCCTTTTCTCTCTCCCTTCTCCGTCTCCTATTCCCTCTCCCTTTCTTCTTCTCCCTTCCCCTTCTCTCACTCTCGCCTTCTCTCTCTCCCACTTCCCCTCCCCTATTCCCTCCCTGTGAGCAGGTATTACACAATGTAAGTCAGAAACTCGACTAAAGAGTTACAGGATGTGGAGGAATAAGTAACAGAATCATAAATACTACTTGGGTAGAGGAAAGAGTAATCAGGAGGGCAGTAGATAGCGATTGACACTGCATTTAAATTTTTGAGGATTTAAATTCAACTGCAAACTGATGAGATTACAACACCTGGTTAGGATTACGCTCAAATTGTAAAGTGGAGGTACCATAGCAAAGATTTCATCAGAACAATCAGAAAAGACAGAAAGACAAACTTACGTGTATATATATATATATATATATATATATATATATATATATATATATATATATTGCTACTGGAATTTTCAAGAGGATAAAGATCCAGTGAGAGTTCTATGTCAGAGACAGGGCAATAATTATTATATAATGAAAAACAAACACTTAAAAAACATTACGTGATATTTATGTCGCTGAGGTCGGTAAAAACGGCCTCGAATCTTCAGATCTATAGTCTGAGTTCATTTTTACCGTGTTCAACGAAATAAATATCTCCTCATGGTCTTTGAAGTGTTTATTATATATATATATATATATATATATATATATATATATATATATATATATATATATATATCGGAGAGCTGAGCTCGAATTCCAGTCGTGTTCCTTACATTCACTTACGCGCAAATCCTATATTTCTTCCCTCCCGCTCGTGTATGGGAAAAATGACTTATTCACAAAAAAAGTTTTAATG
This sequence comes from Acanthosepion lycidas, assembly GCA_963932145.1. NCBI lineage: Eukaryota > Metazoa > Mollusca > Cephalopoda > Sepiida > Sepiidae > Acanthosepion > Acanthosepion lycidas. Next base: position 46,866,874 of record OZ010607.1, on the reverse strand, counting down.
CAAAAAAAATATAACTTTTTAGAATCCAAAATACATTTCTGATTTAAAACAACAAACTTCGTGTTGATAAACTGTAAAAAATTGTAAAGTGGAGTTACCATAGCAAAGAGTTCATAAGAACAATTGCCATGAATGTATTTATAGAAAAGACAGAGAGACAACCTTACGTGTGTATATATATATATATATATATATATATATATATATATATATATATATATATATATATATATACTGTGTTTGTATGTGTATGTGTATGATTGAGTGAGTGATTTAAAGAGCGAGAGAGAGAGTGAAGGAGGTATGGAGAGAGAGCACTGATTGTCGGATAGTAATCGGCAAAATCATCGGATCGATCAAAGAATGGATACTTGTCGTTGGCTGTTAGATAGATACGACTGGCGAAAATCATGCGCTTTCAGCGACTGGCTTAAACAGTCTTCGCGTCCGGGGAGGAGGCGGGCGTACGGCGTAAATGGCGACTGAACAACTCGCCTTCTCCAAATTTAGCAATGAAACGAAATTCGTAAAAACACGTTTTGATTTGTTCACGTTCAATTTAGCGAAGATCTCTTCGTCTGAAAAAAAAAAAAAAACTGAAATTATTTCATTTCTATGACGAAGGAGAGAGTAAACAAGCATTAAGGATGCGTTGAAATATCCAAGGTTAACAATATTCGGATAGATTTTCTTCTCGCCTTCCCTTTCTCCCTTTCCTCTTCTCTCTCTCACTCGACTTCTCTCTCTGCCCTTCTCCCTTTCCCCTTCTCCCCTCCCTTTCTCTCTCCCCTCATGTCTTTACCCTTTCTCTTCGCTCCTCTTATTTATTATTACTATTATTTTAACTACCTTCACTCCTCGGCAATGTTTAAAAAGCAAAGATGAAAATTGTAATAAAACCCAAAGACATGAGAAAAATGAACTTATTCATTTCTTATTAAACATTTACAAAAAAAAAAAATATATTAAAACCTATTTATTGATTAGATTGTTTATTTAAAAGAATAATGTCATATTTAGATTCTAAAATTTAATACAATTAGAACTAATGCAATATTTAGCATTAACAAATTTATCTCTATCTAGAAAAGGCAGGATTCGTGTGTGTGTGTGTGTGTGTGTGTGTGTGTGTGTGTGTGTGTGTAATGAATGCACGGCCGTAATTTTTGACGGATTTGCACCAAAATGCTCCAAGTTATTGGAGAGGCCAAGACCGACTTTGCATTTCCAAACTCCCATCAATAGTAAAAATAATCGATTTTTTCATGCTTCCACGGCAGTTTTCATGTAGTTTATGTCCATTTTGTACTGGCCAGAGTGAGAGCCAATAGCTAACTGACACGAAAGTTAACTAGCATGCTAGCATGCAAAAAAATCAATAGCTGCATTCGTCACAAGTGGGAAAAATTTAAATCTGCATGGCACTTTACTTCAATTGGCTCATTCGCTTGCTTCAACTCAACGTTGATTCTTATTCCGCAGAATTGGGTTGGATGTGAAAAAGTAATCGTTGTTAACATTCTTTTTTCATTAAGTTTTTCCAGTTACGAGTTCTTTTTTAAAGCTGAACGTTTTGTGTTCATTTTGTTTAGTTCTTTTTTCGTAACAGATTTAATGTTTAGTATAGAGCTTAGAAAAAATTCGCAGTGTGAGATAGGCAAGAAGTAAGACATGTAGCAACATCAGCAGGGCAAATGGCACTCCTTTAAAGGCAAGGAAGGGCAAAAATATTTTAAGTCAAGTAATAGCTGTATGAGTCGTACGATTTTTGAATCAAGCACGGGCAACGCCGGGCCATGCTGCTAGTGAAGGTATAAATATGAAAGCATTTCTTTCTTTATTCATAAACATTTCAGTCAGTTCCGTTCCTGATGTATGTTTAGAGAGATTTTTTCCCTGCCTTAGGTTGAAATTTCTTTCTACAGCAGACCAGTTACCATCCAAGCTATTTGTGGGCTGAGGAGAAGAGAATTCATACCTTTCCCACGGATAATAGTACGTATGTGAATGTAAGGGATTCGACTGGAATTCGAACTCAGTTCTCCGATTCTTCAATCGGAGCCGCTATCTATTACTCCACCGTGCCTGTATACTATTGCTAAATTATAAAAATAGATGAATGAAGTATTCTCCGCCATGTTGTAGTACCGACGTAACACATCAATCTAGTACTTTTCCTTTCTTTCTAATGAAGATTTCCCGGTTCTGACTAAATTATTTAGGTTTGAGAAAGTATCTTTATATATGCATGTTGTATTTTCTGTCATCTTTTAAAACATTTCCCAGATAATTAAATTTTTACATTTTTTTTTTTATTTATTTTGGCGCCTTTAATTTATAGCTGACATCCTCGGATGCGTCGCTTGATATTTTTTTTTCACTATTAATGGTTAGTCCTTTCTTGCCGCTTTCCTTATCATTTACCATTTTATAAATTTCAAATCAATTGGCAACTGGACGACATTTTGCCAACCATTCCAATAAACATTAGGTTGGTGTAAAATTAATGACGTAATAATGTCGTTTTTTGACGTATTTTTAACGTCAAAAAACGAGATTATTACGTCATTATTTTCCACCAACCTAATATTTTATTTAAGTATAATAGTGTAAATAGTGTAAATAAGCAATCTTTTAAATAAATAGTTTTTATTATTTTTGTTGTCAATTCTCAAGAACAAAGAAAACGTCTAAATTCACTTTTATATCTTTACGTTCTATTACAATTCTGCTACTCGCTTTATAAAACAATAAACTTTGCTGAGGATAAAAGCGGCGTCATGGGAAAACCCATCCGTTTGCTACAACTATTTTTTTTTTTTAGATAATCGGCATTTCAATTTTCGTTTGCGTTCGATTAATTATATTGTGGCGATATTGACGGCCTAAATCAACCCGTACATTTTTAACTTTATGAATATGTAAGCAAACGCAAAAGCAGCAAGAGAAACAACAAGCAACACAAAACGGTTTTATAACAAGATTAATATTTATATTTGTATAATGATGTACAAGCATAGGGGTTGCTGTTTTTTCCTGGTGTTATGTCCCTTTGACTGATTTAAAAATTTTACGAAGTATAAATTATTAAAATTTTTACTAACCATTTTTTTTTATGTGCTCATAAAAGTTGAATGAAGTTGACGCTTAAAATGTTCACTGTTAGATAATTGAAAGAATTCTGTAAAGCTGAGAATATGTTGAGTAAACTTTTACCTTCAGAAGAGCTGAAGGAGTGAATGTTCTGTAATGCTTGTAATTAAGTTTCCATTGCTTGTAATTGAATAATCGTAATCGTTTTTGCACAGATACCGACATTGATAAAAAAAAGTGTCAACGGGATGCTAAAATATTGATCTTTCGCTATGTCAGAGTTTAGAAACAATTGACAAAATTCTTCAACCAAATTTTGAGTGGAACACTACTGTTGAATCGTGTTTTATTTTTTTCAGAACGTGGCAGATCATAACTCTCCACTTCAATGTTTGTATCTCTTATCAATGCTTTTACCTTTTATTATTCCTTCTAGCCCCTGTTCTGCCAACCATCTACCCAGGTCCCTTGGTAGGTTACTCATAGTTTCCTTCTCTCGCCTCTTCCTTTCAATATGTCCAGCATTTTCCCAAATTCTTTAAGCTTCATTTTGTGACCGCGAAATTTCACCTGTCATTTTCTGATTGTCTTTTACATTTCAATTCTTAAAAATTTCTCGTAAACTCAAATGCTATTTTTAACATCCTGAACTCATCTTTATTGCTTCAGGAGTCCTCTTCATCTGTGAAGAAATTATCAGCTCGTTGTACTGACAGTACACCGTGCTTTAGCAATTGTTTCTTTCTTTCTATTGAAGATTTCCTGTTTCTGAATGCATTATATAGGTTTGGAAGCCATCTTCAGATATGTATGTGTAGCAAGGGTGTCAAATTCAAGGGTGAAAGGGACGCAACTCTTTCCGTCGGAAAATGTCTTACACGCTGCAACGCAAAGCCATGTACACCGAACACTGGTGTAATGCCGTTCTGTTCATTTTTCCTGCTTTTATGGAGTCCAGAAACACCTCGTTACCATGCGTGTAACGCGACTTTTCGTGACTGCACGAGACCGTAAACATTAAAAGTCACGGACGCCATCTTGGACCCTTTCCTTTCTCAACCCACAGACCAGACAGACGCGAGAGCGTTTGGGAGGTAAGCCATTCCTTTTTTCCCCACAGTATGTTATGTAATGACTAAAGTACGCAGGTGTAGACTTTAAGAAAGCTTTATTTAACTGAGAATACAAGATTCACGTATAGTGTCCTTTTATAGTTCCAGTAAACAGAAATACCACCGTCAAAGAGGAGAGTAACGAAACAAGGTGATACCACTCTTGATTATTCATAATATATTGCATTTACTGTCGTCTTATAAATTATTATTTAACACATTTTTTTATTTTGCTGGCTCCAATTTATAAGTGACATCTACGGATGACCCACTTGCTATTTCACTATAACTGATAGTTAGTCCTTTCTTGCCACTTTCCTTTATTCCCTTGTCTAGGAGGTACTGTAGTTTATTTCTGTGTCTGCCATCATATACGTATCTTATATTGTTAGTTGTATGCTCCCCAATAAGAAATCCTAGCGGGACTTCTATTCTTTTCAGAATTACCCCGCTGTAAAGATTAAATCAATCCGTGTAAAGAAACTGCTCTTTGACTTCTCATATTTTATTTCCATGTACTTCATTTATTATCTACTCTTGCGAATGAGGTTTGCTCCCAATGAGTCTTCTGGTTAATTCTAATATTTTTCGTATATTAAACAAGTTTCCATAGCAGTTCAAATAGAACTTTGTGTCGTAATTAAAAAAAAAAAAAAAAGCGAATGCACTACAGGCTTATCAACAGTAGTGTGCTTTGGACAAGATAGCATGATTCAGCCCAAAGCTTTCCGGGCGATTTACATCACCTAGACTATAGATGCAATCGTCAGGCCTGACGACTGCATCTAGCATGAAACGGACTGTCGCCTCTAAGTGTTGAAGTCAATGTTCACTTATATATATATATATATATATATATATATATATATATATATATATATATATATGTGTGTGTGTGTGTGTGTGTGTGTGTGTGTTTGTGTGTGCGCGCATTTCATTGAATACGACAGACAAGGCGCTTTTATTTATTTTTTCATGCAATTTATCAAGGCGATCTAATAATTTTTTTTTTCTTTTCGGATGATAAATTATATAAAAACTGTCTGAATGTTTCTTTTATCCGAGCGCTTTCGGCTATACATTTAGCCATTTTCAAGGATTAAATAGTTAAATAAGAAATAGTTTCTTGTATTCATGTTTTATAAAATGTTTTCATTTTTCAAAACACGGTCAAGATATTGCGTCTATATTCAATGTTAATATTATTAAGTGTTGCTTTTTTTTATTTTGTTTTTATTAATATTCCATTTTTTTAGCCTTTTTTGCATGTAGATGATGCTATTACATCGGTGTTGTCTACAAGTATATTACGAATAGCGTCCGTTAGGTCTCCATGGATATTTAAATGTGATCTAATTGAGCTATGGTCAGAAAGGAGTAAAGTGAGTCTGCGTGTAAAACATGTTGTAGTGTGGCATATATAATTATTTTCTAATTTTGATTGATCAGGAATAAAATTCCTTAATGAGCATTTAAATTCGCAAATAATATTTGTCCTATTTAATTTTATTCTAGGAGGTGAATTATTATTTTTAACTATAAGGTTAGAGGTTTTAAATTTTTTGTAATAAATAATTAATCTAATTTTTTGCTATTGTCAACTGGTGTCATGCATTTTTTTATAATGTTCTTAATTCGGCTTTCATCCTTTTTATAATTTAAATTTAAATGCCCATGAAGGAAGTGTATTCCTGATCAATCAAAATTCGTAAAGCGCTGGGATAAGAAGGATTGCTGCCTAAATACACACACACAGATATATATATATATATATATATATATATATATATATATATATATATATATATATATATATCGTGATAATATTTCACGCCACACTTAAGAGGATTGCCCGTCACTGGTTTGAGAACCACTGCACTAAGCCCTCTTTCGTCATTGTGTGGCTTAGAAATTGAAGCTGTGCTTTTCGGATTCTATCTGTCCTTATTTTTCCCTCTTCCTGAAAACTTTGCCGTTGCTCACATGTTCAGTTTATGGCATCCTCAGCATCCTTCTGTAGAAGCAGATTTCTTATATCCGGAAAATAAGTTGTATTAAAAGATGACTAAATAGTAACAGACCAAAGAGATATCTTTTCTAGACATGTTTTCGAATAAGAAATAGCTTATTTAAAAAAACAAAACAAAACAAGATAAATTGAAGAGATTTGGGCTGTCGGATATTTTATCACAAAATTAATTTTTCTGTTTCATATATTTTACTATCTGACGCTTTCTATTTCAGTTTGTTTCCAAGAATTTTCTTTGCCAAAGGAATTTTTCTTATTTAACTCGAGTTTGAATATTCAACGGGTGCTGTTAGTCTGTTTCGCAACCTGAACCAACGTCCATTTATAAATTTGGACTTTCTTTTTTCCATTTCTAGAAATGCCGCCTTTAAACAATTCTTTCCCTGCGAGCATAAATTTACATATATCCAAGTTTATTGTAAATCCGACTTAATTACAATTTTCCCGTTTTAAACATTTTTCGAATATAATTCAATGCCGTCTTCTACACGAGTATTGATAGGGTACAATTGTCTTTCGCTTTCGCAAATAAACACCCAAATATTTTGACTATTGTACTGTATTCCAATTTTGTACACTGTTCGCCTTTTAGTGGTTTCGACTTCTGCAAAATTGGATTCGCTGTCAACTCCAGAATTAAATAATTCATGAGATTTACTTAGTAAAAGCCGCCAAAATATACGAGCAGAAATGCTATCATTTCAGATGTGTCATAAAGAACATTGAAAAATATTTCTTTAACTCATTAATACTATCTGTCTAAAAAAAAAATGCGAAGTTAAGCATCATTTCTTGTTAAAATGGAATATAAAATAACAGAGATATTTTTTTTCTGTCGAGTCAGGCAAAGTAATTATGAAAGAATGGTTAGCTGAAGTAGACAATCGCCTTTGGTATTAAGTAACGTTTATTAGCGTTTCGCGTAGAACTCGTAAATACAATCCATTTTGGAAAATGGCCGGTCCTTTGTACAGTCCCAGAAAGTACCTGAAATCAATTGCCATGGTCTACTTTTACAAATGTCAGATTCAACAAAAAACGGATCAATCTGGGCTGGAGCTGTCCAGTTCTTGCTTTATAATGTTTATTAAACAATCAGATTG
>OZ010607.1:46769537-46854537 GCA_963932145.1 Acanthosepion lycidas | reverse complement strand
TGTTTATGTGATGCGCTATATATATATATATTTTGAGACAATTTTTTTTAAATTTTACTTTTTTAGATTTTACATTTTGATTTATATGTATATGTGCGTACCTGTGTGTGTATGTGTGTATATGTGTATATATGTAGATGTATATATAGGTATATGTGTGTGTATGTATATGTATGCGTATATATGTATATGTATATATATGTATGCGTATATGGATGTATGTATATGAAGGTAGATGTATATATAGGGTGTATGTAATTGTATGGAGATGTAAGGTTTTATGTATATATGTTTATGTGCACGTATGTGTATGTCCGTATGTATATATGTATGTAAATGTGTATATATATATATATGTAGGAGTGGATGTCTATGGATATATGTGTATATGTATGTATGTGTGTGTATTTATGTATGTATATGTATACATGTATGTGTATGTGTGTTTGTATGTGTATGTATGTATGTGTATGTATATGAGAATATATATATGTATATATGTGTGTGTATGTGTGTACATAGGTATATACATGTGTGTATGTGGGTACCCGCCTATATGTATGTATGTACGTGTATATGTTATTGTGTATGTGTGTATACGCATATGTTTTTGAACATAAAAATATAGGTCCTTGCTAGATTAGATAATCGTTATATTTATTTTTTATATGTTTATATTTGATTTGTAACCTGTAGTCGATATTAATTTTGTCAAATTTTCTTAATTACACAGCGGCCCTTTTAATAAATGCCCTTCAGTTTTAGTTTCCCTCGCACCATCTCTCTCCCCCACCTTTTTTTCTTTTCTTTTCCTCTCCCTTCCTCTTATTCTGATCTTTAAGATTAGATCGTCTATATTGTGTGTGTATGTCACTACAAAATGTATCCGTTCCGGTTACATATTTAATGTATTAGACATCCGGCAACATTCATATTTCTCTCACTTAAACCTCTTCAACTCACCTCTCTAAAACTTCTCTCTGTTAAGTTTTAGTCTCCCACAATCTCTCGTCTGTTTCCCCTCTCTTTAGCTCTAACATGCGTCCCATACTCTCATACTTACACTCTCTCTAAATTCTATTTTTATTTCCGGAGTTGTTTTTTTTTTTTTCTGTTTTCTTTTTGAATTTGTAGGACTGATGAATTGGATCGTATTTACGATTCCAATAGAATAAATTATGACCATGGAATATTAGTGTTTAAGCCTTTTTATTATATATATATATATATATATATATATATATATATATATATATATATATATATATATATAATATTAGTGGTAAATATACATATATATGCAAAATCCACAGGTGCATATACACACATGTATATTTTTTCAATAAAAATTCCGAGAGGATAGAATCCAGGTAGAACTCAATCTCCAGAACAGAGTAAGGATATAATAACAAGGCTTAAACACTAATATTCCATGGTCATAATTTATTCCATTGGAATCGTAAATACGATCCAATTCATCAGACCTACAAATACAAAAATAAAACAGAAAAAAACCTACTCGGAAATAAAAATAAAATTTAGAGAGAGTGTAAGTATGAGAGTGTGGGATGAATGTTAGTTCATAAGAGAGGGGTTTAACAGAGAGGGTTATTTAAAAACTAGGTGTGAGTGGAAGGGGGAAAATGATTGTTGTCGGATGTCAAATACAATAAAGATACATTTCGTGGTGACATACACACACCATGGCCGATCAAATCTTAAAGAATGAGGGAGAGGTAAGGAAAGAAGTGGTGGGGAAGAAAGATGGGGCGGGTGAAATTAAAATTGAAAGGGACGCTGTGTAATTGAGAAAATTTAGAAAATTTGACAAAAATAATATCGACTACAGGTTACAAATAAAAGATAAACAATAAATATGACGATTATCTAATCTAGCGAGGACCTATATATATCTATATACATATGTCTGTGTGTGTTTACGGAGTCTGTCTAAAAGTAATGGGACTCTGTGTACTGCGTATATATATATATATATATATATATATATATATATATATATGATGCGATGGCTAAATTGTCGTCTAAATTACACAAAAATTAAAATAACACTGACATTTCATTTTAACAGATACATTTACCAAAATGACGCAAAAATATTTTGAAATAATGAAGAGTAAATTTATTCAATATGATCGCCATTGGCCCCAACCATAGCCTCCAGACAACTTCAAAATCTCCTGCAACTCTTCTGGACAGTCTCCTTCTTTAAGTAGGTGAATACTGCCATAATCCTTGCCTTTAGTTCATTTTACAACTGCGCCCCCCCCCCCACATAATCAAGGTGTCATTGGTATTGAAATGACATCTTGGCTTCTGTCAGATTTCCCACCGCAGTAACGTAACATTCCTGGGCCTTTTCTACAAACATTTTCATGGTAATTGTTCAAATGCTGTCTCCTCTTTGGTACCTAGACTTTATGAATTTAATCCTGTACTAGATTGCCGGTTAGGTCTTATCATTTTACAATTGAAAGATGTTAGATGTAACAGCTAGTTTTATGTTACCATTTTCTTCTCTCGAACTTTTAACTGTGGAATTCTTTTCCAGGATTCTGGCTTTCCAATAAACATCGTTCTTCAAAAGTTTAAAGGCGATATCAACCGTTATATTCTGTCTTCTTTAGTTCTCTTTTTCAAGCCTGCGTTAGTCACTTCGGATTTCTGAAAATGGATAGTTCCCCTGGGATGTTTATTCACCCCAATACAAAAATTCATGTATTGTTAAAATTATGTAAAATATTGTTGTACTGCAGAAGAAAATGACATAATACATATAATACATATACATTAAATCAATACATATAATACATATACATTAAATCAAAACTTGAATTGAAGATATAATTATTAATTGAAATGAAAATTAAAAAAAAATTCTTACATAAACATGATGTAAATTACAAATGAAACACGCCAATAATAGAGCAAAGTGTCATTAATCAAAATAACCACAATATATTTCCATGAATAGAAATATATATATATATATATATATATATATATATATATATATATACACACGTATATATATATAGTGAACAAGGAAATTATTCGTAGAACTATCAATTGCGATTATTTTTATCAATTTCTCAGAATATAATGTTCGTATGATGCTAAGCACAAAGAAAGGAATATAAAACTCCCTTTTCAGAACAATAGGCTAAATACAATAAATGTAACAGGCCAATTATGCAAAATAGGAAAAGACAATCTTATTCGTACAGTATGAAAAATTAAAAAGAAAACTATTTTCACAATATTGATAGACATGGCCGCTCATTTTTATAATTTGCTGCAGTCGTTTTCTAAAGTTTTTGATGAGATTTGAAGATTTTTTCTGGATTTTCTTGCATTCTTCACAGGTTACAGGTTCTATTTCATAAAAGATTTTTGGTGTCCGACGATTTTTTTCGAACTTTCAATTCTTGCCATAGATTTTCAACAGGATTCAAGTTAGGAGTCATTGAAGGCCAAGGCGAAATTGTATTCTTCTTTTTTCTGAAGCCACGCAGTCACTGATTTAGACGTATATTTATGTTGTGTCGGAAACCTACCACCCCTCTTAAAGATGGACTTATCTGCGTCTGTGAACAAAGACTTCAAATAATGGCATGTCAGTTGACATGAGGGAGACCGAGAGACAAAGAAGTTCTTAGCTGAGTTATTTTTTTGACTACTCAGGCGATTTTTGTACCTTTTTACCAGCCTATTAAAAGCCCTTTTATTGTTACGTGTTATTTGGCGTTTGTCTCTACTAACACCAAATCAACATCATAACAATTTAAGATCATTATCTTGCTGCAAAGTAAATTGTTGACATAGAGGAAGATTTTGTGCTGATATTTATGTAGATTTTCATGCAGAGTTTTGATATGGTGTGCAGATTTCATTATTCCTCTCATTGCAATTTATTGAGCATTACCCATCGAGCTAAAACAACCCAAAAACATCATCGAGCAACCTCCATGTTTTAATTTTGCCACTGTCTTTTTTGGGAAGAAAACCTCATCTTTCTTTTCACAAATCTTCTGTATATCCTTATGTCCAAAAAGCTCAACTTTTGTTTTGTCACTCCATAATACTTGTTCCCAAAAGCAATTTGACATAGTTTGTAAGGAAATGTCCTTCATGGTCGGTTTCCATAAAAGCCTTTTCTATTCAAACAAAGTCTTATTGTGTGAGTACCTATGTTGATACCCATCATTACTAAACATTTAACGATGTCTTTCAAAATAACTCTTATATTAACCTCACAGAAGTTTTCGTGCAGTTCCCGGTCGCAATATGGGTTTTCTTTCACGCCCTGGCAAATGTTCTGTCGTGCCAAACTGTTTAAACTTCTTTATAACTGAATGTACCGTAAATCTAGATATAGCTAACCGGTGTGAAATACTGCCGTAGCTATTTCCCGACTTGTGGAAGTTAATAATTCTCCGTCACAAGTCAACGCTAAGCTCCTTTGTTTTCCCCATCTTGTTGTTAACGTAAGAATAACAATGGTGACGCTCTCTGTATCACGTAATGTTCTTTGCTGGAATTATCAAAAATAGTGTAGTAAATAAAGTTTAGAAGGCTTCACCGATAAAATAATTATGTAAATTACTTATATTTCCACAAATCAATCAATTTAAAAAGGTTCTACTATACAAATAATCTTATCTTTTCCAATTTTGCATAAATCGGCTGTTAATTCTGTTGTATTTAACCTACTGTTCTGAAAATTGAGTTTTATATTCCTTTTTTGTGTTTATTAACATACGAGTAACCTGGCATCATAAGGGCATTAGATTCTGAGAAAGGGATAAAAATATTCAAAATTGATGTCTGTACGAATAATTTCGTCGTTGACTATATATATATATATATATATATATATATATATATATATATATATATATATATATATATTGAAATAAAAACGGCACGTCGAGCTTTACTATTCAATACTATAAAAATAACCAGTCGATCCGTTTCGTCCTCACTCAATATAAAATCTAAAACACGAGAAACATGTGATGAAATAAAGGCAGAACAATTAGATGGAAATAATGTCATGCCCTAACAGACATTCCCTCTGTTTGCAGAGGGAGCGCTGTTGGGACCTGACATAGATTGTTTCCAATGCCTTCAAATGTAATGAAAGAATGAGCATGACTAAGGATAGAGAAAGAGTCAATGCTGAAATTGGTGACACAGCTTAGATTATTTATTAGGAGCTCAGTGATGGCGGAGACGTATGTTTCGTTGATCTTATCACCAAATTGTAACGTACCATAGCTAATTTTTCTGGATACGTGTTGATTTATCAACAACACATTTGGAATCGATGAATTTCTATAATGATTTGGCTAAATTCCCAACATTCTATTACTTGTATATCCCTGCTTCACCCAGCTAATGCTCTGTGATGGAAAGGAAAGGCGTGGATCAATTGGGACAGAATCCGTTGGCTTATCCGTTGACTTGTATGCGTATCACCTCGGAATTAGTGAGAAGCGACGTTATATCAAGTCTATTCAGTTTCTTTCTCGTCACCGAGACCCGTTGATGCAGTTGGTATGACGCTTGCGTTGTATCGTAACGGTCCGGGTTCGAATTTCGGTAATGGATGCGCCCTGTTGAAGAGTCCCAAAATGTGCTTTCTGCACCCCCCTTCGGATTCTCCGTGTTCGAATTTCGGTAATGGATGCGCCCTGTTGAAGAGTCCCAAAATGTGCTTTCTGCACCCCCCTTCGGATTCTTCTAGACTAGATGAATTCGTCTAATGACTTGCCTAAATCCCAATAATCCTGTTTATATATATATATATATATATATAGAGTCACGTTTCTAGAGTGGAAAACAGAAGTTTTACTAAAGATAGAGATTTATGTACAAGGAATAGATTTATTCCTGTTGCTTTTTAGTTAGCTTTTTTTAAAAAAAATCATTTCTCCCCAAGAAATACAATAAAGTCCCTAATACCTAGGCGGATAAGTATTATGAAAGAATAAGAGAAATGTGTTTTTATATATATATATATAAGGGAAATAATATATATATATATATATATATATATATATATATATATATATATATATATATATATATATATATTATTTCCCTTATATATATATATATATATATATATATATATATATAAGTGAACGAAGAAGTCAACACTTAAAGGCGACAGTCTGTTTCATGTTAGATGCAATCGTCAGGCTAAGTGTTGACTTATATGTTCACTTTTATATTTACACATGTTCTATCCCTGATATTGAGCACTTTATCCTTTAAACATCTTACTGCTATGTTTCTTTATATATATATATATATATATATATATATATATATATATATATATATATATATATATATATATATATATATATATATATATTAAGAAATGGACAAATTCCGACAATTTATTTATTAAAGACATTTTTTATGTTTAACGTTCTTTTTATAGATACAAATATTTAAGTAAATGCTATGTTTATAATAAACAGTATTAAATAACATTTACCGGCCTGAATGTCCGAGAAATTTTCATAGAAAATATTCGTCCTTTGACAGGATTCGAACCTGCATCCTATATGGAACCGCCATTTATATATAATTTTAAAAACAAGGAATGTATTGATTTTAATTTTAAAAGTCTCTAAGGCCCTTTCAACCAAAATCTCGTCAGGAGACAATCGTTGGATAATTAATTAGCGAAAAGAATAGTAACGACAATAAAGAGCAAAAAGGGGGAACACGTTAAAATAACAAACAAGTGTATATACTTGTAACGAGGGGAGGGGAAATAACGTGTAAATAAATAAGCGAGGGACAGTTAAAATAAAGTATCCCCCAACAGATTAAGAGACTTTACAAATTCCTTCTGCCGGCAGTGAGAAGGTTTCCTTAATCCTATACAGACCGATTCCAAAATCTTCAAATGATTGTTGGAATCGGCTGTATGAATAATTTTAAACCACTCTTTTTTGTACGACATGGCGCAGGCTATATTCTCAACTAAGTGTTGAGCGATAGCCGATTCCATATTTATGGGGGGGGGAAGATAGCATATTTTATCTATCTTACCAAGTCGTATTTTGGAAGGTACATGCTGATTGATTCTGGTTTCCAAATGCAAGGTTGTACGCCCTACATAACCAGCAGCAAATATTGTATACCTGATTCGTTCACGTTTGTTGAACGCTTACAGGCCATACAGTCTTGCCCTGACACTGATTTTATGTGTTCTTTTGATGTGTCCAGTCTGTTTACCAACGTACCATTAAAAGAAACTATTAATATCTGTGCAGACTTTTTATATGAAGGTAACATCACTCCACCTCCTTTTCCTAAGGATATATTTATAGAACTCATGATACTATGTACCAGTTCAGTGGAGTTTAGTTTTAACAGTGTCATGTATAGTCAGGTGGATGGGGTCCAGATGGGCAGTCCTCTTGGCCCTGCACTGGCTGATATTTTTGTGGGCTACCATGAGATGTTACTTTTTGGCAAAGTGTCGAAAGCGTTTGTTTATGTCAGGTACGTCGATGACACTTTTGCAACTTTTTCAAATAAAAGTGAGGCTGTTGAGTTCTTCAATGAGCTCAACTCCTTGCACAAAGGTTTGTCCTTCACTATGGAAGTGGAGAAGGACAATTGTCTGCCTTTTTTGGACGTTTTTGTAGAGCGTAGTAGAGGGGGTTTTCTAACAAACATCTATCGCAAACCAACCTTTACGGGTCTCTATTTGAATTGGCGTTCATTTGCTCCTGCATCAAGGAAAATTAATCTTGTTAAAACCTTGGTGTACAGAGCGCTTAAAATGTGTTCTCCTATTAAATTGGACCGTGAACTCGAGAACATTAGGGAGATTTTCCTCAGTAATGGCTATCCGGAGGCCCTCATTGACTTTATTATTAGTAAGAAAACTAAGGAATTTCATTCCCCTAAAGTCCAGGGGCCTTCTAAATGTCCGGCGTATTTGAAGATTCCCTGGATCGGGGATAGGGGTCAAGGCTTAATTAAGCAGGTTAGTAAGTCGGTTTCCGGTTGTTTCCCATCAGTTGATTTACGTAGCATTTTTCGAACTAGGTCTGTGTTTCCGTCGTTTCGCGAGGATGTATTGCCCTACATCAAATTGAGTAATTTAGTATATGAGTTTAATTGCCAGTGTGCTGCTGGTTATGTAGGGCGTACCACCTTGCATTTGGAAACCAGAATCAATCAGCATGTACCTTCCAAAATACGACTTGGTAAGATAGATAAAATATGCTATCTTCCCCCCATGAATATGGAATCGGCTATTGCTCAACACTTAGTTGAGAATATAGCCTGCACCATGTCGTACAAAAAAAGAGTGGTTTAAAATTATTCATACAGCCGATTCCAACAATCATTTGAAGATTTTGGAATCGGTCTGTATAGGATTAAGGAAACCTTCTCACTGCCGGCAGAAGGAATTTGTAAAGTCTCTTAATCTGTTGGGGGATACTTTATTTTAACTGTCCCTCGCTTATTTATTTACACGTTATTTCCCCTTCCCTCGTTACAAGTATATACACTTGTTTGTTATTTTAACGTGTTCCCCCTTTTTGCTCTTTATTGTCGTTACTATTCTTTTCGCTAATTAATTATCCAACGATTGTCTCCTGACGAGATGTTGGTTGAAAGGGCCTTAGAGACTTTTAAAATTAAAATCAATACATTCCTTGTTTTTAAAATTATATATATATATATATATATATATATATATATATTATATATATAAATAAATCATGAAAACTTATCTTCATTGGTTTGACAGGACACCTCGAAAAAGAAAAAGCGACTTCTATAACTGAGCCAAACTAAAAACCCTGACTGAGTCAGGAGATGAGTAGCAGGGGGCAAAAACAAGTACCCAGCTAGGAATTACTAGTATTTTAATCATTTTGAGGTACCAAACCACCCCATGTAACTAACGCAGGTTTACTATTTCTCTCCTTTACATTATTTTCCTTTTTCTCACATTCTTTCATAATATTTATCAGCTTGGGTATTAGGGACTTTATTGTATTTGGTGGGGGGAATGATTTAAAAAAAAGCAAACTATTAGGTTGGTGCAAAAATAATGTCGTTTTCTCACATAGTAACATATGTGAAAAAACGACATTATTTTTGCACCAACCTAATAAAAAAACAGCGAGAATAAATCTATTCCTTGTACGTAAATTTCAAGTAAAACTTCTATTTGTTCTCCAATCTAGAAACGTGACTAAGCGAAAAAAGTTATGTCGGTGTTTGCTGGTAAATATCAATAAAGACATGCAGAAATGAAACTACCGGAATATTGAAAGAGTAAGATTGATTTTGCTTGCGACTATTCTTTGATGTTAAGTAGTGGGTACTTCGGAATTGATTATGTCTGGACAAATAATTATTAAGTAGACAATATAACGGAACACGCGATAATAGCAATAAGTTGTAGGGTTTGTTAATGTGGAAAGAATTAGCCAAACTACTCTTTTATAAATGTGCTTCAACAAAATGATCAAGTTACAATCGAGACGAGGCATTTAAAGAAGCCTTTTACGCGTCACAATATATATATATATATATATATATATATATATATATTAGGTTGGTGCAAATATAATGACGTAATAGTGTCGTTTTTTGACGTTAAAAAATACGGTATGTGCATGCGCGCGTGCGCGTGTGTGTCCGTGTAAGGAATGCACGGCCGCAATTTTTGACGGATTTGCACCAAAATTGACATGCACATGCTCCAAGTTAGCGGGAACGCCAGGACCGACTTTGCATTTCCCAACTCCCATCGATAGTGGAAATTCTCGATATTTTAATGCTTCTATGGCAGTTTTCATGTAGTTTCCGGTCAATTTCTACTGTCCAGAGTGAAAGCCTATAGCTGGCTGCCACGTATAGGCAGGAAGATTCTATTGGCCAGCGTGAGAGCCAACAGGTGACTGACACGAATGTTAACTAGCATGCAAAAATTCGATAGCTGCATTCATTACAAGTGGGAAAAAATTAAATCTGCATGGCACTTTACTCCAATTGGCTCGTTCGCTTGCTTAAACTCAACGTTGATTCTGATTCGGCAGAACTGGGTTGGATGTGAAAAAGTATTTGTTGTTAACATTCTTTTTTCATTTGGTTTTTCCAGTTACGAGTCCTTTTTTTAAAACTGATCGTTTTGTGTTCATTTTGTTTAGTTCTTTTTTCGTAACAGCTACTACCCCCGGTCAGGGTGAACCTGGGAACAACTGCAATTAAGAACTGGTTTCATGCTCCTCAAAACATCCGCGCCAGAGACCTTGTAACTCTACCGTCATTCCGAGGACGAAATAAGTTTTGGAAAGACACCTCATGTATTCATATATTTTTATGTAATATTCATAATCTTACTTATTATAAAACCCAGGTTGTGTGTGTGTGTGTTTATATATTGGATCGGATTTCTTATATTTTTCAACCGATTTCAACAAAACTTCACAGGACTACGTAAAATTACCTTGCGGTGATTCTGACAGCGCCACAAATAGGAAAAGCACAATTGTTTTTACACGAAATCAATTTGAAAGCACGGTTAAGTGTATTTGCACCCAACCGGAAGTTACTGCCGAATACTCAAACATCTGAATGCCGTTAACTTCCGGTGACCCAGCGTTTATTTTCAGAGAACGATACACAAAAAGTAAACAAATGAAATCTAAACATACACAAGTCCTCCTAACTAAAAATAATAACCGGAAACTACTTTAAATACACATGGTGTCCAATTTTTTTTACTGTATTCAATAAGTAACAATCATAAATTGTAAAAGATTACAGAAAGGCTACTAAATGAATAAGATTTGTTAGATCATCTTACTTATTATAAAACGCAGATTGTGTGTGTGTGTGTCTGTACGTTTATATATTGGATCGGATTTCCTACATTTTTCAAACGATTTTAACATAAATTCACAGGACTACGTAAAGTTACCTTGCGGTGGTTCTGACAGCGCCAAAAATTAGAAAAACAATTGTTTTTGCACAAAATCAATTTGAAAACACAATTAAGAGACATTAATGAAAGGAGGATGGCTCACTTCGAGTTATACTTATTATAAAACCTAGGTTGGTTGGTTGGTTGGTTGACTGGTTGGTTGTGTGCGTGTGTGTGTGTGTTCGTTTATATATGAGATCGGATTTCCTACATTTTTCAACCAATTTTAACAAAACTTCAAAACTTTTTGTGCAGGCAGTGTTTCTTATTGTCTTGCACACTTTTTTTCTTTATTTTTACATTCAGAATGCTTTAAAAATTCCATTTACACGACAATTGTTTATAATAAAATTCTACTCAATCAGTAGACTCATAACGATTGAAAACAATGTTTTTGTTTGAGTTTGACCAATTCAAAAAAAAAAAAAACTAATTAAGACATGTGTGTCCGTCAACCTTAAACAATAATCTTTGTCAATTTTATTTTTCGGTCTTTATGATGGTCGATACTTGATCTATCTCTTACTGTTACATCCCCGGGCAACGCCGGGCTCTACTGCTAGTAGATGTATATTTACAGAGAATTATTTAAATCAAAATTGTTTTAATTCCAAGTGGGTTTTCAGAAAAAAAATCGTTTAACTTTAATTGGTTTCACTTTTAAATTTTCAAAACGTTTCTAAATGTATATTTGATTCCCACATGTTGACACTTAAGCCTCGAATAAAGAAAATATCAAGGCGCGTAATTGGTTTTATTTGTCGCTTAAGGAAAATATGACAGAATGATGAATACTGATGAAAAAATCATTCTTTGTTAATGCGCTTTTATTCGGTGGTTTTGTAGTCGCATTGGTAGAATGGGAAGATATTAAAGTTCATCCTCCACATTCTCTTTGGGGACATTGACCAACTTCTGCCTTCTGGAGGACTGAGAAGTAGAGGAAGCGAATTAATATTACGGTTTGTGTTAAAAATTAATTGAAGGGCGAGCAAAATTAAAATATGGTCGAGCGACTGTAGTCAATTCTAATTATATTTCTGATGTTAACAGACTGAATTTGATTTCTATCAAAAACTAAACATAAAATCCAAAACGCCTGGGTACTTCTTACACGTATTTGTAATTTTTCAAATTCTTAGGCATGATCCGCATGACTGTTACCAACTCACAGCAAATTATAAATCGGGGATACTAACATCAAACAACTACTGAAATTTAAATATCTTTGGAAAATTCTAACAGAAGACGGAAAGTGTGACACTGAGATCTGAAGACATAGTGGGTCTGACCAAATATGCATTCCAAAATCTAAGCAGAGTATTAAGAAACAGAAAAAATTCGTTAGAAGCAAAGAAAAGACTACCGAACCCTTATGTGATATCTGTCCTATGGAAGCGAATGCTGACCAACTCCCTCAAAGATGAAGAAGCGACTTGAAGCAACAGAAATGTGGTTCTACATAAAGATTCTGAGGATACAAAAGGCTGAACACCTGAGCATCTACGAGGCTTTGGAGAGAATGGAAACAAAAAG
Organism: Acanthosepion lycidas; assembly: GCA_963932145.1. Lineage (NCBI taxonomy): Eukaryota > Metazoa > Mollusca > Cephalopoda > Sepiida > Sepiidae > Acanthosepion > Acanthosepion lycidas. The sequence goes on along the minus strand of OZ010607.1, from coordinate 46,842,002 downwards.
GAAACTTATACTTAACATCAGAAAGAAACAGCTGAATTTTCTACAGAATGATTCAGGGGATACTGTGGACAAAATATATGACCAACAACAAATTTTTGGAGAAAATGGAAGCAAAAAGGAAAGTTATACTTCAGAAGCATGCACCTGATTTCTGGGCCACGTAATAAGTAGGGAGGAGACAGTTGAAAATTCTGGGGCACGTAATGAGGAAAGAGGGGTTGGGAAATCTGATACTCACAGGACAGATTGAGGGAAAGAAAGACAGAGAAAAACAGAGCGAAACGTACTTGATGATCAGGAGGAAATGTATGGTAGACAGCGAGAGAAATAACAAAAATACAAAATTTATTTGGTTGGTGCAAAAATAATGACGTAATAATGTCATTTTTTACGTATTTTTTAACGTCAAAAAACGACATTATTACGTCATTATTTTTGCACCAACCTAATATTAAGACCTATAATTGATGAGGAGAGCCATGATCGCCTATGTTCACTGGTCATAACAATAATTATCGGTCGAGGCTCACGTTGTTTTTCTGCAGATTTATTCTTGTTCCTTATGCGCGAAGATTTATTCTAATTCTTTATTTAAATGCTGAGCTGTCATGTTTCTTTGTTTACTCGTTATTTTAATTAAGACTTGACTCTTTACCATCCCTGATTGTCGTGGTGCTTCCACCTGTTCACACAAACTCCTTATGCATCTTACTCACTGATTCACGCTGCCAGAAATTCTTAATCGGAGAGCCGAGTTCCAATTCCAGTCGGGTTCGTTATTCTCACAGATGCGCAAATACACTTAGGAAGAGTATGAATCCACCTCTACCCCCGACTTACGCCCACGTCACGTTAAAACACCAGTTACCGTACGATCACTGAAATTAACCATCTAGATACTGACCAGAGGCTGGTCAGTATCTAGATGGGCGGCCGCTTGGGAATAACAGCTGCCTTAAGCTTTGATATGCAGGCGATGTGATGGATAATGGCTTGGAGCCGAACTCTAATTTTAGTTGGGTTCCTTATATTCACTGACGCACAAAACACCTTGGGAAAAGTATGAAACCGCCTCTTCTCCCCTCACATGTGGGTTAATTAGTAAAACACTAAATCATTGTTATCAAAAATAAAATAAAATTGCGCACAGAATATTTACATCTCGGCATCAAATAACACGTACATATTGATATGCCGCTAAATAAATACGACCAACCAACAACCAGATTTCCCCCCCAAATATGGGCTAATTATTAGATCTTGTATAAATAAAAAACATCATTGTTATCTCCCAAAAAAAAATTACAATCTAAAATTATTTCTAGTTTTAAATAACTTACAAAAGGTTGATAATCTGTAAAAAAAACAAGTCAATCAATTTTTCTTTGAATTATTTATATTTTTATATATTTACATATACTGCGTTATGGATATCGGCTTTGAATGAGAACTCGGAGAGCCGTGTTTGAATTCTAGTGGGGTTCGTTATATTCACTTAGGCACAAATACCTTTGGGAATGATATGAATTCATCTCTTCCCCCCGCAACTATGGGTTAAATAGACGGACAGGCTGGATACTTTAGCCTTGGCTATCAACCATCTATCGCAGAAAGAAATGGCAACATACTGCAGGAAAAATCTTCTGCCTCGTCAGTCATGTATCGGAAGCTACATGATCGCCCAAGCGTGTGGCACTTAACTGACTGATATATACTTTTAAAATATTTTTACAGCCCTGGTATATTTGAAAAGCCTCTTTGTGTTTCATGGGTTTTAAGTACAATTTTCAATTTTCATGTTTCAATATGTCTGAAACTTGCAACAAAGACCTTGACATTACAGTATTATATCTTTTTATACTATTAAAACAAATGTTGTTGTTGTTGTTGCTGCTGCTGCTGCTGCTGCTGTTGCACATAGATGATGCAGTTATTGTTGCTGCTTTCTTGATTAGAATCTGCAGAAATATGATTACACTCGAAACGATTCATATAACCTTTCCTTGAATTACAAGCACTTGTGCGAAGAAACAAAGACAGAGAGAGGCTGGAAAGTCAATGAAAATATTTCTATTTGATTAGCAAAAATTTATAATTATGATATCTTTAATCATATGACGATCGATCAACAATAATTACTTGCCAAATTACCGGCTCTAACGCATTTCGGAGGTTGTCAGCACTTGGGAGTCGCACCTCACCCAACTTCACCAAAAAGAGAGAAAAAAAAAGTGTAATACAATGAAATGCATTGATTTAACGACGCTGAAGAGATTAAAACCAAAGTAGGTCTCGCCCACTGCATTCGGGAACTGATAAAATTGTTTTACTTCTATGACTTAGAAAAAATATACCATGTCCCTTCAAAATGTAGACACCCCTTTTCTCCCCACAAATTCATCTTATTTATTATCTGTGAATTGTTAAGTATTATTTATAAAGATAGGGAGAGTAGTTTCTCATTGTATTCTCGAAGGTTTTGAAACGCAGTTAACCCTCTCAAGGCTAGGGAGATCAGTCATCCCTGCTACTTAACAAAGAGCTTGGAGCCGAAGAGCTGGATTTGTCTTTCCCGTTAATGTTTTTGAGAAAGTGAATTTTATAGTCAGTCACTTGTGTCATGCGTGATAATCGCTTGAGCAGGCATGTCTCTTTCGATTCACCTGGCTTGGTAGAGATTTTCCCGCAGCAGGTTGGCGTTTGTATCTGAGTTGTGTCTTGGGAAAGATAGTGGAGTAGTTTACAGCTGTTTCTTATTCGGTTTTTGGAATTTGAAGTTTCCGTCTATAAGACTGGATGTTATCCAAAGCTTCAGAGAGACCAGTCAACCCTGACATTTAACCCATAGTTAGGGGGCAGAATATTTGTATCCCCACTTTTTCACCAAAATTATTTCTGCTAAAGGGAAAGGAACAGCATTGACTGTAATTTTAACTCGGATGACCGTTTCCCCTTGTCTGACCTCCATACTACCTGCATATTCCTATGTCAACTTTACTACTACTACTACTACTACTACTGCTGCTGCTGCTACTACTACTACAAGACACATGCACATACAGTTCGTTTGATAGAATTAAACCAAAGCTGAGCTTTATGGGGAGTACACTATTTTATGATAGGAAACCGTGTATGCTTATCAATACATCCAGGTCTGCGATTGCAGGACACCTCAGAAGTAATCTGATTTGTGTCCAGGTTTTCACCAGTGATTTTTTTCTAATTCAACAGCAGAGCCAATCAGATTATCATTTGAATGTCCTTGAGACATTATATATCAAAAAGCACACCCACCGACTGTTTGTGTAGAAGGAGTGGATGTTAGGCTTTAATGTTATCCGTTTTTTACCTATATTTTTGATTGTCCCCTGTAGATTACCCTCTAATTAGATTTATTCGCTCTACACGCATTTTTTCTTCGATTGAGCTCTAAAGAGCGAGGAATGGTAACCGGTTAGCTTTATATATTAGGTTGGTGCAAAAATAATGACGTAATAATGTCGTTTTTTGACGTTAAAAAATACGTCAAAAACGACATTATTACGTCATTATTTTTGCACCAACCTAATATTTATTTTCTGATAATTTTCAATTAAAGATACTACGTTAAATATATAGTTTTTTTTCTTCCTTGCTTACCTCCCCTTGTTTTGATATATTTCTCCATCGCAGACGAATCTCAGTTAGAATTGACCAGAGACATGGATCAGACATGCGAATGATAATGGCAAGGTGCTGTTGAAATGGCCACCCAGTTCATCTGATTTGTGACCTTTTGATTTTTTATGGGGCTATATGAAAAAAAAAAACAGGTGTATATCACAAGCTCCTAGTAATTGAAGTAATCGTTAAGAATTCATGAAGTCAATGGTTACACAACAAAATCAGTATTAAAAACTGATTCTTAAAGAATAGATATATATATATATATATATATATATATATATATATATATATATATGTAGTCTTAAGATGTGCTATATTTATGGGATAAAGTGCTCAATATCAGAGATAGAGCGTGTGTAAATATAAAAGTGAACATAGAAGTCAACACTTAGAGGCGACAGTCTGTTTCATACTAGATGCAATCGTCAGGTCACGAGTGCCGTTATTTTTCTAAAAAACAGCACTCGTGGCCTGACGATTGCATCTATCATGAAACAGACTGTCGCCTCTAAGCGCTGACTTCTATGCTCATTTTATACACACACACACACACACACACACACACACACACATATATATATATATATATATATATATATTATAATGAATCATTCATACCAAAAGTAAATTACTAAAGTTAATGATATGAAATGGCGAAATCCCTTCACTAATAAATTTTTTAAAGGTGCATTAACCTACCAATCACTCAATGAATGTTATGATCCTTGTTTGTTGTTTTTTTTTAATTATAAACTGTATTAGGTCTTTCTTTAATACGCCAGTACTTTTGACTGGACATTCAGTCATCTTCAGGCATGAAAATTATTTTGTTTTTGGTAAAATTCAGGTAGCACCGGAGACGAAAAAATATAATGCGAATCGAAATGTGTGTTATTGATGACGGAGACAAACTTTTGCAGCGTGCAGTCGCAATGCTAAGGTTGATTTTTTTTTAAATTTAAGTGAGTGCGTTTTTTTATTAATATGCCAATTTGAGAATTTTTTTTGTTGTAGGAGTTTCTCAGTCAACGTAGCATGAACTAAATAGTTCAATAAATACAGTAAAGTCTCAGTTGTTATCCCGAAAATTTGCACGTGGGAACAGTTATTTTAAATTAAATATGTGAGGCAGTTCAATTTATATTACAATGACTTATACACGCAAAAAGTAAATTAGTAAAGTTAATAATATAAAATGGCGAAATCCCTTCGCTAACAATATATATATATATATATATATATATATATATATATATATATATATATATATATATATATATATATATAAGTATAGTTCCACAGGGAAATGTCTGAAAACCATAACAGAGTTTGACTTTGTGAGTCAAATTGGGTGGACAAAACTGTTAGAAAACCGCCGAGGGTAGGACAGGCACGATAACAGAAGTCACCGTGACCGAGGTTTGAACTTATCTGCCTAATTTAAAATGTTCATATCGCCAGATTATGAGTTCTTGACTCGAAGCTTTAACTAAGTTCCGCATCGATGCAGTATAATCCGTACCTTGAACAAACGCAAATGTGCCTCAACAGAGATCGATTAGCAGCCATTAGTGTCGGGAGTACACGAAAACAAGCGACCGGCTATTATATATGAGATATAAACCGTGCGTTTTTCAGCGTATAGGATCTATCCTTATTTTAAAAATATACTGACAACTTCTTTTCAGTGTCATATTTTAGTAGAAATTAAAGTACAGAATAGATTTCTTATTCATATAACTATTAATCATACGTAAGCTATAAAACAGGTATTCAAAAGATTAGGAAGTATGAACCGGGCGATAGGCGGATCCATCTACTCCTGTAGATAAAATTAAATTATTTTTTATTAAGTTACATGTTCATACATATTAGGTTGTGCAAAAATAATGGCGTTTTCTCACATACGTTACTATGTGAGAAAATGCCATTATTTTTGCACCAACCTAATCTTGACATTCTATAATCTTCACCATTAATTAACTGATTTTCTGTGGTCTTAAATTTTACATGAAGCACTTTTTATTCCTTCCTCGAAATCTAATAGTAAATATATAGAGATGTTATGTAGGTAAACCTTTTTTCTAAAAAGTATTTACTTTGGTATTTAATGTTTTTGTATCACTTTCACGAGTTTTTTTTTTTTTCCATGAATGAAAATTGTATTGTGAATCTTTTCAAGAGCCTATCATTTCTATATTGCTGATCGATTATCTTGTGTTGTTCATGATAAGGCGCACAAAAAGAATTTTTTGAAAATTTATTTTGTAAAACATGTACTTTGTGATATTGTTTCGTGTAAATGTTATAAATGTTTGTACATTTCAAATTTCACGCTATAGTTTCGGGTCTTCTTTTTTATTGTATGAGCCTTTTGTTAATCTTCGAGTTATGAGAGATGACGTTTTCTCAATCGGCCAAAATAAACGAGATTTTTTTTTTTTTTTTTTTTTGAAAGGGAATCTCTCAAAAATCGCGTTTATTTTGACTTCCACATTAACTTTGAAGTAACCAATTATTTTACGGACGACAACATATGCCTGCTCTTCATCGAAATTTTCCATGTATGACTGAACGTCCATCCCAAATGTGCGGTCCGTCCTATATATCTATAAATTAATCAGCTAATGTTTTGTTTCGTTGTTTTCATGCCTTTAGCCAATGTTCTTAACACTTTGAATGTTTTCTCTGTGTTTATATTCTACATTGATTTTATTGACGGTCAGTCTACTTTTCTTTTTTTTTTATTACCCTTTTGTGTTTTCCCAGATGCCTTTTGTGGCATTCTTTGCTTGTTTTCATCTGGTCAATGTTTTTAATGGTCAGCTTTTCATAGTATAAAGAAACCTTTTCATATATGACTACGTTCTTTGGTTACAGCTCCTTAGTTGTCAACTTAAAGAAATATCACGTTCAAACACCGTTTCTCCTACGATCATCGTAGTTAAGCAATGTTGAGCATAGTCAGTGTCTAGAGATCCGCTTGGGAATACCAGATGTTGTAATCTTAGATGTGCGTGTGCTGTAAAGGTTAATGGCTCGGAATTTGAAATCGGAGAGCCGAGTTCCCACTCAGGTTCATTATATTTACTTAGATTCAAATACCTTCAATAAAGTTAGAAATCAGTCTATTCTCCCTTCAGCTATGGGTTAATTAGTAAAGCTAGTCTCAGTAAGATCGTTATTATCTCCCCGCCAAAAAAATCTCATAATCTAAATATATTTTACGTCTTTAAATAAACTTGCAAAAGGGTGATAAACCGTAAAATGAACAAATCAATAAATTGCTTAGTTGTTACCTGTGCTAAGCTAAGTCTTTGTCTCCGAGGATTTAAAATAATTTTCTGCGTTTATCTTGATGTGCTCCTCAAATATATAATAACCAATGCTAAAAACATGACTCTCGCAGCTGTTGTTGATCTACATTTATCATAAATGATCCAACGTCTGGCCTAAATATGATCTACAAGCTCTGCATTCATCAGAAAAAGCCAGAAGGTGTTTTCCTTTCGGAATCTATCTTGCACATTTACAAATACACTAGTCGTCCGTATATTGAATACTGCTGCCATATTTGATCTGGCGCTCCGGTTAGTCATCTGGAGATTCTTGAAAAAATCCGAAGAAGGATCTGCAATGTAATAGATCCTGTCCAAGCATCTCGACTTCAGTTACCTTTCTCAACGACGTCATGTGGCTTGCCTATGTCTTTTCTATAAATATGTCCATGATAACTGCTCTGACAAGCTATTTTGCTTGGTGCCCCGACTACATTAATTTAAAAGTGCTACTAGATTGGCATCTAGGTCCCGCTATTTTACTGTTAAAATTGTTAAATGTAACCGCCTCTTCTATTCCAACAGTTTCTTTTTTCGTACTTCCTACCTGTGGAACTCACTTCCGTTTATTGTTTCTCTGAAAACTACAATCTTCAAAAATTTAAATGGAACGTTAATTGCCATCTGCTGTCTTCCTACATCACGTTCATTTTTAAACCTTCCTCATCCCCCCCCCCATACACAGTCTTTTCTCTCACTTTCACTCTCTGTAACCTACTGCGTGCTAATGGCATTTCTGCCTTGCTTGGAGTGAAATGATTAAAAAAGTACTTGAGAAATATATTCTAATGTATTTTTTCTTTCGATTCTTTCTTTGTCCAACTGGAAGGGTCGATCCCACCGTGCGCCAAATTTGGAAAGTGCCCGAAAACCATACCACAGTTTTACCAAAGCCTTGCGAGTGAAATTGTCTAGACGGAACCCTTGGGTGCCGTCGATACCTATGAAAGTCACAAATCATCGTGGCCGAGGGCTTGAGCGCGCTGGCCTTGTTCAAATTGTTGATCACGCTAGATAACACGCTCTTTCCCAGAAACTGTAATTAAGGTCTGATCAGCATAGTTGCAGTACAAACCACAGGTGTTTTTTTCTGGGTGTTGAATAAACACAAATGCGCCTGAGCAAGCGTCTGCAATAGGGATTGGCTAACCGCCCTAGTAGACGGCTCTCCTCGAATACACGTGGCCACCTTTCTAATATTGTTATTTAATTATAAGTTTTTTTTTTTTGCTTTGATGTGTTTTGCCAACGTTCTTAATACATTAAATATATTCTCATTGTTTACATTCTTCATCGTTTTTATTACCGGTCAATCAACTTTCCTTGTTTATAACCGTTTTAAGTTTTTTCAGATGTATTTTATGACATTCATCACTTGTTTTCATTTTGCCAATGTTTCAATTTCTATTTTGATTGTTTGGTAATCGCTGCTCAACTCGTTTGCAAATGTTCAACGTTGTTTTCATAAAACACAATATCTTGATTCGCTTATGAGGTTATATCTTTCTTCAAAAACGATATTTCATGTTTGTACAAGTGAGATTAAAATAAACGCATTTCATTATGTAAAGTATGATATATCTTTATTTCAAATTTGATGAACAAGTCCTCAAATACGTTATTGTAAATATCACTAATAAAAATGCACATAACAACTTGATGTTTACATGTTATACATATCAGATAAAGAGACACTGAATACCTGAAATAAATCGGTTACTACTAATCAAGTTGTGAAAATACCTGTCATCTAATATCGGTGGTTATATATAGCAGTTAATGCTGGACAACCTCTTCAAAGATGAAGAAGAAACTCCAGGAAAAAGAAATGTAGTTCTACAGAAGGAGAATGCCCTGGGTTTAACAATGGAAAAACTACCACAGTTTTAGAGAAAACTGAAAAAGAAAAGGATAAGAACACTTATATGTAGCGTCCGAAGGAGACTATTGAAATTTCTAGTGGACATGATGAGGAAAGAAGGCTTGGAAAACTTGACACTCACAGGACATATTGAAGGCAAGAGGGACAGATAAGTATTGCAAAACCTACCTAAAAATGATTTAATTAGCAGAACAGTGATAGCCAAATGACCATCTTTACTAAGAGCTATAAAGTAGAGAAAGTTGTTGAGAGCTATGTTTGCCCACGTCCTGAAGAGACACGGCACGTAGAAGAAGAAGAATGACATTTCTAGAAAAATCTTCGCAACTATCCAGATTTTTGCTCAGGCAGATCTATGAAAATCGTTGCTAATGGTTAGTCTTCTGAAACCCATAATACTGATGCAGGCGTCTCCCGAGGTTTACGCCATCGTCCCAATCACTTTCAGTTTTATATTAATAATCTGCTAAAGAACATTGCCAGATGCAGATGGTACCCCAACTCATAGATGCCCTTAAACTGGCAGTTGATCAATCCTAAGTTCTAGCTCTGACAGCTCGATAGGGCTGTACTTTTCAATACCTTATCATTCTCTAGAACTTCCTACATTTTATATATATATATTTTATATATATATATATATATATATATATATATATATATATATATATATATATATATACACTTTTCTATTTTCCAACGTAAAGCCATGTACTATATAAGTTTAAGCATGCATCATTCTTCTTTTTTTTGCTTTGTTTTTTCAATATCTCCCTACCTACACTCTATATTTTCAATTTACACCCAATAATATGTTGTTTATATTAATATTGAGCTTTGAATCAGCGTATAATTTAGCTTTCCTTCCATGAGAACCAGTATTAAAAAAAACAACTGCATTAAGAGATTCATTTACCATTTGTGCCTGACGACATTTGAAACCATGAATCTTGAACTTGCACTAAAATTGTAGGTGTATGCGTGTTTATCAATATATACTTCATAGCTCTGTTTTATTACATTGAAGACTGTTTTGTTTGCAACGCAAATTAAATAAATATTTATCTACTTTCTCTGCCTATGCACGATAAAGCAAGCACATACATTTGCTAATATTTCGTTTATATTCACACTCATATATATATATATATATATATATATATATATATATATATATATATATATATGTGTGTGTGTCTGTGTGTGTGTGTCTGTGTTGTTGTTGTCTGCAAAAAATACCCGTAGACCCCGTATTCACAGGGTCGGGTAGCTGTCTGTCACCTCAGACGAGTCTCTGCCCATCTGGGTTCCTCTCTGTCCGAAGGTAGAGAGTTCGACCATCACAGCTGGAGACGAATCTCCAACTTATTGACGAAGCAACGCTCCTAGTTATATACTGTGCTCACTATACATAGCTACTGATATAGTCAGTTCACATTAGCGATGTGGCGTGTGGGACATTCCATTACAAAAATTTGCATATATACAGTACTGGGGATATATCCCGTGATAGTGATACCTTCGGGAATATTCGCTAAATCAAGGTAAGCAAGTGTATTGTCCTGTATTAATGATGACAAAAATCAATGTTCACTCAGTTTTCGAAAGGTCTGCACGAGACAGCGCATAAGCAAAAGATAAGACAAACATGATTAAATATGTAAAAGTGCTTTAGTAGACTTTGAAAAAAAAAAGAAAGAAAAAAATGAAAAAAAGAAAGTGAAAAAGACGACGAGAAAGGCAGCCATAAAGCTAAGATCAGGAAAAGGGGTTACAATTAAAGGGTGATTCTAATAAAGAATATATAATAAAAATTGATATATTGTGAGGTAGGCTTAAAATAAAATAAAAATGAATAGGATGAAGGCTGCCAAAAAGAAAAAAAAGAAAATAAGACAACTGAAGTTATTAAAGAAAGACGATTATGAAAGTAAGGAATTGGGAAGGGAGATCGTCATGAAGAAAGAAGTTGGGAGAAAGTGGAGGTAATAGAAAAGAATAAGAGGGAGAAGACATATTCAAGTGAAGAGGCAGATGACCGTCACAAAAAAACAAAACATAGGTAAAGAGATAGTCACAATGGAAAGATGATGAACACAATAGTCGTAAAGAAAAGTTGAAGAACGGACCAGGCGTGATAGAAAGAAGGTGAGGCAGGTGGCGATCCTAAGGAAAAGAATTCAGAAATGGCCAGGGTTAATGAAAAGAAGATGAAACAGTGAAGTAAAGAAAGAGTGAAGGCGTACTAGAAAGAAGAGGTATGTGGCAGTCGTAAAGGAAAGATTAGGAAAACGCCTGGTGTAATAGAAAGAAGAAGAAGAAGAAGAAGAAGAAGAAGAAGAAGAAGAAGAAGAAGAAGAAGAAGAAGAAGAAGAAGAAGAAAATAAGAAAATATGATGAAAGAGGCGGGTTTAATAGAAAGAAAATAAGAAAGAAAAGATGAAATAGTCGTAATAAAAAAAAGGTTAGAAGGGGGCAAGAAGAAGAAGAACAGAAGAAGAAGAAGAAGAAGAGGAGGAGGAAGAAGGAGAAGTATGTAACGGTCATAAAAAAATATGATGAAAGAGGCGGGCTTAAAAGAAAGAAAATAAAAAAAGGAAAGATGAAATAGTCGTAATAAAAAAGGGTAGAAGGGGGCAAGAAGAAGAGGAAGAAGAAGAAGAAGAAGAAGAAGACGAGGAAGAAGTATGTATCTGTCATAAAGAAAATATGATGAAAGAGGCAGGCTTAATAGAAAGAAATAAGATAGAAAGAAAAGACGAAATAGTCGGAATATAAAAAATAAGGTTAGAAGTGTGCAAGAAGAAGAAGAAGAAAAAGAAGAAGAAGAAGAAAAAGAAGAAGAAGAAGAAAAAGAAGAAGAAGAAGAAAAAAAAGAAGAAGTAGGAGAAGAGGAAGAAGAAGTATGTCATAAAGAAAATATGATGAAAGAGGCGGGCTTATTAGAAAGAAAATAAGAAAGAAAAGATGAAATAGTCGTAATAAAAAAGGTTAGAAGAGGGCAAGAAGAAGAAGAAAACGAATAAGAAGAAAAAGAAGAAGAAGAAGAGGAAGAAGAAGTATGTATCTGTCATAAAGAAAATATGATGAAAGAGTCGGGCTTAATAGAAAGAAATAAGATAGAAAGAAAAGACGAATTAGTCGGAATATAAAAAAAAAGGTTAGAAGTGGGCACTCGTAAAGAAAAGATGTGGAAAGTTCCAGGCTTTATAGAAAAAAATAAACAGTCGTAAAAGAAATATGAAATAGTTGCAATGAAAGAAAACTCGAGGAAAAGTGCGGTCGTAAATAAAAAGATGAAGACAGAACCAGTCATATTGAAATGAGAAGCTTTACACAAAATAATGTACAGAAAAACTTGATTGAAATCTGTTGTAAGTAAAGATAATCAGGAAGGAGGCAATCGTAAGGTAACTAATCTATAATTCTCAAAATGCATATTGTTTATCTATGTGTGTATGTGTGATCGGATGTTGTTTATGCTTGCCACAGTTTTTATCCGATTTCGATTAATTTTTTTTTTTGTTTGATAATTCTTCAGTATCGGTTTTGAGTCCAAATTGGCTGGGAAAAATTACAACCTTGAAGGTGAAAAATCGAAAAAACTGATTTTTGACACTTTGCGTAAAAATCAAAGGCAAAATTTAAAGTCTGTAAAAAACAGCGTACAATCAATTTAGAGAGTTGAAATCTAACACAATCGATTATTAGAATTGTAAAAAAAAAATGAAGTATATTATAAATAAAAATTATCGTATATTATTATAATGATGGTCCATGAAAGAGGTTGCTTCCTTGCAAGATTGACAACGCAAAACAGCTCTTTTCAGGGCCACCCTCTATTCAAATTCTTAACCTCCCATTTGCACCCAACTGATGTTACTAATATTGATTTTCAGGTGGCCTGACTTTAAACTCAAACTGTTCCAATTGAACGGTAAATAATTCCCAGTAGTGAAACACCTGGTTGAAAACGGGTTATATTGCTAGTATGAAGATAAGTCTTAAATAAAAGAGGATTTGATATAATGTTTCTAGGCTGTCATAAAGGAAAACAGATGACGAATACGGCAGTCATAAAGGGACAGTTATTAGTATGCAATAGCAAATAAAAGAAAAGGGTAGAATGGAGGCCTTTGAATGGAATCAGGAATGAAAACAAAAATCACAAGTGAGACAAAAACGAAAAGTTATGAAGAAATGCTGATATAAATAAAAAAAAAATGCAAAGGGAGTTACTCCTAAATGAAGAATATGAATAAGTAGAAAATCGTAAAAAGAAAATTATAAAGGGAAGAAGCCATAAACATAAAACGATAAAAAGAAAGGCGGTCGTGATGAAAACGAAAAGAAAGGGGAGATAAGCCTTATGGAATAATACAAAGATATAGGTACTCGTAAAAAATGCGGTTATTATGCGATAAACAAGCAAGAATATCGGAAGATGAAAAGAAAAGAAACCTTAAAAATGAAATGAAAAGTTGGCTCGCCATGATGGATTAATTGATTTGATTTTTACGCCTTATCAACACTTTGTGAGTTATTGAAAGCGGAAACATATTTTAGGGTTTGCAAGCATAATTCTTTATTTTTGCGAGTGTGTATCGAATTAACAATTTTTGAGGACGGCAATGATTTATCCAGCTACAAGTCCTAGTAAAAACTGTTGATGATTTAGATTCGTACCTTTCCTAAGTGTATTTGCGCGTAAGTGAATGCAAACATCGTCTCTCTGGTTGTCTCTCCGTTACCTATTGCACTACACGCGCATCCACAGCCCTGATGAATAAGTAGGCTGTCGTTAGAGATTCAGGACAACAGTCAGGGAATAGCATTATGCCAAGATAACTGGCGCCATAAATCTAGCCATGCTGTCATGGAAATGCACGCGCCTATATCACCTGGCGACTCAATGTGAATAACACCGAGGCTGAACATGCCTTGACGTAAATTGTCGGTGTTTCGAATGGAGTATGAGACTGGTTACCGAAGTGATGATCAACATATTTCTGGAGGACATCATGAGCACACTTCAGGTATCTACCGAGTAAAACTGATAGAATGCATTACCGTCAACGAGAACGCAGTGGTCGACCGCTGATGATCGTGACGAGAATCAGCTGGATATAAATGGTTGTAGCAACAAAGAAGCAACACTGGCTCAAATAACATCCATTTTAAAACCGGTGAGTCGGATGTATATCCATCAAGTCAGTTCAGCTCTTTTTTTAACGTTCATGAGATAGGCGTGCAAAAGACTTAACAATGAATGACCTAAGCTGTTGTCATCAGCAATTAGACCCTAGAGAACTAGCAAACATTTGTCATGTCTCCATTAATTACGTTCCAGTTGTTTCAAAGTGAGGGGAGGATTAGGCAGCAGACCGTTTGAAACTATGGGCTCAGGATTTCAACAAAGCATCATGCTGATCGGTGTTGATTTCATAATAGCACGTGTGTAATTACATGGCATCAATTCGGTTCTCTGGTTCGCCTAAACATACCATTGACCGCTGAACGTCAGTTTTAACTCCTTAGTGAAAATTTGCAAATATTCATGAATCTGTCATATGAAATTAATATGTGATACCAATGTATGCAGACGACCCCGTTCGTTGTTCCGTAGTGGACCAAGTTGGTTGTGCTATTATATTAGTCAGCACTGCTGTTACCCGACACTACACCAAAATTAAATTGTCTCTATTTCCTTCCTAGCCTTTTGTCAGAAGTAATGTGGGAATAAGCCTTTCGATTATATCGTTATAGTTCGCCATTGTAAATCCGAGAGTCGAGTTTCCAGTGTCAGTTGGGGCCATGATATTCACTTACGAGCAGATGCTCTTGGGAAACTTATAAATACACACATTCTTCTCCAGCTATGTGTTATATAATAGGACACGTATCACTAAATCATTACTACCTAAAAAAGAAAATTCTTACAATAGAAACCTATTTTCTGGCTATTTCCAGCAAAATGGAGATAAACCTTAGAAAACAAATCCATAACGTTTTATCCACTTGACATTACCTCTTCTTTCATATCGCACTTTATTCATCATTACCAATTTGACAGTAGGACTCTAGCTTGAGGTACTCTCTCGAATTAAATTCTAATAGAAAAATAGTAAAAAAAGATATTGTTAAATATTATGCTCACATGTAATATTTGATTCCATGAATAATTTTGCATCCCATTCGTTTATAAATAAATAAATTCATTTAATTGAGAGACTGGTGAAAGAGTTTTTTCTTTACTTTTTATAGTCTTGGGTATAGCAATAAACTACATCCGAAAACAAGGCCTTTGATCAAGTGTGGAAACACATCTTAAGTGCTCTTATTCTCAGGTCATCCATGACCCGGGGTGGTAGCACCTGTTATGCTATGGACTATTAGTAAACTCACCCCCAAAAAACAAAACACTATGTAATTATAAAAATCCATTTCATTGTAAAAATACCAGCAATACATTTTTACATGAAAGAAATTACTAATCATACATATTTCTTGTGTTATCTCGAAAAATACATATAGTAAAATTATCAACATTATATATTTATAGTCAAATTACCAACCATACATAATTATAGTCAAATTACCAACAATACTTATTTATAGTAAAGTTACAAACAATAATTTTAACCCTTTGAGCCCAGTGATCCCGAACAAATTTAACCCTTCTGTCTGAGTTCCTGAGTCAAAATTTGCAAATAATTGGTATGTAATGTTTCACAGTATATATAAAAGTAATTGGTTGGGCATTAAGTTATTTTTCTCTACCAGAGTTCAACCGATGACTGGGCATTAAGTCATTTTTCTCTACCACTGTTCAACCGATGACTGGGCATTAAGTTATTTTTCTCTACCACTGTTCAACCGATGGCTGGGAATTAAGTTATTTTTCTCTACCACTGTTCAACCGATGGCTGGGCATTAAGTTATTTTTCTCTACCACTGTTCAACCAATGGCTGGGCATTAAGTTATTTTTCTCTACCACTGTTCAAACGGTGGCTGGGAATTAAGTTATTTTTCGCTAAGTATTTATGAAGATTGGGACATACCCATTAGTATTCATAGGTACAGTATATAAGAGAAAGAAAGAAAGCACAATAATGTGGCGCGGAACGACATGTAATACAAGAAAGAAAAATATGATGTAACGTAGAAAGGTATCTTGAATGAGGAATAAGCAAAACGGAGGTTGTAAATGAAATTTTAATCTTTATAACATCAACAAAATCTAGTACTCGCCAGCAGCGTGAAGTAGGTAACCCACTGATAGTGTTGGACTACTTAGCATTTTTTTTGCCTCTCTGTTTCTCCGACGATTAATTCTCCTTGGCGCAAAGTTCTTTCTCTCAAAATCCTTTTCTTTTTATTTTGAATGCTTATCTTGTTATTCTTTGTTTTATAAAATGTATTTTTCATAAGTTATTGAGGTCGGCTTCCTCATTGTCTTTCATATTCTCGTGTTTTCTGTTCATCTATTTCAAGTGTAGCAATGCATGGCCGGGGAAGATTTTTCTTCTTCCTTTCTTCGTACATCTTCGCAGGATTTCTTCTTTCGATGTGTTTGTTCCATTTCGATTTTCTTTTCACCATCAGTTAAGAAACAAAAGGGCCAAATTTTTTTTATAGCTTTCTGACTTTTCGTAAGTCACCACATAAGTTCGTT
This sequence comes from Acanthosepion lycidas, assembly GCA_963932145.1. NCBI lineage: Eukaryota > Metazoa > Mollusca > Cephalopoda > Sepiida > Sepiidae > Acanthosepion > Acanthosepion lycidas. The sequence continues at coordinate 46,825,440 of OZ010607.1, read as the reverse complement.
TGGGGTGTTAGCTTACATTAATCACCAAATAACTGGCACATTTTTTTCCCGACTAGAGTTTTCGGCCAATTCAACTTAAAATAAATCTCTCCTCGTGTTCTCGGATTTCCGTCCGTTTCGCGTCGACCAAACAGCATTCTGCCCTAAACAATGGCCGTTTGTTGCCAAGTCTGTTTATCAGCTTATTAATATTAATAACAGGACTGTTTCAGGTGGGAAGCAACCGGCAATCGACCCGTACGCCACCTTGACACACTTTAACTTCCAGACGCTATTTTTTAACCTTGGAAATGTGATCTGATGAACAAAGAAAAACACAACTACCTGGAGAAATAAAATATAATCAATCGACCCTTAAGTTTGTCTGTTTTCTAATTAAATTAATATATATATATATATATATATATATATATATATATATATATATATATATATATATATGTTATGGTCCGCTTCCTTGTACCACGGTGATAGTCCAAGGTAGAACACATAAAGAAGAACTCAAAGGCGGATATGGAATAACACAGATATATTGCAAACAGGAATATATACAGAGAAGCAGAACGTGTTATTACGAACAATCAGGTTTAGTAGAGAGAACAATGTAGTCTCACCCAGTATCACTATTCCAATGTCTTGCAGTAATTGTCTGAACGCGACTCTGTTTCGGACTGCCTCTGACTCGACTGACTCGCTCTGACGGACCTCACTCCAGACTTCAGACAGAACTCCCTGCTTCCTCTTGAGGCGCAGTATTTATTACGTATGGCATAGTCCATTATGTTATTATGGGTAAGGTCCCATAACAATATATATATATTACTTTTATATATATATATATATATATATATATATATATATATATATATATATATATATATATATATATATATTATTAGGTTGGTGCAAAAATAATATCATTTTCTCACATAGTAACAAATGTGAGAAAACGACATTATTTTCGTACCAATCTAATACTTTAATATATATATATATATATATATATATATATATATATATATATATATAGACAGATAGATATATGTTTGTGTGCGTGTGTGTCTATGTGTGTGTGTGTTCTTGTGTGAGTGTAGTCATAAAAATTGATTCAAATTTTATTCATATACATCGATAAGTTTGTTTAATTTAATCTTTATTTTTGTTTTGTTTTTATTTTTATTAATTTATATATAGGATGTCACATATCCGAAACAATTTGTGGAGAAGCTGTCCAAAGAAAAATGTCTTTTTTTTCAATAACTTTCGACCACGGTAAGTTCAAATGTTTGGTACTATAGTCAAAATTTATTTTATAACCCCAAATTTATCTACCATCTACATTCCAGTATAGACAACAATATCGCATAAAAACGACATAAATGAAAATTCTGTACAAACAAAAGCCCGCAACTACTAGAAATAGGCATCTAACGAGTCGCCCCGTTCTGGGTAGGACGATAAACTACGTCCGCGTCCTGGGTAGGACGATAAACTACACCCGCGTCCTGGGTAAGACGATAAACTACGTCCAACAGCAAGGTCTCTGATCAGGAGGTTTTGAGGAGCGTTGAACCACCTCTTAATTCCCGCTGTTCCTAGGTTAAATAGTTAACACTCAAACTTGTGTAAAAATAAGTTTTAATAACAGAAATACTTTTTAATAAAAAAAAAAATACCAGCAATAATTTTTGAAGGAAAAAGTATTACCAGCAATACTTTTAAAAATACCAATAATACAATCAGTTATACATTCTTTGGGAAAAATATGACCAGCTCTAGATTTCTTCAAGGAAAAATATTCCCAGAAATAGATTTTTGAAGAAAAACATTACCAGCAATAAAAATTTTGTCGGCATTATGCCGTAAAACAAAACAAAACAAAATAATGAGTCGCCCGACATTGAGGAAAATATTCTCAAAGCCAAAAACACAAAAATAGACATATCCCCAGGAAATGATCTCCATTCGTAACAAAAGCATTAAAGGAAAAACGGAGAAATAAAGTGATTAATATCGAATGTTTGTTATTATAAATCATTAATAGCAATGATAAACTTAGAATGTTTCCTTATAAGAAAATATTCGGCATTTTCGAAATTTTTAAGTTTTCTCTTAAAATTAATCATATGATTAAATTTAATCATATGATTAAATTTGAAATTCATAAAAGTTTTCTCTTAAAACTATTTTTCAAATAAATCGGGTCATGTGCAGTAACTGTTATTTTTCTTTCGTTTGGAGCATCATTGATTATGTCGTTATTTTCACACAAGTTTTTATGCATATGTACACACACACACATATATATATATATATATATATATATGTATGTATATACATATGTACCAGGTGTAACAGAAAAATTGTCCAAATTGTGGTAATTGTCCATCCCTCGAAATGTTTAATATCTAAAAAGCCACTAAACTAATTGATTTTCTTATCACCGCGTCTTCAGGGAAGACGTTTAGCCATCTTGACACCGTTTTTCGTAGGAATCACGGAAAAAAAAGTGTGTTATTCAGCTACAATAATGTCTTCCCAACTAAGCATTGGTGGGAGGGAAAAGATAATTCAGGCCTTCCATAATAGTACCAGTATTCATATTCTGGCTTTCATCTTCAAAGTCCATTCAAAAACCATCAAGAGAACTGTGAATCAGTTCAAAAGAGAAGGAACAGTAGAGATACAAACTGGATCAGCAGGTCGCAAAAGGAAAAGGGATCATTATTCAATTTACAGCTAAAGAGATCAATTGGAACGCTGAGTTTGAATTTAAATTTTAAGGTTGTCCGTTTTTGTACAAATATAGCAATAAGAGAATTCTTAATTACTTTTTTTTATTAACCTCTGTATTTGTTTTTTGTATGAATGATTTATGAATAAATAAATATATATATATATATGTTTGTGTTTGTGTGCGTGTGTTTATGTACATGTATGTGTCACGAAGCTTATTGTTGTTTATCTTTAAATGTTCCGGTCAGTTATCGCCTTAACCTATCCCTACGGCACACAGACAAAACTGATCTTAACACTATTTACAAAGACAGTATTAAAAACTCTTGATGAATAAAAGCAAGAGAAACATACAAGTACAAAGATACACAGATGGAAGGCAAACATTCATTTCTAACATCTCACAACCGATCACACGTATAGAAAACGAAGTTCTGGAGGACTTCCAGGAATCGGTCAAATGGTAAAATTAGAGAAAGTTCGTGAATATGAAATAGGATGGTGTGTTACATTTGGTTTGTATGCATTTATATAAATGAGAAGTTAAATGAAAAACAGTTTGTCGGTATGCTTAAAATATTACTATCATCATTATCATCATCCTCGTCCATGACGGCGTGTGATCTTAGGTTTGTTGCGGAACTTAGTACAAGACCAGTTCCATCGGCATATATGGGTTGAAAGCGTAGCGTAACTTGGCCGAGTAGACCTGACGAAGCCTATCCCTCGCCTTGTTAATCTGGCGAGGGACAAAATGTGTAAAGCTAATTCAAACGTAAGTCTGTGAAAGTAGAGTTTAAATTAATTGAGGCACAAGAGAGTTAGCCTTGTGTCATACTCAGTTTAGTAAATATCAAAAGCTGAAAAGAAATGTGCAATGCGAAAACGATATATATATATATATATATATATATATATATATATATATATATATATATATATATATATTGTCTGGCTAGATCCAAAAAGTCATAAATTTATTAAGTTCTGACCATTTTTAAGTTTTTAAGAAAATTTTAAAGAGTTTTGTTTTTCATTTGATTTCGCTTAATACGTTATGTATTTTTCCTGTCTTTTAATTTGGGACGTTGAAGATCTCTGTCTTATTTTTCGATAACAGTATTTCAATCATTAACTTTAATATTGAACTTGATGGAAAAAAAAATTAGAGACAAAAAGGAGAAAAAATTTGTTGAAAGAAGAAAAGCAAGTCACAAATCAAAACACTTATACATACATATATATATATATATATATATATATATATATCAGATTTTGAAAGGTATATAAGAACGGTACGTTTATTAAATGACTGGCCCAAAGAAAAAATAAAGCTTTTCTATATATTTTACTTTTATTGACATTTCAGAATTGTCTTTCTTTTCTACTATTATTTGATATCAATATGCTTAAATATATGGCTACTAAATATCTATTTCATATCGAATATACACATATATGTCTTCTCCTGAATGTAATTATATTAACCGGGTTATTTGCAAGATGTAGACATTGCAAAAGAACGGCAGATGAAACGGGGATACTTTAAATGTTGAAGAAATCGCGGGAAAAAAATTGGGGAACAAGAAAAGAGGAAAAATGAAAAGCTCCCTAAGAAGGAAAATGTTAGGAAAAGAAAAAAAAACAAAAAAACACGAGAGAATTGGATGGTAAGTAGTCGAGGTAGAGATGTGTGGAGAAAGAGAATAAAGGTCGAAGATTATATGAATGAAGCAGAGACGATGTTACAAAAGTAAGAGAAAGGGCTTGAATGAGAGAAAATATAAGCGAACGCTGAGGCAAGAAAAGTTAGAAAAAGAGAACGGCTAAAAAAGAAAGGGACACAATAATAATAATGAGAAGAAGAAAAGATAAGAAAAATGAGAAAAGTATGTAATAAGAGAAATAAATTTAAAAAGAAAGAAAGATCAATAAATAAATTTTATAAGAAAGATAGAAAGAAAGATAATTATAGAAAAATAAATATCAAACGACTGAAATAAGTGAAGAACGAAAAGAAAAAAAGAAAGAAAGAAGCCATGAAAGAATGGCTTTAAAAAGAAAAGACAGAAAATAGATGGACAATGCAATATAAGAAGGAATAAAGAAAATATAAACATGAAAGAAAGAAAGAAAAAAGAAAAAACCAGAAAAGAAAGAAACAATGAAAAATAATTAAAAAAATAAAAAAAGGAATGGTATAAGAAAGAACAAAAATAAGCAATTTACAAGTATAAAAGAAAGAAAAAGCAAGCAAGAAAAAAAATGAATAAAAAAGAATATGTGTAAGGAATGCAATAATAGAAGAAGGGTAAAAGACAACAATAAAGAATGAAAGAAAGGAAGGAAGAAAAAAGAAAGAAAAAAAGAATATATGTAAAGGAATGTAATAAGAGAAGAAGGTGAGAGACAATCGCAAAGAATGAAAGAAAGGATGAAAGAAAGGAAGAAAGAAAAAAGAAAGAAAAAAAGAATATATGTAAAGGAATGTAATAAGAGAAGAAGGTGAGAGACAATCGCAAAGAATGAAAGAAAGGATGAAAGAAAGGAAGAAAGAAAAAAGAAAGAAAAAAAGAATATATGTAAAGGAATGTAATAAGAGAAGAAGGTGAGAGACAATGGCAAAGAATGAAAGAAAGGAAGGAAGAAAAAAGAAAAAAAAAAGAATATATGCAAAGGAATGTAATAAGAGAACGAGTGTGAGAGACAATGGCAAAGAATGAAAGAAAGGATGAAAGAAAGGAAGGAAGAAAAAGAAAAAGTAATATATGTAAAGGAATGTAATAAGAGAAGAAGGGTGAGAGACAATGGCAAAGAATGAAAGAAAGGATGAAAGAAAGAAAGGAAGAAAAAAGAAAGAAAAAAAGAATATATGTACAAGAATGTAATAAGAGAAGACGGCTGACAGACAATGGCAAAGATTGAAAGAAAGGATGAAAGAAAGAAAGGAAGAAAAAAGAAAGAAAAAAAGTAATATATGTAAAGGAATGTAATAAGAGAAGAAGGGTGAGAGACAATGGCAAAGAATGAAAGAAAGGATGAAAGAAAGGAAGGAAGAAAAAAGAAAGAAAAAAAGTAATATATATAAAGGAATGTAATAAGAGAAGACGGGTGAGAAACAATGGCAAAGAATGAAAGAAAAGAAAAAGAAAAAAGAAAGAAAAAAGTACATATTTAAATGAATGTAAAAGAGAGAAAAAGTGTAAGAAAACAACGAAAGAAAAAAGAAAGAAAGAGAGAGAGAGAGAAAGAAAGAAAGAAAGAAAGAAAGCAAGTAAAAACAAAAGAAAGGATTAATGAATGAAATAAAAAAAAGAAAAAGAAAGAAACATTAATTAAGAAATTTTATGAGAGAGATAAAATGGAAGGAAAATATAAGGAAGAAAGTAAAATATTCAATATGAGATGAAGAAGAAGAAAGAAAGAATAATAAGAATAATGGATTTAAAAAGAGGACGAAATTATAAAAAAGGAAAAGAAAGAAAAATAATATTAAATGAATATAATATTAGAAGAAGGAAAAAAGAATCAAAGAATGTTAAATAAAGCCTTGGGATATTAAGAAGAAGGAAAATTATATAAAAGAATGGGAGAAAGAACGAATGAAATCTAAATAAAGAAATAGTATAAGAAAAAGAGGAGAAGGAAGAAAATTACGTGAAAAAAACGAAAGAAATATAAAAGAAAGAAAGAAAGAATAATGTCAATGAAGACAAAGAAGGAAGACACACAAAAAGAGGGAAAGAATAATGTTAATGAATGCAATAAAAAAGAAGGAAAACAAGATAGAAAGAATAATGTTAATGAATACAATAAAAAAAGAAGGAAGACACAGAAAAAGAATGAAAGAATAATGTTAATGAATACAATAAAAAGAAGGAAGACAAGCAAAAAGAAAGAATAAGCAAAAGAAAACAAAGATTAGTACAGAAATTATATTAGAATTCGGAAGAAAAATTATGAGAGAAATATTGACGGAATGGCATGATAGAAAAACGAATAGAAATTATAACTAAAAAGAACGACATACGAAAGAGAAAAACGCAAAAAAATGTCTGAAAGTAAAGCTAAAAGGCTAAAAAAAATAAAAGAAAACATAAAGCCAAGAAAATCAGAAAAAATAGCAAGCATTGGTCGCAAGAAAGTTTGGAGAAGGGACAAAAACAATTTTCAAATAAATATTAAAGAAAAAAGCGAACAAGAAGAAAACTGAAATTAAAGCAAAAAAAAAAAAAAATGCGGAAAGCCGAGACAAAATATAATAATAGCTAAGCAAACAAAAACAAAGGAAATTTACAAAAAGAATTGCATCAGATGAAGAAAGAAATAACAGAAAACGAATAAAATTATAAAACCAGACAAAGAGTAGATGGAATGCAAGGAAACTGATTATATTTGAAAACTGGAAGCAAATAAAATAATAGCAAATCAAATGGCGAAAACATCCACAAAAATATCAGCCGACAGTCAGAGTAATGAAGTTGAACGTCAAAGCAAAGCAGATAGAACGGTACAGCTTTGCTTGCTATCGAGAAGAGCTAACAGCCTCTGTCAGAATAGGCGGCGCTGTAATCAATCTTGTCTATTTTCGCGGGTGCAGCCTTATTTACATTTTTTTTTTATGACGCGAACGCATATCTTGCGATATACCCTGAGTCCCGCGTTATTTAATTACACGCATTTTCCTTGAATGTTGTCAATCCTCGCTGAGAATGGGGACGGAGAATTACTGTGAGAATGGTTTGCGTTTATTCGCATATTTTGCTCTTCGCCTCGAAGCTGTAACGTTTACAAGGTTTCGTCACCACGGCTGATAATGAGCACAGTTCGAAACTCTACACCTTGTACATGTCACGACTTTAAAATTCTTTTTACTATTCTTCTGATCTTCACTAACACACACACACAAGCACACACAATAGCCAGGGTAGAAGCAAACCCCTGTTGCAGACGCCGCTTCAGACACATTGTCTTTCTTCAACACCCACGTACTTGAAAATCTCTGGAGCAGAGCGATTAAACTGGCTTCCGAACAGTTCAATTTAGTGAAGTTTTGCTTGGGTTAGCAAAGTGGTATGACTTTCATTCACATTCCAACGATGCTAGATACTGGATTGTTCTACCCAGGTCATCTATCTATCTATCTATCTATCTATCTATCTATCTATCTATCTACACAAACACACACACACACACACACACACACACACACACACACACATATATATATATATATATATATATATATATATATATATATATATATGTGGCTGGACGCTCGTATTCGAGGATACCCGTCTACTAGGGCGGCTAGTAATCCCTATTGCAGACGCATCCCCAGGTGCATTTGTGTTTTTTCGGCAACCATAGAGCCAATGTGGTTTACACTGCAACTATTCTGAGCAGATCTTAGTTACAGTTCTGCGAAAGAACGTGTTATATTGCGTGATCAACGATCAAACCCTCGGTCACGATGACTCATGACTTCGTGCTAGCACAACTATCATCGGCACCCAAGGGTTCCCTCTATCCAATTTCACCCGTGCTATGGTTTTCAGACACTTCCAAAGGTAGCGCACGCTGGGATCGACACCACCAGTCCGATAATATCATATATATATATATATATATATATATATATATATATATATATATATATATATATATATATATATATATATATAACACCTCAAAAACGAAACTGCGCTGTTTTATTAATTTGAGAGAGCCATTTTATCTTCCGTCGGCATGTCTTATTATAACCTCCAGGAAAATGACTCTTGGACAAACGTTTCCAGGTGATATGTCGTGGAAAAAGTATATCGAATCAACTGCAAATCTGCAGCTAAAACAGATGGTTCGCTGTGCCGTCATAGACAATTTTTCTCGCCACAATCTATCTTACATATTTATAAGTTTACCATTCGCCCTTGCTTTGAATATTGCTGCCACATTTGGCGTTGTGTTCCTGCTATATATATATATATATATACATATATATGTGTGTGTGTGTGTGCGTGTGTGTTAAAAAGCTGAGAGAAACCCTAAAAGTTTTTGTTTATGATGTGGATTTTATATATATATATATATATATATATATATATATATATATATATATATATATATTATTTTCCATATTTTTGCTACACGTGTTTCCGGTCTTTTGAAGAAAGACATTGGGGTTACTACAAAACAACAACAAAAAAGACAATGGTTAGGCATTGAAAAACATAAGGAAAATTAATTTCTTTTAATAATATATGGCAGTATCCACTCTTTGACTGAAAAAAAAAACGCGAGACCAGAATCAAGTGTAGCAAAAATATGTAAAAAAATATAATATATGCTTAAAAAAGTCTACATTGAAAACAAAAAAACGTTTGCGGTTTCTCTCTCCTTTTAAAAATATACACGTTTCTCTCATTGGAACAACTATAACCTCTTCCATATATATATATATATATATATATATATATATATATATATATATATATATATATGCTTAGGTAATAAGAATGAATTCAACCACATTTTATTAAGCTCGATCGGTAAGTTTGTTTAATATTTATTACATATTCCTAATTTATATATAAGTTATCATATATCCGGATATATTTTTATATTAGTGGAGAAGCGGTCCAAAGTTGGTTTATTTTTCGATTACTTTCGACCACACGTAATCATTATAAGTTGCGTTAATATTTTCGGTACCATAGTCAAAAAATATTTCATATCCCAAGACTGATCTACCATCGACATTCCAGTTTTTGCACCCATATCGTATAAAAAGACAGAAGTCGAAATATTGTAAAAAAATAAAAAAAACTACTAGACAATATGCATCTCACGAATCGCCCCGAATTGAAGAGTAATTCCTTAAAGTCAAAAGTACAAAAATAGACATATCTCCAGGAAACGATCTCCACTCGTAATAAAAGTATTAAAGCAAGAACAGATAAATAAGTAACCCCTCACTGCTTGTACCTGAGTATGCTTGTTTACTAGGGTGGCTAGCAATTCCCTGTTACATACGCCTGCCCAGGCACATGTGTGTTCATTCAAAATCCACAGAGTCTATACTGCAACTATATTGAGCGTACCTTAGTTACAGTTTGTGGTAGAGATCGCATCACCTAACTGTCTGAAATAACCTTCGGACACGTCGACTAGTGACTTCATACAAGCACAACCATCGATGGTACCCAAATAGTTCAATCGAGCTAGTTTGGTCAACTCATGGTATGGTTTTCCGCATTTCCAACGGTACCGCACTGCGATCGCCTCTCCAAGCCGATAACAAAAAAAAAAAATGGCCATAGTGATAATCGAACCCTGACCTCGTGGTCGGAAAGCGAGCGTTTTAGCCATTTGGACGGCGTTTTCTATAACTCATTAATAATGATAATTTTAGTTGTATCCTTATAAGGAAACATTCGGTAATCATTGACCGAGCAGCCAGTGCTTATGTAGATTGACATATATGGAATCTGTGCTCTTAAAATAATTTTGCAGGATAATTATTTCATGTCCAGTAGCTGTTATCACTATTTCCATTAATGATGGGAGTTTCCTTCCCTGATATTCGTCTGAAGTAGTGTGGAACTATAGCCTGGTCTGGTTTCCTGCTGGGCCCTTTTCTTGTTGACTTCTTGCCTCTCTCTGCTTATATGGATAATGGCTTGGTTCCCACCTCCTATCCATCCACTTATATTCCGTAAGGTTTGAGGCCACCCATTCGGCATTTTTGGTGGTCAACATTTTCAAATGGTACTACTTTTATGATTCCCAAATGAAAGGTAGTTGTAGACATAAATCCATAAAACACTGACACTTATGTTTACTCAGAGATGGACTTAAAAGAAAAGAAATTTATTTACTTATTCCCTAAAGATGTTTGAGAAACCATATAGATAGATAGGTACCATTACTGCTTGCATTCCAATTCCATTCCATTGTTTCCGTTTTGGAAAGGTTTATATTGTGCCCTTTTTCTTGGAACAACTGGTGCTGACTTTCTTCTCCAGGTCATTCTTATTCCAGCTATGAATATCTATGTCATCAGCTTAGCTCCTCTCACTATCCAATTTTAATTATAGAATGTAAAAAACGGTATTAATTATTTGTTTATAAAAATGAATTATTAATTATAGACTTCAACCTGCAACACAGCAAGGCCCACAGTCCTAAAAATGTGAGAATTAGTAACTATGGTTTAAATATGACTGACTACATTTAAAACCCAAACTCAATACATAACAGTAAGTCAAGTTTTCAAATGTAAACGAGCCACCTAAAAACAAAGTTATAACCGGTACTAAGAACAAAATCGAACCCATCAAACTTCATATAATTGTTGGTGTGTGTTAGCTTTTCTATCTATAAAGGAACCTACAAACATAGAACCCTACCTCACCTCTACGTGTCATAATTCCATTTTTTAAATCCCGTTTTGACGTAACTAAAAGGGAGATTTATCCGACTGTGCTTAGCAAATTTGGTCTTATTTGCACATCAAACTATACATCGAGACAATTCTGAGAGAATTAGAAACCCTACCGGGATTTAGCATTGGCGGCCACAATCTTGCGACTTATAGGTCGGGAACACTCGAATGAAGCAGATGCGGAAGTGTAAATATCTGGGAAGCGTTTAGACAGAGGACGGTAAGTGCGACACTGAGATCCATAGACGTATTGGGATGGCCAAGGGCGCATTCCAAAAACTGGGTAGAGTATTGCGAAAGGAGGATTTCTTTGGTAACAAAGAAAAGAATACAAAGCTGTTACGTGACATCTGTCTTTCTTTAGGGCAGCGAAGGTTTGACGATTTCCTTAAAGATGAAGAAGAAACTCGAGGCGACGGAGATGCGGTTCTACAGAAGGATGCTAAGGATATCATGGACCGAGCATGTGAGCAACGATGAGGTCTTAGAGAGGTTACAAACAAGAAGGTTTATACTTAGCATCGGAAAGAGGCAGCTGAAGTTTCTGGGACACATAATGAGGAAGAAGGGCCTGGAGAATCTGATACTCACGGGTCGAATAGAGGGAAAGAAAGACAAGGGAAAACAACGCATGGCATACCTAGCGGGCTTAAGCAAATGGGTGTCTGAACGTGGTCTGGGGGAGGTAGCAGAGGGAAGGGACCTGTTAAGAGCTGCAAGGTATAGAGGTAGGTGGAGAACCATGATCGCTTATGTCTTGAAAGGACATGGTACATAAAAAGAAAGAAAAGAAATAAACCTAATAATAAATATTATTTATTGAAATGTTTTGAATCGGGAATATTAGTAAAGGTAAACAAAATAAAGGCGCAAACCGATTATCGCTAAGATCTTAAGAAAGTGTGAAGAAATAATATTATATCATTTATCTATATACAGTGTAACCCGGATATAAGAGACCCTGATATAAGAGAGATTTTATCTGGTCCTAAATTAGAGACATACTTACCTAAATAAAATAGACCAAACCCGGATATAAGAGACTTCTTCTCCGGTCCAGACAACTCTCTTATATCCGGGTTACACTGTATATAATTTTAGGAAGATTGTGTTGTGCTAATATTCAAAGTGATACAGTGACGTTACTGCATGGTGTCCCACAAAAAAAACAAAAAAACAAAAAAAAAACATTAAATTTCGTACTGTTTATTTAATTGATGCTATTTTTGTTACAGTTATTTGAAACAAATCAAAATATTGCTGCAACATAAGTAAACTGATTTTTAGTTTTAGAACTAAAGAACTCTGGAAAAATTTCTTGGCTCTTTTTCGGGCCCCAATTTGGATATCCTTTCTTAAACAGAACAATCACCTCGCTTTGAAAATATGATAACTGTGGCATCCTGCAACAACAAATGCTTAAAAAAACTTTATATGCTAATTAATTATTTTATATTCATATAGTAAAATATATAGGTTTTTTTTATGTTAATTAATTCTTTTACATCATATAATAATCTTGAAATTTCCTGCTCTTTTTTTTTTTTTCTGCCTGTACTCAAGAAAATTAGCCTTTCGAACTGTACAATTTATGGACTGATCTAACCGGGACAAAAGACAAAGCACTAAGTTTATTTTAAAAAATACCCAAGAAAAAAAATGAATAAATAAACACATGATATGGATAAAGAAATAAAAACATTAAAAAAAAAACGATTTGAAAAAGAAATATCAAAATATATATATATATATATATCGAAAAGGTTGGGCGATTGTAACAAACAACAAAATACGTTTATTCTTCACTCTCTTTTACGTCAAACCATTTGCAAATAGAACTTTATTTTATTTTCTAACCCTTGATTTATTATTTTTCTTCATTCTCCTCTCCCCCCTCCGTCTCTTCTTCTTTGTTTTGTTTTCGGCAGAGCTATGTAGCATGTAAGAGACTCTTCCCCTTCAGGTGGGAGCTGATGTATCTACCAAAACTCTGGTTCCTCTTGTGTGCATATGCTGGGCGCAGCTGGCTAGATCACGTAGTGACATGTATTTGAAAGCCACTGGCATCTAGTGAAGATGCAGTACTACACTTGGCGGCTAACAAACACCTCTCATGTCAATTCTTTGACAAAAACGTCTTCTCTGGTGGACACTGCGTGTTAGCTTCTCTATCTTTATGGGAACCTATAAACATAGAACACTATTTCACCGTACATGCTATAATTCCATTTGTTTTGGTCTAAAATTAAGACTGATCTATTTGGAATCACCTGGAGTGAGTTACAAACTACAGTCGGGTAGATTGGTCCCCACAGTCTTGTTTGGCAACCAGTGAAGGTGAAGGTGCGTGAAGGTGCGTGTTCAATATATAAAAAAAGATCCTATAAAAAACACTATTTACATTATTCGGAATATTGTCCTCGTCTTTGTCGCCATATTTATTAAAACGTTTCGGCCGTTGTAAGCTACGGCCTTCGTCAGGTTGTTGGAATGTCGAACTGAACTCTTTATTTCCCTCACTGGGATAGACTGTTCTAGTTCCACGTGTCATGTTTAACTGATATCAGTTATCTGTTAGCTCCTGTTAATTCCCCTCTCCAATTTCTCCACTGCCTTAAACGGGTATTGAACTCACACTCTTTAGGTCCTGTAACTGGATCTAACCAACGCCATTATCCACTGTGCCATGTGTGTAAATAGTGTACATAATACCGCATCTCAGAAATATAGACAGATGCCTATGAAAAAATTTTGATTTTCTGTTACGGACGTTTATTTATTTTATGTTGACTCTATTGAATTGAAATTAAGTGTCTCTTGAGTCTGTCCGTTTTCCCTTTGAGTTTAGAAATAATTCATGAAAACTAAGGAAGAGAACGGATAGAGATGGCCGAGTGCAAATCATGAGTAGGGCTGCAGAAAACAGGCCTGAACGATCTCTTTTGGAATGTAGAAAAGACAAGGATTCTGTTCTTTCCTGAAGTGAGGTCATAAATTTTCACATGTCACCAATAACTCTTTCCGGTTCCTTTGTAAATTGCATCCTGGGAAAACTAATCAATTAATTTATTTTATTCTTTATTACTATTTTAGCTATTGATTTTATTTCATTTTCTCACGGGGACACAATATAGACCCATAGCGGCAATGGTCGCAATAACCTAACAGAAGCCATTACGTTTCAAGTTGGTTTTGAGTTAAGTGTTTTTCTTCTCCTAGAATGGTTGCAAGAGAGACTAACCATCGTTCTTGTTAACCCAAAGATTGGGGGAAGAGCTGGATTGATGTCTTCAGCAGTGTTAATTGTGAGAAAATTAAATTGGTCAGAATTCGAATTCGTTTCTTCTTCCGAAAAGCATATCCCTTTCATTCATAACATGCGTACGTATCCTACAGTTGTTTCTGGTACTCCAATGTTCACAGGTATCACTGTAAGCAAATATATCTTATTTTCGTGGCTTTTGCTTGTTACTTAGACTAATGCTCTCCCCGTCATTAATTATTGTCTAATGCGATAAAATAAAGTGACAAGAACAACAAATGATATTCCGTGTCGGAGCGGCAAACGCAAATACTTTCCTTTATAATATAAACCCTCTTTGTCTACTCTCTTAGGTGTCAACAGCTCTTATCTTATTGTCTAAGACAAATAATAAGAAAAATGAATTAAGCGCCCCCTTTGTTATTACGAGAAACTTTTGCTATTTATTCATCGGCTGGTATTTTCGGATTGCAGGGAAAAGCATTGAAGAGTGTTAACAAAGAGCTTTGTAATCTTCTGAGATGGAAGACATTTTACACATTTTCGCAACCATCCGTCAGCTTTTCTGTCTATTCGCTTTTATGTGTGTCCGTCTGTCTATCAGTTGATTACCTTTGTGGCTGAACAGGTTTCTATGAATATATGCATATATAAATACGTGCAAAGATACGTGCATGTATACATGAATATCTATACGAATACATAAATATATTCATTATAATGATATAAAAAAAACTGTGTGGGGGTGAAGAGGGTATATGTGAGCGCGTGTTTGTGCATAAGCACATGTAGGCCTTAACATTCATTATCGTACTGTATACTGTATTGTGTATATAGCTGTACATTTTCTAATATCTATCTATCGATATCTATCTATGTTAGTCTGATCATATCTATCTATCTATCTATCTATCTATCTATCTATCTATCTATCTATCTATCTATCTATCTATCTATGTTAGTCTGATCATATCTATCTATTTATCTATCTATCCATCTATCTATCTATCTATCTATCTATCTATCTATCTATCTATCTATCTATCTATCTGATCACAATATGTTTCTATCTATCTAATGTAGTCTGTTCATATCTATCTATCTATCTATCTATCTATCTATCTATCTCTCTCTATATATATATATCATCGTTACTTGTTTTTATCTATCTATCTATCTATCTATATATATATATATATATATATATATATATATATATATATATCTGTCTGTCTGTCTGTCTATCTATCTAGCTATCTAGCTATCTATCTATCTATCTAGCTATCTAGCTATCTCAGTAAGCTATCTCTGTACGCCATCTATCTATCTATCTGTTGTGGATTCCGCGTGAAAAATCGGTCTCCAATAAATGACAAACGCAAGTATTTAAGCTAAGAAATTAAATGTATTTACACAAAATGCAAAAGGTAATGCTGTTAGTAAAATCCAGGAACGCCGGTTAGTATTAATCAAAGATCGCTATATACAGACTCGAAGTAAACTTCCTTAGAGTTGGGCGTCCTTGTAACTGACTTCTAACGTCAACTCAATCACAGTGTACTTTCCACTGTATTTCTCCACCCTGTTCCTCCACCTCTTCCTTTCACCATCAGACCCTCTGACTGACTGTGGCTATTTAACGGCATCAGGACGAGTCCATTTATATCAGAAAAGGGTTGACCCCATAATACTATATATCTATCCATCTGATCACAATATGTTTCTATGTAATGTAGTCTGTTCATATCTATCTATCCATCTATCTATCTATCTATCTATCTATCTATATATATATATATATATATATATATATATATATATATTCGTTGTTTGTTTTTATCTATCTATCTATTTATCTATCTATCTATCTAATCACAGTATGTGTCTATCTAATGTAGTCTGTTCATATCTATCTATTTCTCTATCTATATATATATATATATATATATATATATATTCGTTGCTTGTTTTTATCTATCTATCTATTTATCTATCTATCTATCTAATCACAGTATGTTTCTATCTAATGTAGTCTGTTCATATCTATCTATCTATCTATCTATCTATCTATCTATCTATCTATCTATCTCAGAAAGCTATCTCTCTCTTATTATATCTGTTACTTATTTAATTACATGTATTTTTATTATGAACATTCAGCATAATATATCTTATAAACAGAATTTGTCTTCAGTCACTATTAGTTCTTCGTTTTCTTGTTTTTTTTTCATTCTGTCATGCATACTCCTTTAATGTATTGAGAAGTCACTGCCATCAAGTATAATAACGCATGTTAACAAAAACATAAATGTATATGTATTTATATCTACATGGATAATCCAAAAGAAATAATGATTGAATTGTTTTCGTGCTTTTACCTGGAAATACACAAAAAACTATATATATATATATATATATATATATATATATATATATATATATATACATATATATATATATATATATATATATATATATATATATATATATATATATATATATATATTCAAAAAGGTTTAGTTAAAAAAAAAATTAAACATACTTTGTCAGTTTATTTTTCTTTTAATCCTTTCGAGTTCACGAATCAATTTCTTCGTCGCTGCAGAAAATTGATTAAGGAAAATAAGAAAATTTTCTCTTAAATAATTTTTATTTTTCGAAGTATTTTTAGTCTCCTCTGACACCATCTTCAGGGGGTTAAATTGTCGCTGTATGTGTATACTTATTTCTGTAAACTTATAACATTTTTACTGTTCATTCTACTGCTTTTTTTTCATTCTATCATATATCAATTTGAAATTCACGAGTTTTTTTTTCTCGATGTATAGCAATTTTTTTTATTTCCCTATTCATTGATCTATTATCTTTATTATATATATATATATATATATATATATATATATATATATATATATATATATATAATAAAGATATTATTTTTATTTTTATTATATATATATATATATATATATATATATATATAATTTATGATACAGTGTAACCCGGATATAAGAGAGTGGTCGGACGGGAGAAGAAGTCTCTTATACCTGGCTTTCTCTTATATCCTGGTTTGGTCTATTTTGTTTAGGTAAGTAAGGGTCTAATTTGGGACCATAGAAAATATCTCTTATATCCGGGTTTCTCTTATACCCAGGTCTCTTATATCCGGGTTACACTGTATATATAGTAGGTTGGTGCAAAAATAATGACGTAATAATGTCGTTTTTGACGTTAAAAATACGTCAGAAAACGACATTATCACGACATTATCACGTCATTATTTTTGCACCAACCTAATATATATATATATATATATATATATATATATATATATATATATATATATATATATATATATATAACTGAAAGATAATAATGATAAATAAGTAGGAAATACAAAATTTCCCATACATGGAGAAAAACTCGTGAATATATATATATATATATATATATATATATATATATATATATATATATATATATGTGTGTGTGTGTGTGTGTTTCATCAAACAATATAGACAAGTGTTGTCTATTTATTTTATGTAAATTCTTTTCATAACGTCTGATAAGCTTAATAACATTATCATTAAACGAAGAAAGAAAATCACAATATTGATACATATTTTTTAAGATCCTATCTAAGCTTTCGGCTTACATAAGCCATTATCAAAATGACAATTACAGTAAAATATATTAAGCAATACACGGACAAGAAAGTGATGATAGTCTGTTTCTGTTTACATGGATGATTTCCAAGCAACGATAAACACTTGCATATAAGATGCTCGAAGCGAAAATCGCACCGCAGCTCATGACGTCACACATGACCACGCAAGAGTGTATTCGAGAAGTATGAACTATGGGAAGCCGTTGGTATAAACCAATGGCTTCTGTTACCAATTATAGACATATATATATATATATATATATGTAAGCAAATATAAATGGATATAAATCCGACAGAATGGAGAAAAATATTTGGAAAAAACAAACAAAAATCCTTAAATGCAATTAAGTTGTTTTAATATGAATGAAATGTCAACGTCTGACGTTTCGGTTTAATAAACCTTCATCAGGACAATATTCATTAAAATGCAATTAACATAATCAGCTCAACATGACAAAGACGATGGACATAAAAACAAAACTTATCCAAAACAGATAACTGAAAATTTTAAATGATCAGCTTTCCGTTTAAGCGTGGTCACGTTGTCGTCAAATGGGCGACGCTTCAAAACGTATTCCTAAAATTTAAGTATTTTGAATGAAAACGAAAAAATGAAAAGAATTCTATTATGATGGAAAATTGTATGTACGCTTATCGAGCATTAATCTTGCTAAAAAAGGGGAAATACTAAAGAAACCAGGTCTAGTATTCACCGTGCGTGAGATGGATATTATACCTGCTTCATAAATCCTCCTAAGATTTTTATTATGAAAATATTTTAAAATCTTCACGGAATCAAAATCGAAATTATGATCTGCTTTAGTTATGTGTACAACTAAAGCATTGTTCAAATTTCCGAGGTGAATATCTCGTTTATGTTCGAAAACACGAGATTTTACGGACCTACATGTTTCACCCACATATTTTAGGTGACAACTTAATTGCATTTAAGGATTTTTGTTTGTTTTTTCCAAATATTTTTCTACATATATATATATATATATATATATATATATATATATATATATATATATATATATTTATTTATATTAAGCATTGCGCTCCGAGCAAGGCGTGAAGCCATTAGGATACAGGGGGGTTGCAGAAGATTTGGAACAAGAGCAGATAGGAATGATAGAAGAAAGGATGAGGGGAAGGATAGTCGGTAGATCGAGGTAACTGGAGATGTCGATTGACATTACATTTGAATAGTTGGAGATCATAACTATCAGGGAAACTGTATTTGGGAAGGGGGTTTTCCTCAGGCGAGAGGTGCGAGGTATGAAGCTATTGAAGTAGAAGAGACGGCTACATTTAAAAGTTTTTACAGTGTAAGGGTGAGAGTGGGATGCCAGCCTCGTATGGCGCTTGAATTCATGGAGACTGGGAACCAGTGAAAGCAGCTCATCAGAGCAATTACCATGAAAGTATTTGTAGAAGAGACAGAGAGAGGCGACGGCGCGTCTGTGAGATAGTGAAACGAGACTCCAGATCAGGGCCAATCACATTGCATATCCGTCTCTGGATCTTGTCAAGAACTCCGAGGTAAACAGAAGGTGCCCCAGATCATATATGGCAGCAATACACCATGCAAGGGCGAATGGTTTATTTGTATATTTGAAGTATCGATTCAGGGGAGAAAAATGTCCTCGCAGTGGAAGAAGCAATTGACTCCTTGTATTTGTTCTATCTCAGGTCAGCAGTCAACGTGAGACCGAGCAGACGCAGGGATTTGCACTCAAGAATTTGACTATGAGACATTCTAATGGGGGGCAGAGAAGGATCTCTATGCTGGTTAATGGAGAGTAGTTTAGTCTTTGAGGCGTTAAATTTAACCATCCAATTGTTGCCCCAGTTAACAACCGATTGGAGGTCCATTTCAAGACGCACGGCTAGGTTAGTTTTGTCAGCGACACTAGATTTGTTTTTGAGGCAGGAGTAAATTGTAGTGTCGTCCGCGTAGATGCCAACTTGGGAACCTATGGCGTCAGGAAGGTCGTTGATGAAAATAAGGAAAAGAATGGGGCCAAGGATTGAACCTTGGGGAACACCTGCGTTCGTGGGATAGGAACTGCAGGAGAATCCGTTGAGAACGACTTTCAATACTCGGTTTGACAGGAAGTATTGTATTAGATCGAACAGTCGACCAGTAATACCATAACCCTGGAGCTTACGAAGAAGGCCGGCATGCCAAACCCTATCAAACACTTTGGAAATGTCTAGGGCCACGGCACGAGCCTCACCGTTATTTTGAAGTGCTTGGTAGATGGTTTCAGTGATGTCCGTAAGCACATTAGCTGTTGAACGGGGGTAGCGGAAACCATATTGCTTGTCTGAGAGAAGGTCGTGTGAGGCAAGGTGGTTAACCACTTCTGCGTTGATTAGGGCTCCGAAGACTTTGCCGAAGAGGGGTAGGAGACTAATAGGACGGTAATTAGAAGGGTTAGAGGGGTCTCCAGTGTTCTTAAAGACATGAAGAATGGTTGAGGACTTCCAGCAGTCAGGAAAACAGGATTCCTTGAGGCAGTAATTATACAGTTTAGAGAGGGCGGGTGCTAGCACAGGCGCGCATTTCTTCAAGACAATGGCTAGTATGCCATCTACACCACTAGCCTTGTGTGGGTCTAAATTCGAGATAATACCCAGTACCGATGACGGTGTTCTGCTTAGGCCGCTCAATAGGGCCTCAGTTCTTAGAGGGAAGTCTGGTATGGGTGCACCGGTGGAGACGAACGTTGAATTAAATGAGAACTTCCGAGCAAGGAAGTTCTCATTTAATTCAACGCTCGACTCCAGCCTTGTCAGTTGAAGAGGTCAAGATCTCGAACTGGTTGAATAAAGGAGGTATGGAGGGTTTTCTATTATTCAGGACACTCTTGTAGAGCCGCCAATAATCTTTGGAGCCAAATTTGCGAGATGCAATACCCTCCCTCATCCGAGCAGCAAATATTGACTTAGCTTCGTTGAGGATACGCTTACACACGTTACAGGCGGAGGCAAAGAGACGTCTATTGCAGTCCGACATGTCGCTACGAAATATGTGAAAGAAGTGGTTCCTATGGGCAATGGCGCCTGAGCAAGCAGCTGAGAACCAAGGGGAGGAGTGCGACTTGACCTTAAATTTCCTTGAGGGGATGAATGCGTCGATTCCAGCTTTAACCCAAGATGAGATCTCAGAAGCACATTCATGGACAAGGAGTGTAAAGACAACATCCCAGGGGACATCGCGGAGGAAGTCACGGAACGAGTCCAAATCCGCTGGTTGATAGTAGAACGAGGTTCTAGTAACGGGAGGTTCTTTGCGGGGTGTGGAGTTGAAGCAAATGTTATCAGATACCACGGCATGATCAGAGTCACCAAGAGGGAAGAGCTGTGTGGCGCTACAGGATTCGGGGATGGAGTTAAAACACAGATCGAGAAGGGAGGCCTTATCTGCTAGGTTGAGGGCAAAACGCGAGGTGAAGTTAACTATCTGCGTGAAGGATTGAGAAATTGAGAAGGTTAGGTGTTTGAATGCCAGCCCGGTCAGTAGTAGCATTCTCGAGCCACTTGGTATGATGGGCGTTAAAGTCACCAAACACGAATATGTAAGCAAACGGGTGGAGAGAGAGGGCATTGTCTATGCTGTCAGATATGCTATCGAGTATCCCGCAGTCTTGATAGGGTGGAGAGCGATAGAGGAAGAAGAGATAGCTTACGGCATTGAGGAGAGATAGTCGAAGACACATGTACGAATGGTCTGGCAATTCGAGAGACAACTCTCTGGCCAGGGGGAGATGATCCTTGACATAGACACCAAGGCCGTGCATGTGGGTTAGAGAGTTTTTCCTGAAGATAGGAAGGTAGCCGGGGATCCAGAGATCAGAGGAGGGAATAGACGGGGCAAGGTTTGTCTCACACAGAGCCAGTATATCCGGGCAGTTTGCAGTGAGGAAAGATTCCATACTGCAGAAATTTGTTCTAATGCCACGGATGTTGGAGAACGAAATGTTGAGGGGTTTAGGTGACTTTTGAGGGGCTGGTTTAGGTTTACTTTTTTGTTTCATTTGAGTCTTCATGTGGAGTAATGTTGGAAAGATGAGAAGTATATATATATAACTTTGCTGCTACAAACATTTAAAATTTTTATTGCTATTCTAATAGTTGTTCTATTTATTTTTGACTTTAATTCTTTTATATAAAATATTTCTAGGATTTTAAGTTTTTCCTTATTATTATTTTGGTTTAATATAAATGTATTTTCTACAAATACCTCGTGAATTTAAAATTGATATTTAAACAGGGATCAAATAATAGAGAAAAAACCGTGCAAAGCAACTCTGTTCGAATAATGTATTCCTAAAAAAATAAAATGCGGAAAAAAGGAAAAAACTGAAAACCTTAAAGAGAAAGTAAAAGAAAAAAAAAACTGTGAATAGGGAGGATTGAAGAAAGGATAAAAGGTAAACGAGATTAAAGTATATAGATAATGGCGACTGTCGCTGCTGTTAATTTTTTGAAAATTATAGTTTTCAGAAGAGCAAGAAAAAAGAAGGTAGTTCCACAGACCTGAAGTGCGAGAAAAGAAACTTATAGAGTAGAAGTTTCGGTTATATTTAACTATTTTAACACTAAAATTGTGGGACCTAAATGCAAATCTAGTAGTACGCTTAAATTCACGCAGTCGGCACATCAGAGAAAAATCTCATCAAAGCAGCTGCCATAAAAATATTTGTAAAAAGACCGAGGGAAGCCACACCATGCCGGTGAGATAGTGACTGAAGTCGAGATGACATGTGAAGATCGATTAGATTGTAGATCCTTCTTTGTAATATGTCAAGAACATCAAGAATGAATGGTAGATTTGCAAATATGCAAGATAGATTCTAACGATAAAAACCTTCTGGCCTGACACAGTGGCCCATATTTCACTGCACTAGGTGTAACTATTGATTAAATGTAATCGTTCCACGTCAAATCAGTTGAAAACGTGAGGCGCAATGTGTTGCGCACCAGCAGTCTAGCATTAATTATGCTGAAGACGGGCAAGAAAGTTTCTCTTGGTTGGTTAAATGAGCGTCTTGGAGGCATTAAAACTTACAAGCCGTTTCCTGTTCTGACTAATTTTCTATTAAGGTAGGTAGTTTCATGTGTATAAATGCCTATTTGGGATCTATATGACATCAGGAAGATCACTGATGAAGATCAGAAATAGCGTAGGACCCTTGATATAACCTTGGGGCCACCCGTATTCGCGTGAAAGGATCTGGGCGCGAGACTGTTCAAAACGAGATTTATTACACGATTTTATAGGAACGATTGGATTGAATCAAATAATTGTCTGGAGCTTACGTAGAAGAGCACCGTACGAAACTCTGTCAAAGGCCCTCGAGATATCTAGACACAGAACTCGACCTTCGCCGTTATTATAAAGACCTTGATGTATATATTCAGTATGGACGTTAGACATGGCAAAATGGAAGCCATATTGTCTTTCAGAGAGTAGGTTGTGAGAGGTAAGATGCTTAACCAAGTCAGCATTGATAAAAGCCTCGAATACTTTGCCGAAAAGCAGAGGGAGACAAATAGGGGGTTAGTTAGAGGGGCCAGAAAGGTTCTCCAGAGTTCTTAAAAAGAATAGAAATCATAGAACGAATCCGCTCGAAGATTGCCGAAAAACCACTGCATCCAGAAAAGCTCACTGTTTGGTGTGCATTTTTTGCTAGCGGAATCATTGGGTTGTGTATATATATATATATATATATATATATATATATATATATATATATATATATATTTAGTTTATGCAAAACTAGGTAATCCGCATGGGTAGATCCAAGGAGGATGATATCCAGAGAGCTCAATGTAAGATTCAGAGCAGATATGTTTGAATAAAAACAGACCACTTTAAGGTTCCATGTAATAAGTTAATTCACCACAACCCCTTTAACAGGGCTCTGGATCATCAGACTTTACTTCTAAAGCTTCTTCCTTTAATGTCGGTCTTCACCCCTTACCCATCGATATCTAGAGACAAGACGCGTTATGCTCAAGCAACGTCTAGCCGACACACAATGGGGTTAAGAATAAGGAATTGAAATGATACACCTAACCCACTCCTATCTTATCTTCTCTCCCACCTTACTTCCCCACTTCGTTAATTTTAGATATGCTTGATGAGGTCCATCAATACGTGTGAATTTCTTTTCATTTTCATTTCAACCTTTGGAAGTAAAGTCTGATGATCCATAGCCCTGTTAAAAGTGTTGTGGTGAAATAACTTATTACATGGAACCATAAAGTGGTCTGTTTTTATTCAAACAAATATATATATATATATATATATATATATATATATATATATATATATATATAAATCTGAATGTCCATTTTCGCAATAGGCTTCGATTACTTTAATATGCTGTTTAATTGTTAATCTTTCCATGATTGAAATTGAAAATGACTTAAGTTCTAAATCTGAAAGAAAAAGAAAATAAATCATTCGACGCTTAATTCACAGGTAAAATTGGTCCAATTTATTGAAATACCCAATATAAATGTTAGGAGATTTATTCAAAGTTATAATCCTCTAACATCACTAAGCAGATAAACATATTTTCTAATATTCTCAGTCAAATAGTGAAACGTGAGATACATATTTTAATTTCAAGCTGCTTCGGTTGTGTTCAATTGCTAAACACGCATAGCTACATTGCGTTCACGTGTTTAATTACTAAAAATGTGTAGCTACATTGCGCTCAGCGAAAACCTTACTTATCTTCGGACACGATTTTTCAAAAATCACAAAGACGGAGACAATTTCTATTTCACATTAAGGTAGAGATTTCCTACCTGTAATTAGATGTCATCTCATGACTTCTTTATTCCACATAATCGACTTCTTAATATCCCCTCCGCTGGTGAATTACACCTGATATTCTAATTTTATTTCGTTGGTTGGTTTGTTACATTTCTTTCTGTATATATCACAACAGCTAGCGATATTACAGAACATTGTTTCGAGTCTTAACATATATCATCGCATGACCTCACGTACGATGAAAATAAATAAATATCAGTGTATGAAGAGAGGGAAAAAGTAATTTTCTTCTCAAATTTATTTCTACTTCTATCCTACAGCACATTCTTCTACTTTTTCCTTTCCTCCTCCTGCTTCTTCTTCTTCTTCTTCTTCATCTCTACCTTTTTCTACTTCTATCTTACAGCATATTCTTCCCCTTTTTCCTCTCCTCCTCCTCTCCCTTCTTCTTCTTCTTCTTCTTCTTCATCTCTACCTTTTTCTACTTCTATCTTACAGCATATTCTTCCCCTTTTTCCTCTCCTCCTCCTCTCCCTTCTTCTTCTTCTTCTTCTTCATCTCTACCTTTTTCTACTTCTATCTTACAGCATATTCTTCCCCTTTTTCCTCTCCTCCTCCTCTCCCTTCTTCTTCTTCTTCTTCTTCATCTCTACCTTTTTCTACTTCTATCTTACAGCATATTCTTCCCCTTTTTCCTCTCCTCCTCCTCTCCCTTCTTCTTCTTCTTCTTCTTCATCTCTACCTTTTTCTACTTCTATCTTACAGCATATTCTTCCCCTTTTTCCTCTCCTCCTCCTCTCCCTTCTTCTTCTTCTTCTTCTTCATCTCCCCTACCTTTTTTCTACTTCTATCCTACAGCACATTCTTCTACTTTTACCTCTCCTCCTCCTCCTCCTCCTCCTTCTTCTTCTTCTTCTTCTTCTTCTTCCCTACCTTTTTTTTAATTCTATCCTACAGCACACTCTTTTACTTTTTCCTCTCCTCCTCCTCTTCCCTCTTCTTCTTTTTTCTTCTTCTTCTTCTTCTTCTTCTTCTTCTTCTTCTTCTTCTTCTTCTTCTTCTTCTTCTCCCCTACATTTTTTCTACTTCTATCCTACAGCACATTCTTTTACTTTTTCCTCTCCTCCTTCTTCTTCTCCTTCTTCCTCTTCTTCTTCCCTATTACCTTTTTTCTACTTCTATCCTACAGCACATTCTCCTTCTTCTTTTTCTTTTTCTTCTTCTTCTCAACTAACTTTTCTCCTTATTCTTCCCTGCTGCTTTTTCTCTTCTTCTTCGCTACCATTTCTTTTTCTTCTGCCCTCACTTTTCTTTTTCTTCCCTCTTATCTCTTCTTTCCTACTTCCTCTTTTTCTACTTCAGTCTTACTGTACTTTTTTATTTTTATAATTATTATTAATATTCTCTTACTAACTGGAATAACTGAAATAAACAAAGAAATTTGAAAAGATATTAATTTTAAATTGTCGTTTCTTCTTCTTCTTCTTCTTCTTCTTCTTTGTGCTGTGACGATCATGACCCCCCCCCCATTGTTAAATTTAACGCTTCTAAAACGAAACTGCTCTACTTTAATCTTCTGAGGAACCCTTTTTAACTCCCATATTGCTACCACATCAGATCAGGTGATCCTACTACATATTTAGTGTTTTTTTATTAAAATCCAAATAATCTACAATGTTATTGGTCTTGATCTGGCATCTCGTCTTCAGTCACTTTCAAGCCGCCGTGATGTAGCTTCCCTAGAATTTTTCTATAAATACTTTTATGGTTGATGATCTTTCTTCTAGGGCAGCTAGGCTTTATGAATTTAAGATCCGTACTAGATTAGCGGCAAGGTCTCATCATTGTACAATTGAAATGGCTAGATGTAACAGTAACAGTTTCTTCTCTCGCACTTCTCGCCTGTGGTCTATTATCTCACCTTTCAACATTGATCTTCAAGAATTTAGATACAATATCAATTTTAATTCTTGTTCATTTCAGTATTCCTTCTCCATAATAGTGCCGTCCTGGGTATGACGATAAACTACATCCGCGTCCTGGAAAGTGTAAAAATTATGACCAACAATATATATTAATAGCAATACAATTTTGGAAAAAAATATCAGCAATAAAAAATATTGTCGGCATTAAATAACCTATTGAGGTTGATAATCCGTAAAAAAACAAACCAAACCAATATATACTGAGATAGATAGATAGATAGATAGATAGATAGATAGATAGATAGATAGATAGATAGATAAAAAATATTACCAGCAATAAAATTTTTGTCGGCATTGAGATAAATATACCGTAAAACAAAACAAACCAAACCAATATATACTGAGATAGATAGATAGATAGATAGATAGATAGATAGATAGATAGATAGATAAAAAATATTACCAGCAATAAAATTTTTGTCGGCATTGAGGTAAATATACCGTAAAACAAAACAAACCAAACCAATATATACTGAGATAGATAGATAAATAGATAGATAGATAGATAGATAGATAGATAGATAAAAAATATTACCAGCAATAAAATTTTTGTCGGCATTGAGGTAAATATACCGTAAAACAAAACAAACCAAACCAATATATACTGAGATAGATAGATAGATAGATAGATAGATAGATAGATAAAAAATATTATCAGCAATAAAATTTTTGTCGGCATTGAGGTAAATATACCGTAAAACAAAACAAACCAAACCAATATATACTGAGATAGATAGATAGATAGATAGATAGATAGATAGATAGATAGATAGATAGATAAAAAATGTTACCAGCAATAAAAATTTTGTTTGATCTGCCCTAAAACAAACCAAACCAAACCAAACTTTAATAGTGATTTTTCTCCTATACTCAATAACCCCTTGCATCTTACTAGCTTTCTAGCTTTGCTTGGGGTGAAATGAGTGATAAAATACAAAAAAATCTTTATATCCCTTGTAGCTGTTAGCACTACTTTTTTTGTTTTCTTTTACTACCCCCCGTGCCCAGTTTGGCAATCCATTTCCATAAAATCTTTAACTTGGTTACTCGGTGTTTTTCTTCTGTCCCTCTTGCCATCATGATATCCTGTGGGTATTAAGTTTCCCAAGCCTTTTCCCTCATTATATGTCATAGAAATTTAAACACTATATTTCTGATTCTAATTAAAGTGTTCTTTTTGTTTCCATCTTACACAAAATTTCCTCGCTGAGCGCATGTTCCGTCCATAGTATTCTCAGTATCCTTCTGTAGAAACTCAGTTGCCCAACACACCTATTCATCTGTTAGAAAACCGTACAGAATTCATTGTCAGATAGAAAAGCGGATGTTATATAGCAACTGAATATGTTTTCTTTGCTTCTAATGAAGTTTTCATAATATTTCGCTTCGCTTCGCTTTTGGAAGATATGTTTTTGTTATTTCAAGGCGCCTTGGGATTTCGGTGTTAAATTTTCTGTTAAAACACTTGCGGGGTATTCAGATTTTCGCACCTGTTTGATTTTACATGTAAAAACACATAACCAGAATATCTATCTATCTATCTATCTATCTATCTATCTATCTATATATATATATATATATATATATATATATATATATATATATATATAAATTCGGTAAATCGAATCGAGTTCTCTCAGTCACTGCGCGTTTATCTAAAAATAAATACGCTTAAATTCACATTCACCGACGCCGTTCGCCAACGGCTTAAGGGTAGAATTCCCGACTTACGCCAATTCAGTCGAGTTTCGATCCTAGCTAGAGGCAACAGCTGTGATACAACGAAACTAGCTGCGATACAACGAAACAGTCTGTCAGTTGATGATTATATATATATATATATATATATATATATATATATATATATATATATATATATATATATATATATATATATATATATATATATATATATATAAACTGATCCACAAATAGAGTTCAAAATATTTATTACTAAGCATGCCGAACCTATCTATATATAAAAATTATCTTAGCCAGCGCTTTTTGTCCCTTAGGAAGTAAGACTTTTATTTTGCAAGTGTTTCTATACAAAAGTAAAAATGTCGTTATTTTCTCAAAATTTTCAACTCAATAAAGTCCAGCAGACAATGAAACGCGTTGGCTAGAATATATTTTTTTCTTTATTTATATCGTCATTTTACACACACACACACACACACACACACACACACATATACATATATATATATATATATATATATATATATATATATATATATATATATATATATATATATATATATTTCAATAAAAACAGACCTCTTTAAGGTTCCATGTAATAAATTATTTCACCACAACCCTTTTAAATTTTTTCTAATCCACTATTTCATAGAAAATACCCAAAAGTCCAACAAACTTCAAATTAAATTCTTCGTAACTTTTTTAAACATTTAGATTTATATCAAACTTTAACCCCCAAATATACCCTTTAAAGTAATGCGAAATAACAGAGTCTAAGAATTTGAGTGAAACCTGCTCTCATGGACATGATTTATTGTTTATTGTATCTTCTTCCTTTTATGTCGGTCTTCTCCTTCACCCCTTACCCATCTATATCTAGAGATAACATACGTTAAGTTAAGCGGCGTCTAGCCTACACAGAGTGGGGTTATGGATAATGAATTGAGATGGTACATCTAACTCACTTATATCTTCTCTCCCACCTCACTTCCTCACTTCGTTAATTTTACATATGCTTGATGCGGTCCGTCAAAAATGTATAAGTTTCTTTTCACTTTTTATTTCAACCTTTGGAAGTAAAGTCTGATGATCCAGAGCCCTTTAAAAGGGTTGTGGTGAAATAACTTATTACATGGAACCTTAAAGTGGTCTGTTTTTATTCAAACATATCTGCTCTGAATTTTACATTGAGCTTTCTGGATATCATCCTCCTTGGGTCTAACCATACCGATTACCTAGTTTTGCATAAACTATATATATATATATATATATATATATATATATATATATATATATATATATATATATATATATTTAGACAGCAATTTTTCATTAATGTATGTGTCATTAAATAATATAGACAACTTTTGTCTATTCATTTTAAGTAAGTTCCTTTCATATTGTCTGATAAGCTTAATAACATTATCATTGAAAAACGAAAGGAAAACACCATATTGATAAATAAGATATTTACTGATATTAAAAAAACCTTCCATCTATCTAAGATATGTCGATGATATCCTTATTTTAGTAAAAAACACAGATGAAATATTTCAACTTCAAAAACGTTTTCAAGATAATTCTGTCCTTAAACCCACGTATGAACTCAATACTAATAATAAGTTTCCCTTTCTTGACATATTGATAAACACAAATAATAACAAATTTACTATTTCGCCATACAAAAAACCTACAAGCATGTACACTTAACTACAAAAGTGAATATCCATATTACTACAAAATAGCAATTATAAAAAATCTAATACACCGTAAAAAAACTAATTCATCTACAAAATAGATTTTTACAGTGAACTAAAGAATATAAAACAAAAAAACTTTTTAATAGCTTTCAAAACTATATAGTAGACAAAAAAATAAATTTCTTAGAAGTCTTAATACTCGCAAATAGAACATAATACTGCTTCAACTAATTCCAAATATATTAATGTCTTTTATCGTAGTCAAATGCATACTAATTATAAACAAGATGAAAATATACTAAAAACTTAGTAAATACTAATATATCCATAACAGATCTGAGCAAAAGAAAATAGGTTAATCATATACTACACTAAATCTAGTGTTTCCATCTTAACTATTCGCAATGATTCTTCCCCACACTCCGTTAACGATTTGCAGAAAACCAACATAGTTTACAAATTCAATTCCCTTTGGGAGATTGTATCTCCAACGGATTAAATAATATTTACGTTTGTCACACCACAAACTTGCTTTCACGACAATTGACTCTACAGATGAATGATAACTGTAACATTGTTAGACATTTTAAAACAGCATACCTGCCTGCGTACTCAATTCCGGAAAATCCTTGTTGACAATACAACTATACTTAAACAGGAAAAAAATAAACAAAGGCTAAAAATTCTTGAAGATTTATACATAATACAGTTGAAACATAACCTGAACAAAACAAACTATGAAATCTCCACAAATATTCGTAAATGTCTATAATTTGTCACTCTCGCGTGGTCATGTGTGACGTCACGAGCTGCGACGGGATTTTCGCTTCTGCCTCTCGTATATACGAATTTGTCGTTACTTAGAAATTTTTTATGCAGCAAGGGAGTACTATCGTTGTTGTTTCGTCCGTGTGTTGTTTGATTTCTTGAAATTGTCATCTTTGATAATGGCTTATGTAAGCCGAGAGCGTAGATTGGATGTAAACATATGTCAATAAGGTGGTTTCCTCTAGTTTTTCAACGATAATGGTGATTAAGCCTCTCAGACAATATGAAAGGAACTTACTTAAAATAGATAAAAATTGTCTATATTATTTAGTGAAACATTCATTAATATATATATATATATATATATATATATATATATATATATATATATAGATAGATAGATAGATAGATAGATAGACTCGTTTCGAAAAACCCTCGAATTTTTGATTTGCCAATAATCAAATCAATCTCGAGGGGAAAAAAAGGTCTTAAAAAAAGAAAGAGCTACAAACATGAACTTCTGCCGAAAAAAATCGCACAGATGCAGGTCTGAAACCCAAATAAAAAACCCCGATACGAGCAAACAACTAACTAACAAAAGAGCTCAATACAACCGTAGAGCAGACCTAGATACACCTAGTGAGCCAGACAAACCTACCTAAGTTTCACCTAAACGGATAGGGAAAGTTCGAACTTTCCCTGACGAACCGTTTAGGTGAAACCTAGGTAGGTTTGTCTGGTTCACTAGGTGTGTATATATATATATATATATATATATATATATATATATATATATATATATATACATATATATATATATATATATATATATATATATATATATATATATATATATATATATATTACGACGGGATTTGGCTCCAACAGGCCCAGCCTAAGACGGCTTGGTCGTAAGTCACACAATGCTAAATTACCGTGCATATAGCATGGTGTGTCATGATGCTGTAGTATGAGGCTATAATAATAATAATAATAATAATAATAATAATTTATTGATTTAACTCTTCTTCTTCCTTACACTCTTTTCTTCTACCCTTCACTGTGGCTTTCTTTCTTCTATTTCTGTCGTCACTTATTGTTTCTTCTTTTCTTTCATTGCCTGTATCCTTTTAATATGTATTATCGGGAGGAAACACGATTTTCATAAACTTGGTTAGTTTTGTCTGAATCGTCTGCTTTTTTTCTCGCCATAAATTACAAGATAAGGACTAATCGTATTACGTATTATCCGTTCAAACCTTGCAAATCGTTCAATGTTTCGGTCCCTTGTTTCAAATGGTGCAAAGCCTTTATTGAGTCGAGAGAACCCTTTTTTATAACCATTGACTTGCGAACATCCATTGTGGTTCCTCGTTCTCCCCATCTTTCTCTTTCTCGGTCTCTCTCCTTTCTTCTTCCACGACTTTTTCTTCTTCCAATTCTACCAATTCTTCTTTTGTAGGTTCGCCCGATTCCTCCTCATCATCGACACCTTCTATATCACACTCCAACAAAAGGTCTTTGGCCAGTTTCCCTATTTTCTCGCGTATCACACATCAAATTCGTTTTCACTTTCAAACCCAGCAAAAATATTCACGTAACACTTAACACAATGTTTCCAGACACTGTTCATACATTTTTCAATCACATTTTCCAGGACGATAGCAACATTTTTACGCACGTAAGAATATTATAGTTCTTCCAAAAGTCATATTGAATTTTGGGTCGGCGTCTGTAGCAGTTATTGCCTGGGAAAAGACGGCACGCAGATGATTTACCTTAAAGGGAGCAACTAAATCTTGATCTATAGGTTAAATAAGAGGGTTGTGTTTGGGAGCTAAAAACTCTTTCGCATCGGGAAGGAGATCATTTAATTACGTGGCAAGTCCGGGCGCATTATACAGCAGAAGTAAAATTTTGAAGGAAATTACTATCTTTGGACAACACTCACGCACTTGAGGAATAAAACAATTAATGAACCTGTTGTGTCCAAGTAATAGGTTAAGAAATAAGAAAATAAAAAAAGGTTGCAGAAAAATAGTGTAATGGGCAGTAAACAGAACAGAAGTCGGTTACGCGAATTGGGAGTGTGCGTCGGTTGACCATAGTTCAGTCTATACCCCTGTTGATATTTATTAGGCGCAGATTATTATACTTATTAGGCAAAGGCAATATGTGACACAAGGTCGAGTTTACCGTGGGTTCTCCGAGCCCGTAAGCTCAGCCAAAAATATTTCCTTCGAACTCGCATAAACGTATTCAGGCTTTGTCTACCACCCGGACGAAACTTTGACCTTCGGCAAAGCCTGGTCCCGGTTCCTATCTCCTCAAGGCAGAGAGTTTGACAGTTGAACAGGCTAGAGCACTGTTAATATTTAACAGGCCCCCTCCACAAGGGTGTATGTGACACAAGGCCGGTTTATTGTGGGTACTACGAGCCCGTAGGATCGGCCCAAAATATTCCTTTTGAACCCGCCTAAACAGAATGAGGAACTCTCTACTTCCGAGTTACTCTCTGCTTCGACAGAGAGTTCGACAGTAATGAACAGTCTTGTCGACTGTTATATTTAACATTCTCCCTACGAGGAATGTATATGGTACAAGGCCGAGTTTAACGTGGGTTTCTCCGAATCCGTAGACTCGGCCAGAAATATTCCCTTCGAACCCGCATAAACGTGTTCCGGGCTTTTCTACCTCTGCGAAGTACCCTTCAGCAATATATACACACGCTTGAATTCTCCTTCATCCCTGCCGTGCGCCAACGGTAGAATCCCCGACTGACGCCAATTAAGTCGGGTTTCGATCCTAGCTAGATGCAACCGGACGTCTAGCCACACTGATGAGCTGTGATACTGCGAAACAGACTGTCTGTTTTTGACTATATATATATATATATATATATATATATATATATATATATATATATATATACATATGCGTGTATTGAATATATCATTTACACTTCAAGATACAATCTGCTGTGGTGAATGTTTATTGTGTACAATAATAGCTCCTCAGTTTTAAGTCTTTAGTTATAAGTCTTTCATTGCATCGTGTGTTGTACTATTATTCTCTAATATTTGTCTCATATTGAAAGGTGTATTTGTGCAATTAGTGATGTGCTGATTAATATGTGAACGAGTTGTCTAAAAACATTCCAGGATGTTGATTCTAAACCTGGCCGTTCATCATGACAATATAGTTTTCTTAGCTATAATCGTCTGAATTTAACAGACAACTGATACTGACTCAAATGCCAAACCATAACCCGGACAATAACAGATTAGAGATAATGGACAAACCTAGTAATAGATGCCCACAAAATAATAATAATAATAATAATAAAGACAATAATAAAAATAATAAAGACAATAATAATAATAATAAAGACAATAATAATAATAAAGACAATAATAATAATAATAATAATAATAATAATAATAATAATAATAATAAAGACAATAATAAAAAAGACAATAATAATAAAGTAAATAATAATGATAATAATGAAGACAATAATAATAAAAACAATAATAATAATAAAGGCAATAATAATAATAAAGACAATAATAATAATAATAAAAACAATAATAATAATAAAGACAATAATAATAATAATAAAGACAATAATAATAATAATAATAATAAAGACAATAATAATAAATACAATAATAATAAAGTAAATAATAATGATAATAATGAAAACAATAATAATAATAAATACAATAATAATAATAATAATAAAAACAATAATAATAATAAAGGCAATAATAATAATAATAATAAAAAAACAATAATAATAATAAAGACAATAATAATAATAATAATAATAATAATAATAATGTTTAATGAATTCTTCGATATTCCCCCTACCAATCTGTAGTATAAGTCCAGCCTACCCCATAAAATTTGATAAGTATCTGTCGTTGGCGACGGAAAATTGAACATTTGTGGAGAGTCACTTGTGCCATGCTCCGAAGTTGTAAGAAATGCTAAATGTAGCATCTTTGAATGATACTTTTCCTTTAGTTTGATATGATTGTAAATCCTAATGTCTCAAGTTAATTCCTTGCTTTTCAGTCCCCTTTTCTCTCCTCTAATATTTTTTTTTTTTTTTAACTTGTATTTCAAGTTTTAATCCACACCCCAGACCTTAAGCGGACACCCGTGTCCATTTTTTTTTTTTTTTTTTTTTTTTGATTTATGCCTATATACTGAAATCTAATTCTCCCACTTGGAGGTGTCTCTCGGACTTATACTAAGTTAAAACTTAGTATTATCTACCCAACTGAATACCATACACTGTTATGAACTTTTAACTTCGATATATTAATAAACCCACTATCTCAAATCTGGTCTTGCTCTTGGACCTTCTTCAAGTCTCGTCCTAAAGCTGGTAATCTGAACAAAATTACCCCTTGGCGGTCAAGGTTAAAACGCATCTCTACCAATTTCAATGAATACGAAAAATATCTCATACCGGAGCGGCCGTCAACCGGGACAACAAGGGCCGCGTCCCTCAGAGAGGAACCAGTCTGAGGTCGAAAAGTCTGTCACTGGAACAAACTCTTCCACACACGAAGAGACACTAGGTCACCAAACCCGGATTATCGCCAACCTTGGACCAAGTGTCTCAATGCCAAATCGACTAGTAAAAATGAAACGAACGAAATGGAGCCGCGAAGAGTATCGACAAGTTATGACATCCTTCTTCACTGCACTCGAAAACCCAGCAAAGAACACCACCAATCAAACATACCAAATATGGAGAAATATGGTGGGAAATGATATAAGACCTAACCTCAATCCAAACATGCTTGCCAATGTCCGCAGAGATATCATGCGAAACAACAGACTCTCAAAGGCAGAAATAGATAAGATAAAATTAGATATAAGGCAAAATACTATGACCCATCACTCAAACTCTGTTGAGACGAATGTTGAAATAAAGAATGCGACAGAGGATGAGATGGACGCTAAAGCGAATGAAATACGAAATCATCTCCCAGGAAATGAAACCGAAGATTCTGCCTTAGACACAACCTCTAGTTCTCCAGAAATTGTCACTGAAGATGACTCCAGGTACATTAATTTAGAATTCCTTGAAAACCACGAAGCTGAAATCACCGAAGCGAAAAATGACGTCATCCAAGTACTCAGCAGAGTAACTTTCATATAATTGTCAGACAGAGACCAGCTCCCGAAAATCCATATGACAAATCCCAACAAGCACATCGTGAAAATATACAATGCTGCCCTGGAAACACTGTTAACAGATAAACCACCGGGAAACATAACAGAAGTTAACAACGTCATATACGCAACAGCTCTAGCAGCGACTCGGAAGCTTGGTGTCAAGACAATAAATAAAATTAACAGACACAGAGAACCAGCTTGGAAAACCAAACTGATACGAGAAATAAAACAAATCAGATGTGAGCTGTCTATATTAGATGAGCTCACCAGAAACCCTAATATTTCCACACGTAAATCCAAAAAGATCAAACGGAAATATAGCATTAAATCCCTAATTGATATTCCATCGATCAAGGAAATGCTGAAACAGAAACTTCAGCTAAAAGCACAGAGAACAAGACGATACGAGAAACGTTGTAGATTCTATCGCCAAAATAAAATATTCCGAACAGATCTTAAGAAATTTTACAGGGAAATTGGAAAAACGCCTATACATGTCGAAACGCCACCATCGATTGATAATGTACAGACATTTTGGGAAAATATTTGGAGCAACCCAAAGGAATGTAACCCAAATGGGTAAATATATCCACAGATGATGTTAGGCAAGCACTAACGAAATCCCAAAAATGGAAATCCCCAGGAAATGACAAGTTGCCCAATTTCTGGCTGTATCATCTCTCATCTACCCATGGCATACTTGCAAAAACTTTATCAACGCTTGTAAATAATCCCAATAAAATCCCGGAATGGGTTACTGAAGATATTACATACCTCATACCAAAAACAACTGAAACAGACGACCCGAAAAATTATAGACCGATAACATGTCTTTCCACAACGTATAAGTTGATCACGTCTGTACTGACGAACCGTCCTTCTTCGAAACAAACAGCATTCTCCCGCTGGAACAGAAGGGATGCAGTAGAGGTTCATATGGCTGTAAAGATCAACTTCTGATAAATAAAATGATCCTGGAAAATTGCAGGAGACGACACAGAAATCTCAGTGCAGGGTGGATTGATTATCGTAAAGCCTTTGATAGTGTTCCACATTCTTGGATCCTTAAGGCTTTGGAAATGTACAAAGTCTCCCCTGTGGTATTAAACTTTCTTAAGCACAGCAGGGGATGTGGAACACAAAACTATACCTTAGGCACACCGGGGGCACTGCCATATCCAACCGTCTGAATATCCGACGTGGAATTTTTCAAGGAGACTCTCTGTCACCCCTTCTTTTTTGTTTATCCTTAACCCCTCTTACATATGAACTGAACAACATTAGCTATGGTTACAAAATAAATAAGAAAATTTTCAATCACCTACTATACATGGATGATCTCAAACTCTTTGCCAAAGACGACAATGAATTGAAAGGCCTCCTCAATATTGTAAAATACTTTAGTGACGACATAGGTATGGACTTCGGATTAGATAAATGTGCAAAAGTAACATTCAAGAAAGGTAGAATTACAGAAACACCCTCAATAGATTTAGATTTTGTCACAAAGATTAGGGAATTGGAGCATGAAGAAGCTTATAAGTACCTAGGAATTAGCGAAGGAGATGGCATACAACACCCCCAAATGAAAGAAAAAATAAGAAAAGAGTACTACAGGCGTGTACGTCTGATACTAAATACTGAACTAAACTCAAAAAATATAATATCAACTATAAACACATTGGCAGTCCCAGTGGTGCTTTACAGCTTTAATGTCCTTAACTGGACCATAGCTGAAATTAAGCGAATGGACGCCAAAACGAGAAAGCTTCTCACTTGCTATCGCATGCATCATCCCAAAGCTGATGTTGATCGTCTGTATGTGCCCAGATCCGAAAGAGGCAGAGGATTAGTTCAACTAGAACTGTCCTACAAAACTACAACAATTGGCCTCCAAAAATACTTGGAAACTACAGAAGACTGGATGATGGTATGCGTCAAGGAACATGAAAGTAGTAAGCGTCTTTACTCCGTAATGAAAGAAGCCAAAAAATTCAAACTGGAGCTTCAAATGGGCGTAGAGATGCAACTACAGCACAATACACCGGCTGAGAACTGCAAAATACTTGAAAAAGACAGCAAAGACGAATGCAACCGACCAGATACAGAAGTGGCTACGCAGTGCAGGGTTGAAAGCGGAAACTGAAGGTTTTATCCTTGCTGCGCAGGACCAATGCTTGCTAACTAGGAATTATCAAGCACATATACTAAAATATTGTGTCAGCCCAAAATGCAGATTCTGTGATAAATATCCAGAAACGATTGATCATCTCGTATCAGGTTGCACGATGTTGGCACCCACTGAATATAAAACCCGACATGACAGAGTGGGCCAATATCTGCACTGGAAAATCTGCAACTTCTACGGGAAGGAAACTGAAAGAAACTGGTACCAACACCACCCAGACCCGGTTACGGAGATAGGACCTGTTACAATTCTATGGGACTACACAATTCACACTGACAGAACAATCAAGGCCAACCGCCCAGATATTGTTATTAAAGACCACAAACAAAAACGGTGCCTCCTTATTGATATGGCAGTCCCTGCTGACTGCAATGTATCTTTGAAGATATTCAAAAAGCTGTCAAAATACAAGGACCTTGAAATAGAGGTCTCGAAAATGTGGCATATGGGAACATCAACAATCCCTGTTGTAGTTGGAGCCCTAGGACTGGTTGGAAAAGATTGCAGTAGACTAATTGCAGGGATTCCTGGAAGCCCATGCCTCAAGGAGATACAAAAAATTGTTCTGACAAGTACAGCCCACACTTTACGAAGGGCTCTATCTATGTAATTATTTTATTTTATTTTTTTTTTATTTTTTTTTTTTTTTGTCAGTGAAAAGTGTCATGATGCCATTTCTAACCTTAGGTCCCTGGGTGGGACCCGGAAAGAAATGTGTAAACGCCAGAAAGCAAAGAAAAGAAAAATAATAATAATAATAATAATAATAATAATAATAATAATAAAGACAAAAATAATAATAAATACAATAATAATAATAATAGCACCATATGTGCACTTGGAAATATGAAAGAAGCACAAAATCCGAACCACTGAGAGATGGTATGAGCCCCAACAAGAAACAGTTGCCCAAATGAATGACAAAACATGCCAATTCAAACTGACAGGGAAATAAAAGCCAACAGACATGATATTATCATAAAAAAAGAAACGCAGGAAGTGTATAATTATTGGCATAGCAGTTACCATCTAAGAATGGGTACGTGGCTGAGTGGTTAGAACGTTTACATTCTGACCATGAGACCCGGGTTCGAATCTCACTCTGGTTGATTTTGTCAGGAAGGAAAATTCCAGATGTTACGAGCAGTCGACCCCAGCGATGCCTGAAAATCATACCACGTGTTGATGCAAGCCTTGTGAGAGAAATTCGGTAGACGGAATAGATAGCTCTGCTAGCACGAAGACACAAGTCATCGTGACCGAGGGCTTAATCATACCTTTTTCAAATTGTTGACCACGCTAGATAACACGCACTTTCCCAGAAACTGTACCTAAGGTCAACTCAGCATAGTATAAACCACAGTCCATCGATGTTGCATAAACACAAATATTTCTGAGGAAGCGTCTGCAATAGGGATTGGCTAGACGCCCTAGTAAGAGGGTATCCTCGAATGCGAGTGGCCAGCGATACTATCTGAGAGAAACATCTCCGTAAAATGATCGTAAAATTGTCCAACTACATGGAGCTGGAAATGAAGATTAAGAAGATGTGTGGAATGAAGACTGAGACTGTACTAAGAGTAATTGGAGCTCTGGGTTTCGTGAGAAAAGGAATAGACAATTTTACTAACAATGTCCCAGGTAACATCAACGTACAATTTGCCCAGAA
Source organism: Acanthosepion lycidas (assembly GCA_963932145.1). NCBI lineage: Eukaryota > Metazoa > Mollusca > Cephalopoda > Sepiida > Sepiidae > Acanthosepion > Acanthosepion lycidas. The sequence continues at coordinate 46,785,326 of OZ010607.1, read as the reverse complement.
GATTGCCCTACTAAAAATCACATATACTAAGAAAAGTGCTATCAGATAAATGAAAATAATCTTTTTGGACCCGGCTCTACGGGATACAAAGCAGGAATCATAACATACACAAATAATGATAGAGATCGCAATGACAAAATGTACCTTCTTATTGACATGACCGTCCTTTCAGATTGTAATGTCTTTGAAGATCTTCAAAATACAAGGACCTTGAAATGGAAATCTCAAAAATGTGGCCCATGAGGACATTAACAATTCCAGTTGTAGTTGGAGCACTCGGATTGATTGGAAAAGATTCCAATACACTCCTTGAAGAAATGTCTGGTGACCCGAGCCTTAAAGAAATATAAAAATAATTGCACTCACAAGTACAGCCCAGAACTTACGAAGAGCATCATGTAGGTGAAAAAGATGCGATTTTATTTTTCAAAAAGTCGAAAATGTCATGTTATTTGGTTGGTGCAAAAATAATGACGTAATAATGTCGTTTTTTGACGTTAAAAAATACGTCAAAAACGACATTATTACGTCATTATTTTTGCACCAACCTAATACCATTTCTGACCTCAGGTCGTTATCCGGAAAGAAATGAGTACACACCAGAAACCAAACGAATTAATAATAATAATAATAATAATAATAATAATAATAATAATAATAATAATAATAATTCTGACTTATAGAAGCAAACAGTAGGGTAGCTTGAAAGGAGCGAGGCGGTCCGTCCACCAAGGGTGACATTTTTCTGACGGAGCCATTTTCGAGCTTGCCGTATAAGCCTGTATAGGGTGTATTGAAATAAAAGTGATTTTACTGTTGGGACACTACTTTCATTTGAAGGATCTTTTCGATTTTGAGGAACTTTTTCTATGGTATATGTAGTTAAGCGATTGTTATCTTGTCGGAATACATTACCTATGATGTATTAATGACTGGTTGATCATGGTTGCCCGTATGAATCCAGTAAACGGACCCTGGCTGCGTTCATTAAATGCCGAAGCACTACTCTGTGTTGGGGACACATCGTGGTTGTTATCACATAAATTTCAGTTATTTTACTTGACATAAGTTTGTCGGTATGTGTCGTAGACACAGCCTTCTCTGTAATAAGTAACTGTCCTTCGATTGAAATGATTTTCTTTCTATCCTCAAAACGTAGTTTTTTTTTTGTTTTTTTTTTATCTCCGACTTTATTGAATTAGATTTCCTATATTACATTAACATTTTGGTGGGGCCAGTGTTAGGAGTAGTGGCGGCAAGCTCAAGGGTAGCACACACTCTGCTCCGATGGTACACACTCTAATTACGCCAATGATGATGGGTGTTTGCCAAGTATGCTATGGTTGTCCAGATAGCATTTAATGTAATTACTCTCGTGGATACGATAAAAAGGTTTCAAACTGATGCAAACTGTGAACCATTTCTCCGGAAAGAAACCATTCATAGATACGCATGCGTAAAGACGCCTACGCGCACGTTTTGGTCTCTCTCTCTCTCCCTCTGTCTGTCTCTCTCTCTCTCTCTCTCTCTCATCACCAAGAAATATCGTTTTTAAATACGCCTACACAGAGACGTCATATGACAGCCAGTGTGCAAAATTCACACTCTCACACAAACATCAACTCTAAAATATTGTAATGCGTAGGACACACATAAGTTTACACATTGTTTGGAATACCATTTAAAAAAAAAACGCCCCCCAAATCGATTAATCGGGGCATTAAAGACATTGACTGTGATTGGAAAAACAGGAAGAAAGGTGCGTGATCAAACGGAGGCTACTATTTCTCTTTCATTATATCTTTAAGCCGGAGTATTCCCGCCATTTGAGCCGATATAAATGAAATGAATTTTGAATCAAAAATAAAATAACTCTAACAAGTAAACAGGTACAAGTTAATGTTATATAGGAAATCAAAGTGAATAAATTTGGAGATTAAAGACCACGTTTTGTGGATTCAAAGAGAATCATTCCAATTGAATGACACAGTTATTTATTACAGAGAATGCTGCCACATCAATCGATCTCCATGTCTACCTCCCTTCTGTATGTATGTATGCATCTATGTATGTAAGTAATATCTATCTATCTATCTATCTATCTATCTATCTATCTATCTATGTGTCTGTATATTCTTATCTAAGTTGTTTCGATATTCCAGTTATGAGAGTTTTTTTTTTCTTTTCTGTTGATTGATCTCAGTTTATATATTTCCTTGCTTCTTTCTTTCTTTCGTTGCTTTTTTCTTATCCCCCTTTATTTCTTTGTTTATCTCTTTCTTTCCTTTCCTCATTTCTTTCTTTCTTTCTTTTTCTTTCCTTTCCTCATTTCTTTCTTTCTTTCTTTCTTTCTTTCTTTGCTTTTTTTTGCCTTCCTTTTCTTTCATATCCCCCTTTATTTCTTTGTTTATCTCTTTCTTTCCTTTCCTCATTTCTTTCTTTCTTTCTTTCTTTCTTTCTTTCTTTCTTTCTTTCTTTCCTTTCCTCATTTCGTTCTTTCTTTCTTTCTTTGCTTTTTTTTTGCCTTCCCTTTCTTTCATATCACCCTTTATTTCTTTGTTTATCTCTTTCTTTCCTTTCCTCATTTCTTTCTTTCTTTCTTTCTTTCTTTCTTTCTTTCCTTTCCTCATTTCTTTCTTTCTTTCTTTCTTTGCTTTTTTTTGCCTTCCCTTTCTTTCATATCCCCCTTTATTTCTTTGTTTATATCTTTCTTTCCTTTCCTCATTTCTCTCTTTCTTTCTTTCTTTCTTTCTTTCTTTCTTTCTTTGCTTTTTTTTTTGCCTTCCCGTTCTTTCATATCACCCTTTATTTCTTTGTTTATCTCTTTCTTTCCTTTCCTCATTTCTTTCTTTCTTTCTTTCTTTCTTTCTTTCTTTCTTTCTTTCCTTTCCTTTACTCATTTCGTTCTTTCTTTCTTTCTTTGCTTTTTTTTTGCCTTCCCTTTCTTTCATATCCCCCTTTATTTCTTTGTTTATATCTTTCTTTCCGTTCCTCATTTCTCTCTTTCTTTCTCTCTTTCTTTCTTTCTTTCTTTCTTTCTTTCTTTCTTTGCTTTTTTTTTGCCTTCCCTTTCTTTCATATCACCCTTTATTTCTTTGTTTATCTCTTTCTTTCCTTTCCTCATTTCTTTCTTTCTTTCTTTCTTTCTTTCTTATTTCTTCCTTCCTACCGTTTGTCTTTTTTTTCTTTTTTCCTAATTACTTCCTTTATTAATTTCTTCCTTCTTTCCTCATTTCTTTTTATTTTTCTGTCTTTCTTTCTTTTCCCCAATTCTATTTTCTGCATTCCTTTCTATCTTTCATCTTTCCCTAATTTCTTTCTTTCCTCATTTCTTTCTTTCTTTCTTACCTCATTTCATTCTTTCTTTCTTTCTTTCTTTCTTTGCCTTTTTTTTGCCTTCCCTTTCTTTCATATCCCCCTTTATTTCTTTGTTTATATCTTTCTTTCCTTTCCTCATTTCTTTCTTTCTTTCTTTCTTTCTTTCTTTCTTTCTTTGCTTTTTTTTTGCCTTCCCTTTCTTTCATATCCCCCTTTATTTCTTTGTTTATATCTTTCTTTCCTTTCCTCATTTCTTTCTTTCTTTCTTTCCTTTCCTCATTTCTTTCTTTCTTTCTTTCTTTTCTTTTTTTTTGCCTTCCCTTTCTTTCATATCACCCTTTATTTCTTTGTTTATCTCTTTCTTTCCTTTCCTCATTTCTTTCTTTCTTTCTTTCTTTCTTTCTTTCTTTCTTATTTCTTCCTTCCTACCGTTTGTCTTTTTTTTCTTTTTTCCTAATTACTTCCTTTATTAATTTCTTCCTTCTTTCCTCATTTCTTTTTATTTTTCTGTCTTTCTTTCTTTTCCCCAATTCTATTTTCTGCATTCCTTTCTATCTTTCATCTTTCCCTAATTTCTTTCTTTCCTCATTTCTTTCTTTCTTTCTTACCTCATTTCATTCTTTCTTTCTTTCTTTCTTTCTTTGCCTTTTTTTTTGCCTTCCCTTTCTTTCATATCCCCCTTTATTTCTTTGTTTATATCTTTCTTTCCTTTCCTCATTTCTTTCTTTCTTTCTTTCTTTCTTTCTTTCTTTCTTTCTTTACTCATTTCATTATTTCCCGCATCTCTTTCTTTTCTTTATTTTTTCTTTCTTTCTTTCATACGCCAACTGCAAGAATTGTATCTTGTGGGTATATTAAGAATATTGATGCTTCATTATAAAAAAAACGTATTTAATTTACACAATAATCATTCATTATGCAACAATATATCCTTCCTTGTTAATGTACTTAATTGTATCAATTTTATTCATCAGCTATATCTTGACAAAAAAAAAAATGAAACACAAGAGTATAAATACATGTGAGCAACGTAGAAAAATAGAAAATAATAATCAAATTTATACAAAACTAGCTTATAAGCCGCCCTAGTTTTAAACTGGCTCCTACGGAGGGTTCTTGATTGGGCCTTCGGCGCCTTCAGGTGTTTGAAAGCCGCATTTACGGATTGCATTAATATTTAAGATTATCTTTTAAAAATTCAACCATAATTCTTCTACCATCACTTAATTTAAAGTCAATTTGATGTACGTAGGTCTTTACTTTCTGTACAAACAATTATTTTTTTTTATTTCAGGGGTGACTATCGCTGGATTTGATTTCTAGTTATAAAAATTCTTATCGTACCAAAAAATCCGTCGCAAAAAACCACGTCAAAGAAAAACGGCGAAAATAATCACAGTAATGAAAACTTGCGAATCTAAAATCTCAGAATTGTGGGTCCGGATACGAAGCGGAATGTTTTTGAATTTGCTGACGGAGTCGGCCTGATTCTAAAATGGTTTGATATGTTGGGCAACGGCATCTAGGAAAAAGTTCGACACACTGAAATTTGCATTTATTTATATAGAGGAGGAAGAAATTATAGAAGAATATAACACTCCGAGAAAATAGTGAAAATTGGTAATAGCAGGAAAGTACGTCTAAAACAACGTGATCCGTTTGAGAGAATTGATGACTGAAAAAGAATTAAGAGTAAATTGGTAAATGTTATTTGGTGCAACAAAAGACATGAAGTTGTGGAGAGCCATAGATGCTCACATCCTTAAATGAGGTGACAGTTAAGAAGAATATAAAATAATAATATTGTCTGAATTTCTAGGATGAGTTATCAGTATTTACACTATTTGCATTCAGATTATTGTCTCCATCTTTGTTGTTGACGTCATGATGTATTCACTAAATGAAATATTAGGTTGGTGCAAAAATAATGACATAATAATGTCGTTTTTTGACGTTAAAAATACGTCAAAAAACGACATTATTACGTCATTATTTTGCACCAACCTAATAATTATAAATCCTAAAGGATGTTTCTGTTTGGATTCCTGGGATGAGGAGTCACCATTATTTACACTATTTATATTTAGACTGTTGTCCTCATCTTTGTTGTTGATATCACGGTGTTGTCACTAAATGAAATAATAATCAATATTTCTTTTATGTTATCATTACTTACACAATTTATATTCAAAATATTTATTGCCCTCATTTTTATTGTTGTTATCGCAACGTTTCAATCCCTGTGCACACCGGCCTTCCTCATGGTTAAATCGATCATGGTAACCTACACGGAATTTCGAACTGAACTCTTTATTTAATCAACGGAGGTAGACTGTTCCCGTTCCACTACTCATATCTGGGGATATCGTTTAGTTCTTTTTTTTTTTTATTAGTACTGTTCAGTGATTGCTTGACCGTTTCCAGTGAGCACAAGTACACAAATTCACAAATAAACGCTTTTACACACAAGGCCTAGTTGGTTTGATGAAATAGTGGTAGTGATTTCAACCGTTGTTTCCGGCAGTGTATACTTGCACTCAGTAGGAACGAGCAAGCAATAGCCACCAGTCAGCAATATCTAACCCTGGCGATTAAATAAATGGTTCGGCTTTAGAATTCCCTGGAGGTTAACTGAGGAAGGCAGGAAGTCACAACGGCCGAAATGATAGTAACAACAAAGACGATGACAATAGTTCGAATGTAAAGACTGTATATAAAAAATAAGATATGTTGTCAACTTCAGACCAATATTTTTCTAAATATTAGGTTGGTGCAAAAATAATGACGTAATAATGTCGTTTTTTGACGTTAAATACGTCAAAAAACGACATTATTACGTCATTATTTTTGCACCAACCTAATATATGTTTCAGACGACATACTTCTACCAATTTCTCTCTATATATATATGTGTGTGTGTGTGTTCTTCTGCGTCTCTGCGTGTGTGTATATATATATATATATATATATATATATATATATATGTGTGTGTGTGTGTGTGTGTATTTTCCAAAATTGAGACATTGTGGTAGACGAAGGTAAGTCTAGAAAAAAAGCGTCAGCTAGATTGTCATGTTGTGTTACTGTCCACTGAAATCAAAAGATTAACCAACGCGACTTCATTTTTTTTTTCATTTTTCATTCAGACAAATCCTTTTGAATGGCCAGTTTGTTCATGGATGATTATGCCATGGAGATAGAATCTCTAGGTAAATTTACATGCAAGGTCAACGATCGTCTATCTGTGCATTACGTGTAGATGCTGTACGTCGTGTTAGTATTGATGTCCTCTGAACAGTTCTGTCTACCTACTTTCACCACAATGGCTTTCAAGTACTTTCAAACGGTGTCGTACATAATATTGACCGTGTCCCCCTGATCAAAAAGGTGTCTCCTTGACTAACCGACCCTGGTGAGATTCGAATCCGGGTCTCCTGGCTGCAACTCTGAAAGATGTAACCACTAGGCCACTTGCAGAGGGATGGTAATGATAATGTTAATACTAGCCGCCTCCTCATAAGGAAACATTCGACAATCATTGTCCGAGCTGTCAGTACCTCTGCTGGTTTAAATTTATAAAATATTTCCCTTAAAACAATTTTTCAGGAAACTAAGTTTCTCAAGCCCTGTCATTGTCATTTCTCTTTGTAGTATTGATGGGGTGAACCTTTTGGAAGTTTTCTGAAAGGTCAATATTTTTATTATGTCATTATTTTTATGTTCGAGACTGGTTAGTATCTCAATTGTTTATCGCGTGGGAATACCAGATGCTGTAAATTTAGATGGGCGAGTGGCGTAATGTATAAAGGCTCGGAATTTGAAATCTGAGAGTCGAGTTCCAATTCCAGTTGGGTTTATTATAAATACGGTTAGGAAAGATATAAAACAACCACTTCTGCAACCCCAGCTATGGATTAATCAGTGGGGCATGGATCAGTAAATAATTATTATCTCTCGAAAATGCTTACAATCTAAAAATATTTTCTGTCTTTAAATCAACTGTAATAAGGTTGGCAAAGCGTAAAAACAAATCAGTCACTAAATCAAGATTCAACGTCGTAATCAAGGCAATGAAACTACTAAAACGTAAGGGTTTACGGGGACTTAAAGAATAAGAAACAATATACCCCCTTAAGGAGAGAGAACAATAAAAGATCAAGAATTAAGAAGACAGAAGATAACGATTGGCATTTCATTAAAATTTTTGATGTTGCGTGACAGGTTAAAGTTTGTTTCTCTGTCCAGTATTGAATGGGACTTTGTCGCCATATTTATTACAAGGTTTCGGCCGTTGTACGCTCCGGCCTTCTTCAGGTGGTTGGAATGTCGAACTGACATTCCAACCAGCTGAAGAATGCCGAAGCGTACAACGACCGAAATGTTGTAATAAATATGTCGACAAAGATGAGGACAATAGTCCGAATAATATAAATAGTGTACATAATACTTCATCTCAGAAATATCGACAGATACTGAATAGGACTTCCTTCCTAATCTTTTATAAAGTCGTGTGGAATGGTAACCATTATGTCATCATTTTCTCTTCGAGTTATATTGTCGCCATTGCTTAATGTCTTCAGTTGATGTCGTTTCCGCCATTTGGCACACCTTTTGTTCTTGATTCTTTACCGTCAGTCTAGAAGGATAGTCTACGCTGATATCTACATCTTTCATTCGCCTAAAGCCATTTAACCATCGATCCGTGAGACGAATTCTCTGCAGATAACAGTTTACTTTTTTTCTGAGCGGGTACGGAGACGTGAATGATATCAATAAAAAATGGTTTAAATCTGACAAGTCTTTTAAAGAAATCAATTTTTAGGTTAATGCTTCGGTCTTGTAGCTATTGGCAATGTTTGGCGCAACTAGTCCTAGAACAGCCCATTCTATATTCATTTTTACTATCCATAAACCGAGTTACTTGAAATGTTTGGTATTTACGAATAACGATAACAGTCGCCGAATAGCAAACGCATGTCGTAAATTCTTAATGTGGCTCTATAACGTCGTACATGACCAAGATATCGTCCCATAGAAAACTTCTATGTAAGCATAACAAGATGTCAACTTTGATAGTGAATATCTTTGTTGTAATGTTCATATAACAATTCTGATGTGAGCCAAACAACATAATAAACAATATCGAAACGTTGAACAGTCTTTGTCTTTATTTTTTCCCGACACTAAAGGAGCTCATGATCAAACATAATAGACATTCGCTGACTGCTATATTTAACAATATATGTTTAAATAATGATCTTCTGCCCCAATATACTAAATATACATACACACACGCGCGAGCGCACACACACACACACACTCATATATATATATATATATATTGCCTACAAACGTCTGATTCGTAAAGGCGAACAGGGTCCAGCACTGGGTCCACAAATTCACCGCGTTAATTGTGACATATGCGGAAAATTGTGCCTATCTTTTGCCGGCTTCAAAAGCCATTTGCAAACTGTGTTAAATGTGCAAAACCTACTGTGCACCCGAATAATGCCACTGTTAACAAAACTGATCGTGTAAGCCAAATTCTGTAGAAAAATTTGTCGCAGTTTGGCTGGCCTGAAGAGTCACCTGCGAATACATAGAATTTGAGGGGAGCGGGAGGGGGTGAGGACATGAAATAAAGGAGGTGGTCACGCTCGAAACCAAGAGGACAGCCGCGATATATATATATATATTTGAGTGTGTGCATGAAGTCAATTGACTGCATCGTATGTATACGCGGAAATGTCAAAAAATATTTGCATATTTCTTGAGAGTAAAATTCATCTTGTAACGAGAAACACTCGAGATAGAGTGTTACGTTAAAAAAACATTTTGTATGGATATGAGGGGGGAGATAACGGTTAACCCCAGATTTGAACAGATTAAGATTGCGAGTCGGGTCGACAGAGCTGTGGTTCACGAGAGGAAGCTGTTCGAGTGTAACTTACTTCTCACCAATGGAATACATAGGGATTCTGTTTGGTTGGCTGCAATGTAAATGGCATGGTGAGTTCTTACTATGAAGATTAAATCTGGCGGAACCAAAGAATGTAGTTCTTCTGACCACTTTTCGTGGAAAGCAGCGAAAAGCTTGTCACATCCAAACTAAGGGAGAAAGGTTGGATGGTCGAAAATAATTCGTCATTCACGAGGACGAGACGATTTTTGACTCTAATGAGGCCGCAGAATAAGGTCTGGGTAGCTCCAGGTACTTAGTGGAGCGTTACAGAGAGACGACCTTTTTGTCTGCCATCTTTAGCGATGGATCGTATGCACAAGTTCCACTTGTGAGTTTAAGGGACGAAGTCTCTCAAGGCAGAGTGATTCCTCGTAGATCGGGGACCTATCGGCGATGATGGAATGTAATTATTTTAGGTTCCAAGGCATTGAATATAACCAGCCAATTTTCCCCCGCTGAGAAGTTAGTGCTAGATTGGATGAGAAACCAACTGCAAGACACTGATCATCAATAGTTTCAGAGGTGCACCCGTATGCCATATCATCGGCATAGATCTTTAAAATGATCTAAGTATTAGGTTGGTGCAAAAATAATGTCGGTTTTTGACGTCAAAAACCGACATTATTTTCGCACCAACCTACTATAAACTTTGACATATGATTTATTAGGTTGGTGCCAAAAAATAATGTCGTTTTCTTACATAGTAACATATGTGAGAAAACGACATTATTTTTGCACCAACCTAATATGTTGGTTCCATGAGTAACTCCTGGTGGACTTCTGTGTTGACCACCATGGCCTCGGTTAACCCCAGTTTCGAACAGATTAAGCTTGCGAGTTGTGTCCACAGAGCAGTGACCTAAGTATGTACTTAGACATATGATTTATGCTGGATCAAAGAGTGACCCTTTGGGGACGTCTGCGGTAACCACCAAGCCGACGGAGGAGTAACCATTAATAACTATCCCCAGGAGCCTATCTGTTAGGAAATATATTGTCCGCAAATCCTTTATTTTTAAGCTATCTTTATTTTACTTTTTAAAAATTTCGCCCCAAGCAAGGCCGGAGTGCCACTAGCACGCAAGGGGTTACAGAGAATGGGTGTTTACCTCGGAGTTCTTGACAAGATCCAGAGACGGATATGTAATGTGATTGGTCCTGATCTGGCGTCTCGCCTGCAGCCACTATCTCACAGACGCACCGTCGCCTCTCTCTGTCTATTCTATAAATACTTTCATGGTAATTGCTCCGATGAGCTGCTTTCACTGGTTCCCAGTCTCCATGAATTCAAGCGCTCTACGAGGCTGGCATCCCGCTCTCACCCTTACACTGTAGAAACTTTAAAATGTAGCCGTCTCTTCTACTCCAATAGCTTTATACCTCGCACCTCTCGCCTGTGGAACACCCTTCCCAATTACTGTTCCCCTGATAGCTATAATCTCCAACTATTCAAATGTAATGTCAATCGACATCTCCAGTTACCTTGATCTACACACTATCCTTCCCTTCATCCTTTCTTCTATCACTCCTATTTGCTCTTGTTCCAAATCTTCTGAAACCCCACTACATCCTAGTGGCTCCATGCCTTGCTCGGGGCGCAATGCTTAATAATGAAATTTTTTTTTAAAATAGCATAAGTAAAGAATCGTGACTAAGAAAAAGAGAAAAAGAAGGACGGTGAATTAGATCAAGGCATCAGAAGATATCGATTGACATTATATTTGAATATTTGAAGACTATAACTGTCAGGGAAGCAAGCAAGTGAAAAGGAGTTCCACAGACGGGAAGTGCGAGACATGAAGCTCTTGGAATGGAAGAGACGGCTAGATTTAACCGTTTGAACGGTGAAAGGGTAGGGTTCAGATACCAACCTAGTAACACGCTCAGATTCATGCAGTTTAGGAAACAGCGAAAATAGCTCGTCGGGATAGTTACTGTGAAAGTACTTGTAGTAAAGACAGAAGGAAGCGATGTCACGTCTGTGAGAAAGTGACTGTAGGTTGTAAAGTTTATGATAGATGCTGTTATATGTACAGTCCAAGGAAAAATCTAAAAAATACTTTTACAAAAACCAAAACATATAATGTCCATATAAACATATTTCCAATGGCCATTGCTGTACCTCAACACGCCAACTCATGAAAAATGTCCTCCGTTTGCTTCTATGCACACATGATCTCCGTCGGATCATTGATTGACAGACGCTTTCAAATACTCCCACACGATGTCGAATGGTTTCGTAGGATCCCATGTCACGTTGATGAAAGATGTTGGAAAAGGGTTCTTCACAATGGTCCTCTCCTACCTATTTATTTTTCATGGTAGATGTCAGTCAGGGCATTACGAACAATGTGACTATAATGTACTGGAACCCCATCAGGCATAAACCAAATTCGTCTTCGTATTAGCAGGGGTACATCTTCTAGCAGGTCTAGAAGTGTGTTTGAAATAAAGTCCCTGTAAACAGTTCCTGTAACATATGTGCTCGGTGAATATATGGACCTACCAGGCACGCATCTACAATTCCAGCCCACATATAAATCGTAAATCAATGCTGGTGTCTAGCCTGTATTGCACCATAGGGATCTGCCTATAATTGTGGCTTGTGTAAATTTGTTATTCCATTTCTTTCAAATATTGATTCATCCGTAAACCAGGCTGAAGAGACACGCAGCGGATCGGTCGATTGTGCAATAAATCATTCCGCGGGGAGTGATCAAGGGACGAAATACCGTTCAAACGTTGCAACTGATAGGGACACAGGAGATGCTCCTGAACAGTACTATGAGGTGTACGATATGCTAGGGCCACTTGATATGTGTCAATACCTGGATCGTCTTGACAGTGTGTAGAATGTGTTCATCGTAGTCAGGTGTAGGAGCGGTTCTCGGTCTTCTTCGATCCATAGTTTGCGGTGCCACGGTTTCAGTATAAGCAAAGCGACAATAAACATTAGCAAAGCTTGGATGACTCGACTGCGTTCGGTCTAGAAAAACACTGTGATAAAGCTTTTCAAGCTCGCATCCTTTTACCATTCGCGCGGGCGTAATGAAACATCATATCTGCCTTCTGACGATGTGAGTATCCTGCCACTGCTAAACGAACACTTCTCAGTTAACTCATTACGACACCGTTAAACATTGAAGACAGACTAACCACACATGTAAACGAATGACAAATGTAAGCGCCATCTAGCTAAACTTTCTTTAAACTTAATATCTCAAAACGAATTTTTGGACATATGTTTATATGGACTTTTGTCATTGTTCTAATGTGAGGAAACGAAATAATTTAGACGTATTATGTCTATTTATTTTAGTTTTATTCCTTTTAATTCCACGAATTAATTTCTTGGCATTTGTAGAAATTACGCTGTCAGTGCATAATGCAGCCATGTATATGCAACCCGTGAAGGTAGTCTCAGATGAAATTGAAAGTAAATTAAATGAAAAAAAATGTAATTTTCTTGTTCAATTTTCTACTGCTACTATGAAATTAATTCGTGTTCTTGAAAAGATTAAAAATAAAATGAATAGACATAATACGTATAATTTTTTTAACCAAACATGATTGAATTAAAATATGCAACCTAAAGATATATATATATATATATATATATATATATATATATATATATATATATATTATTATTATTATTATTATTATTATTATTATTATTATTATTATTATCTTTGATTTCTGGCGTTTACACATTTCTTTCCGGGTCCCGCACAGGGACCTAACGTTAGAAATGGCAGCGTGACACTTTCCACTGCGATAAAAAAAATTACATAGATAAAGCCCTTCGTAAAGTGTGGGCTGTACTTGTCAGAACAATTTTTTGTATCTCCTTGAGGCATGGACTTCCAGGAATCCCTTCAATTAGTCTACTGCAATATTTTCCAACCAGTCCTAGGGCTCCAACTACAACAGGGATTGTTGAGGTTCCCATATGCCACATTTTTGAGATTTCTATTTCAAGGTCCTTGTATTTTGACAGCTTTTTGAATATCTTCAAAGATACATTGCAGTCAGCAGGGACTGCCATATCAATAAGGAGGCACTTTTTTGTTTGTGGTCTTTAATAACAATATCCGGGCAGTTGGCTTTGATTCCTCTGTCAATGTGTATTGTGTAGTCCCATAGAATTATAACAGGTCCTATCTCCGTAACCGGATCTGGGTGGTGTTCATACCACTCTCTTTCAGTTTCCTTCACGTAGAAGTTCCAGATTTTCTAATACAGATATTGGTCCACTCTGTCATGTCGGGTTTTATATTCAGTGGGTGCCAACATCGTGCAACCTGATACAAGATGATCAATCGTTTCTGGATATTTATCACTTATTATTATTATTATTATTATTAACTGTTACATTGGAACGTACAGGTTATTACTACAAAAATGCACGTCTTATCAGATAGTTAACTATGATTATAACCGTCATTGTTAACTGGCTGATAAGATGCGCTAAATGTTGAAGCAAAATATGCATTTTTAGTAGTAACCTGCATATTACACTGTCACAGTTTATGATAAACAAATATTGCTCTATTCTTGTATTGAGCCCATTTTAAAATAAATGTTCTGAACCTTTCAATTCATATTCTTTTCGTTCTTTTACATTTGGATATAAATATATCTATATCTATATATATATATATATATATATATATATATATATATATATATATATATATATATATATACACTCATGACGGTCTGTATGGTATAAGGCATTTCTATGAAACTAAAAGTGAGTCTAAATACGTGTGTGATATGCCATTTACCCACGCCGTACACATCACTACTGCCTACTCAACTCACTGTTCATAAATTAGGATGATGGCAAAAATAATTCGACAACAACAAAAAATTAAACATCGAAAATAACTTTAAACGGCTTTATTATTTGGTGACAGATTTCATCTTTATTTATCACGGTGGAAGCCTCTTTTATTTTTCATTGTCTCGTAGAACATGATTCTATTTGTCGTTTCTCGTTTTTGTTTTTTTTTTCTTTAGAAAACGAAGAAGGAAAATTTGGCATGCCTCCATAAATGCAGTTGATAAACTCGTATCGTGTGAAGCGCGGTTTTCAGTCAGATTCAAAACCAGCTATTATTGGTTTAGTTGCGAACCACAGGCAAGATTTCAGCGGGAGATCTGCAGATCAGTCAGCACCGCTGAATCCGTTTCTGCCGTAGAACTCGTGTGCTGCGTGGGCTTACAAATATGTCTTAGACAAATAATAATATAAATATGTGTAATGTTTATTTAATCAATTCACCCCGAGGAAGGCAACAAAGCCACTAAGACGTGGAAGGAGCTACTGAGTGTGAGAGAATATGAGAAAGAGAAACCATTATTACAGAAACGGAACGATGAAAACAAGAATTAGCGATAAGTGAATCATTTAAATTTAAATTTTTGAAGATCAACCTTGACCGGAAGTTAAGAGACCCTAAGAAAATTCCAGAAGCAAGAAATGCCAGAGAAAGACTCTCAGTAAAATACTTCAGGGTTACATTTATCGATTTCAAACATTGCCGGCAATCTGGTACTGCGCTTATCTTCTTATAGTCTGGGTACCATAGCGAAGAGCTTTAGTTTCCAGGCACTGCATTAGTCATTACTGAATTATTAATATTAGCTTGGTGTAAAAATAATGACGTAATAATGTCGTTTTTTGACGTTAAAAAATACGTCAAAAAACGACATTATCACGTCATTATTTTTGCAGCAACCTAATAACTACCTGAAGATTAGTCTAATAGTTGAAAACAAAGGGATATGAATAGATTATATCACTTCTGGATAAAATTATTCGGTATTTAGGGTTTAAATATATGTATACGCACGTATAAAAAGTATACTGGACATCTGGACAGAGAGAGTCGTCAAACGATCCAATTATTC
Source organism: Acanthosepion lycidas (assembly GCA_963932145.1). Classification (NCBI taxonomy): domain Eukaryota; kingdom Metazoa; phylum Mollusca; class Cephalopoda; order Sepiida; family Sepiidae; genus Acanthosepion; species Acanthosepion lycidas. The sequence goes on along the minus strand of OZ010607.1, from coordinate 46,770,127 downwards.
TTACTATAGTAGGAATCACTCTACTAGGTTTTTCACTGAATGTTAAAATTCGGAGTGTCGAGATTCGATACAATAATATAAAATATTGTTGCGGGGTTGCTCGTATTTCGACCGTTCAGAATAATCACACGATTTTCATTGAAAGAATAAGAAGGGCAACATAGTTTCAACAAATAAAAATTAATTTAATATATTGATAAGAATACAAGCAGATGGTAATAGATTGGAAAGTAATGTCTTTTTTTTTTTTTTGGTTAATAAAGTTCTGTAGTAAAATATAAATTGTCTTTGTGTATGTATGTGAGAAACAATAAAATCTTGTTATATGTGTGTTTGTATGAAAAAATCAACACGTGTGTGGGTGTGGTTCATAGTAAAGAGGATCAAGAGATAGTTAGAAATTGTTTCTTACTGTTGGCGGTGTTGCCGTAGTCTGAAATGGTCTTTTTGAAGTTTGTCAGCGCTGTGGCTTTTAGCATGGGGTCGTGAAGATCATAAACGAGAGAGGCGTGGACCTTGGTGACAGCTGTGAATATCCTGTTAGTGCTTGGATTTCGTATGTTTTTATACACTTACTCGTAAAAAATAGG
>OZ010607.1:46754537-46764537 GCA_963932145.1 Acanthosepion lycidas | reverse complement strand
CAAAGAAAGTAGACATAACAAAGCTGAAAGCCAAGGAAACATTAGACTCTTTCCAAACATTGTGTAACTCAAACCTTTTATCACCTGATATAAGTAATGAAGTTGAATCGCAGGATCTGCCTTACAAAACATACAGTATGACTCGGCAAAAGAAACATTCGGCTATGTTCAGCTAAAACATCAAGACTGGTTTGATTCAAACGATCCTGAAATTAAATCTATTCTTGAAAACATGCATAAATGTCATCAGATCTTGATGACAGACATAGCATACTTATAAAAGAAGCAGGCCTTTAAATCAGCCAACGGAAAGTTTCAAGCAAAACTGAGGGAGATGAAGGAGGGCCGATGGACAGCAAAGGCTAATGCTTTGTAGGAGGCTGATGACAGAGGTGACTACCTGAACTTGAAGGGTGTTTTTGGTCCCATGATCCTCTTTTGACAGACATTATCAAATTCTGGGTAGAACACTTCTCCACGGTCTTAAATCAGGACACGTCTGTTGATACTGCTAACCCTTCAACCTTCGAGCTGAAAAAAGCCATCAAAAAGGTTTCGAAAGGAAAAGCCCTCGGCGAAGATGTAATTCCAGTTAAAATATACAAATGTGGCACCAATCATTTGACACGCAAAATTTATGAATTTTTCAACCTTGTGTGAGAAAAGGGAGAAGTACCACAGCAGTATAAGGATTCTTCAATTGTCCATTTGCATATGCAAAAGGAGCAGGTGTGAGTGTAATAACCATAGAGGAATCTTTCTTTTGGTTGCTGGCAAAATCCTTGCTCATATCATCGTGAATAGGCATAATGAATTTTTCTCAGAATCGGCATTACCAGAGACCCAGAGCAGTTTTCCATCCGGTAGAGGAATTGGGGTTATGATCTTTTTTTTCCGTCTGGCTCAGGGAAAGGCAAGAGAATAAAACCTATTTCTTGTTTTTGCAGTCTTCACAAAGGCTTTCGATACACTATCTCGAACTGCTCTTTGGAAAGTTTTGCCAAAATTAGGTGTTCCAGAAAAAAGCTTCCGTATTATTATCTCCTTTCACGAAGGAATGAAAGCATTTGTAAGGTCGGGAAGTGAGCAATCGGACTCCATTTTCATCTCCAACGGTACAAAGCAAAACTGCGTTCTTGCTCTTCTTCTCTTTGCACTTTTCTTTTCTGCTATGCTTGAAAATGCATTCTCTGACTTAAGTGTTGAATTCAGAACAAGTGGAGCTCTATACAATCAGCAACGTTTTAGAGCACAATAGAAACTTGGTCTGGTACGCGATCTTCTCTTTGTATATGATGCCATTTTGTTAGCACAGTCTAGAAGATATTCAAACTATCCTTGATAAATTCTTTGAAACAGCGAAAGCATTTGGAGTCACATTTTTTTAAACAAAGATTGTTCTGAGTTATCTGCAGAAATAGTTGTTTTTTTTTATTGCCACTTATGATCAATAGTCTTTCTTCTTGTAGATTCGAATGCGTCAAACATTTGCATTTGTCTAACTAAAATCTCAACCTGTGCTGAATTATTCAACTGTTAAACCTTTTCTTTTCATATATTGTGTCCTTAGTCTTCGCTTGGTCCTCATAGAGTTCTTATATATATATATATATATATATATATATATATATATATATATATATATATATATATATATATATATACTGAGTCCTCAGTATGAAAACTAAATCCCGCATTAAGATGTTTGGCCGGAAGATTGAAGGTTTTGAGGAGTGGGAACCACCTCTTAATTGCTGTTGTTCCCAGATTCACCCTGACTCGGTTTGAACCCTGATAAACAAAAGCAAAACACTATAAAGTATAAAAAATATTTATTTTTATAGTAAAATTGTCAGCAAAACATTTTTATATAAAAAAATTACCGACCTTATCTATTTATATGAAAATTATCAGCAATATTATTAGGTTGGTGCAAAAATAATGACGTAAAAATGTCGTTTTTTGACGTATTTTTAACGTCAAAAAAACGACATTATTACGTCATTATTTTTGCACCAACCTAATATTTTAAAGCACGATAACCGGCAAAACAATTTAATAGTAGAATTAACAAGAATTTATCTCATAGCAAAATGACCAACAATGCATCTTATCTGTAGTTGAAGGCATACGATTACGTTGAAAATATATTTAGTTGGAGATCATAAAATTGTTTAAAAAATTCAGATTTCGGCATTAAATTACCACGAGATGAAGATATTGTAACCAAAGTAAATCAATCAACCAAACAACCAAAAAAAAAACAAAAACATGAAAGAACTTTTCACGACATTAATCCATGTATTATTGCACAATTTTCTAATGAAACAATATTCTAACAATATTCAACAAAAGTACAGTGTAACCCGGATATAAGAGAGTTGGCGGGACCGGAGAAGAAGTCTCTTATATCTGGGTTTCTCTTATATCCGGGTTTGATCTATTTATGTATAGGTTTAATATTGGTCTAATTTGGGACCAGAGAAAATCTCTTATATCCGGGTTTCTCTTATATCAGGGTCTCTTATATCCGGGTTTAACTGTATGATATAAAATATGCGTATCATCTGCTCTAGTAATCATGTCCGCACAAACATGTATATCCACAAAAGCTGAGTTTCATCTACCATGTATTCAATTGTGAAAGCAGAATAACATATATCTCCCAAGAATATTAAATTTATATATATATATATATGTGTGTGTGTGTGTGTGTGTGTGTGTGTGTGTGTGTGCGTGCGCGTGTTTAATATGGTTAGAACGTTCGCTTTCTGGTCATAAAGCATTCGAATCTTACAATGGTCGATTTGTCAAGAAGGCGACTTCTTGATGTTATCCGTCTGGAGGCGGCCGTAGCTTGCGGCACCTTTGGAAAGTGCCTGAAAACAATATCACGAGTTGACCCAAGCCTTGTGAGTAGACGAAACCCTTTGAGGCGTCGATGGCTCTGCTAGCACAATGTCACAAATTACCGTGACCGAGGGCTTGAGCGTGCTGGCCTTGTTCAGATTGTTGTTCACGCTAGATATTCTTTCCTGTGCTCAGTTGCAGCAAAGTTGCAGTATAGACCACAGGTGGGCTCTGTGGGTATGAAGAAACACAAACGCGCCTGATCTGGCATCTGCAATAGTGATTACCTAGTCGCCTTATTAGACGGGAATCCTCGAATATGAATGGCCAATCATTATACACACACACACACACACACACACACACACTTACACACACACACACATATATATATATATATATATATATATATATATATATATATATATATATATATATATATTAGGTTGGTGCAAAAATAATTTCTTTTTCTCACATATGTCAGAAAACGAAATTATTTTTGCACCTACCTAATACATATATATATATATATATATATATATATATATATATATATATATATATATATATATATATGTATGTATGTATGTATGTATGTATATTTCGGTTGAGGTATCTTAAGAAGAAGTATGAGTTTATAAACAGTGACTATTATTGTTACTAATGCAAGACACTTCGATAAAACGAATCCAGTTCACTCAGTCAATGGGGCGTGTTTATCTAAAAATAAATACGCTTAAATTCACCTTAATCCCAGCCGTGCATCAACAGTAGATTCTCCACCAATTCAGCCGTGTTTCGATCCTAGCAACAAGACGTCTAGCCACACTGATGAACTGTGATACAGCGAGACAGTCTGTCTTTGGATGACAATACACACACACAAACACACAGTCCTGCACCCCAGCGTGCGCCGAATATTAGAATTGCCTCTTTCATTCTATATTCGCTCTGCTCTTCACTTTGGTTAAGTACGTTATGCGAAAGAGCTTTTATCTCCATGAATCCATGTCAGTAGCGTCTTTTTCCTATTAGCGGTAATCCATTCGACAAGACAGCATCATTTTTCGGTGTCTACCAAGCGTTTCTTTGTTCTATAACCATACTTGTCGGAGACTGGTTCATCGTACTGGCCGGTCTTTGGAAAACATCTTCCGTCTTGCTCACCTTGGCTTGCCTGAAACATGTGAGTATTTTTCTACATACCTCTGTGTAAGCATCAATTTTCTACATACCTCGGTGTAAGGAATTGTACTGTATATCCTTATTTTAGACTTTCTTTTACATTAAATAATATAGACAAGTTTTATTATTATTTTAAGTAATTTCCTTTCATGATAACGTTATTAAACTTATCAGAAAATATGAAAAGAACAACGGTCTTAAGAGCTGAAGACGGCTGGGTTCAGTTCAGCCAGAAATAGACTATTCTCATTTCGAGGTAATTTTGGTTTTTCCAGAAAAAAGATATATGCGATGTTATAATACAGACATTGAGATTTCTGTGGATTAGTTTTAATATTTGTTACTACTAGGATCCATCTGGATTATATACCAACGGACTTATTACCTGCACAATTTACAAAGAATTTACTTACGGTTTCATACCGAGAAGGTTAGAGTGGTCCATACCACGCAGAGTGCCTAAGCTAAATGTTTAACGTATCTCCCTTTCTTATTAAATGCAGATTGTGTCATATTGTTGTAAAGCATTTTGAAGACTATGTGGGTTTTTTTTCAGCCTTAAATGCAAGCTCATGGCACTTTTGCGCCATTTAGCATTGAGGACTTTCGGGTGAATTATTTTTGGCTTCTTTGTACATCTTCAGGCTACCCTCTCTACGCAACTTCGGTCGGTGTTACTGCCGACTATGAATCTTGCCATCTTGAACTCACCTAGGCGGAGAAAGATGCCTATTTTCGATTACAGACACCGAGTGCTTGAACATTGCACGTTGCGCATAAAATTGACAGTCTTGGCTAGTCGCTGCTTTACTGGAATTTAGTGTATATACATATACATATATATATATATATATATATATATATATATATATATATATTACTTAACTTTTACATATCAATTTTACTTCGAAGTTCCCTGATAAGATTTATGTCTAGGCTTCAGTTTTAAATGATATATATATATATATATATATATATATATATATATATATATATATATATATATATACGGATAGACACAGTGAGAGAAACAGAGAGAGAGGAACACATAGATAGATAGATAGATAGATAGATAGATTAGAAGGTAAGAAGTAATGAACAGTGATATATATATATATATATATATATATATATATATATATATATATAATAGATAGATAGATAGTAATAAAGGCAAGAGGGAAGGAAGGAAGGAAGGAACTGTGAGATAGACTGATTGATTTGATTGTTTTCTACAGCTTATCAACACTTTGTTGGCTATTTAAAGCAAGAAAACACTGTTAGATTTAAAGACCTTTTTTTTTTTAATCTGATATTGGTTTAGGAGAAGATGTGGATTCCCAATGGTATTTGACTGTAATTAAATATAACGAACTCAGTAAGAAATGGAACATGTCTCTCCGATTAAAAATTATATTTATCCATTACATCATCTGTATATCTATGCGTACAGTACCTGGTATTCTCAGACTGTCATCTATCCCGGTACTGACCAGGCTCGACGTTGCTTAACTTCTTTGATCATACGGGAACCCGTGTTTCAACGTTATGTGGCCGTAAGATAGATATTAACAATAAAAACTTAAACATACAGACATTGTAAAGGTAATGCTCTAATGGAGATTTACATCAAATCGAATTTCGACGAAAATTCAGATTCCATACATTTTTTTGTTACTTTATCGTCTTTTTAACAAATTTATTCATGAATGCAAAATTCGGCTAAGTTAATTGATCTGAATATTCACGTAAGTGATTTTAATATAAACGACAAAAATGTCGTTCAATTTGAGGACATTTCCGAGAGACTGAAATGAAAATGTAGCAATCTGAAATCGGACTTCAAACATATGGGAAAATTATAGAATAGAATTAAGATCTCTATTTTAACATTTAATGAAATAAATTCGTCCAACTCAAGCAACACTTACGTCCACTGGCGCTTTTTTTACTGGCATTGACAGAATTATCTACATCAGTCACACGCATATACACCCATCAAAAAATCGTTGAATCTGTCTATATTTCTGGGATGAGGTATTATGTATATTATTTACATTATTCGGACTATTGTCCGCATCTTTGTCACCATACTTATTACAGCGGCCGTTGTATGCTTCGGTCTTCTTCAGGTGGTTGGAATGTCGAACTGAACCCTTGATTTTATACACATATATGTGGGTACACATATATATATATATATATATATATATATATATATATATATATATATATATATATATACACTGCGTGCCAAATTATTATCGTCCAATCAATTCACACAAAATTTTCACACAATGTTGGCAAGACTGACCTGCGAAGACACTGAAATTTTCGTACTGATCTGCGCAATGTAAACAAACTAGCGCCATATTTGTTTACTGTAATTTGATATATATATATATATATATATATATATATATATATATATATATATATATATATATATATATATATATATATAGTTTTAAGGTGTGCTTTATTTATGCTATAAAGTGCTTAATATCAGGGATAGAGCGTATGGAAATATAAAAGTGAACATTGAAGTCAACACTCAGAGGCGACAGGCTGTTTCATGCTAGGCGTAATCGTCACACCACCTGGCGGTTGCGTCTAGCATGAAACAGCCTGACGCCTTCAATGTTCACTTGATATATATATATATATAGAGAGAGAGAGAGAAAGAGAGAGAGAATAAGAAAGTAATTATTTCAGGAAGGGAAATATTAGAAAAAATTCCGATCTGATTTATATTTTGATAAGATTCAATAGCGGCACTCTCAAGAATTTTCCTTTCAAGTTAGTTTCTCTTTTAATAAGTGTAACATTCTTTACATCCAAATTGTGGTTGATATAAACAAAAACGTAAATGAAAAGAATAAACAACACTAATGACATTTACTCCCTTTCATTAATTACGTATTCAATTAGCGTCCTCCATAGTTAACCTTGACTTTCACTGTTGGCCATAAGAATATTTTAGAACGTAGTTAAAGTTAAAAATTTTGAAATCTGAACGATATTATTGTTGCTGTTTACAAATACATTTTGCAAAATAAAATCAATAATAACAAAATAATTCTTTTTCTCTTATATGTGTAGTTCTTTTCACGACTGGCTTTTGTCGTTTTTAGAAACATTTGAGATATGGCATTCTTTTTCTCTTTATTCTGACATTTAGACAGTGCTTGTCCCTGCTTCTCTTACATTGATGTCTTGAGGTTGTCTTTTTTCATTATGTGTCCGGCACATTTAACCAGTCTCTCTCTGATTGTAAATAAATGCCCCCATATTGTTTCTTTCTCTCTGAAGATGTTTTTTTTTTTTTTGTTTTTTTTATTACAGGGTTTATCCATAATATCCTTAGGGTTCGGTGGGAGAACCACTTTTCTATCGGTTCTCGCTATCTTTTTCATATTTTGTTAATCATTTCAGCAAAAGCAGGGTAATAGCGCTACTAATATGCAAGGGGTTACTGAGTGGGAGAGAGTGAGATGGAAAAACAAAACATTATTAAGGAGAGAACAAACAAAAGAACAAGAACTACGAAGTAACGATTGACATTGAATTTAAACTTTTGATGATCAGTTTTACTGGAAAGCAAGGATTATTAAGTTATTAGGTTGGTGCAAAAACAATGCCGTTTTCTCACATATGTTACTATGTGAGAAAACGACATTATTTTTGCCCCAACCTAATATATATATATAACTTTTTTTCACTTATTTTCACCATCTTTGAGGCAGCTTCATGATTCTATTATTACTAAATTTGGCATTTTTCCACGTGATGAACTAGTTTAAGTGATTTTTCAGGCTTGTAAAATATTAGGGTTATTCCCATTAACACAATTGTGTTGTGATTATTTATCATTTCACCACCAGAAAGCCAGAAAGACGCTTAGAAATGCCAGAGAAAGAACTGTTAGTATAGAACTTACGGTTACATCTAGCTTCTTCGGCGGTAAAATGATGACACCTCATGGCCACTCTAGTACCTCGCTTATTTCTAGGTACCATAGATGAAACTTCACTAGAACAATTACTATGAAAATATTTGTACAGCCGGGTATTGAACTCACAAACTTTGGGTCCTGTCACTGGATTTGAATTAACGCCATTATCCACTGTGACATATGCCCTTAAGGACATCTGTGTATGAATGTCTGGGTATTATAAACCTGATTTTTTCAGCGACATATTTTTATCAGTGCTCATATTGCAATTTCTGCTGTTATCATTGCAATATACTTACCAGAGATCGTATTGAAATTTTTGTTGTTATTATCGCTTTTCTCTGGCATTCTGGTTCCCATATTGTATTCATTTCTATGCTTCGTCGGTTCCTCAAAGTATTCCATGTATATATTCGTCATTGCTGGGGATAATGGCGAGCCCATTGCTAAGCCCTCATCCTGTCGATATATGTGTGATCCCATTCGGAAGTGTGTTGTTTGTGTACAGAAAGTCAACATCTCCATCAGATTATCTCTTGGAATACTGGTCCGTTCTTCTAGGGATGAATCAGCAATGCCGAGTATATGCAAAAGACACTTGGGAGCTAATTTATATGCGGGAAATGATGAATGTGCCCTTTTCTCTGCAATATAAGAAATTAGATATTGCATAACAGTTCAGAAAACTCCTCTAATTCTTGACAAAATCCAAAGAAGGTTCTCTAATGTAATCGATCCTGGCCAGTCATCACGACTTCAGTGGCTTCTCTCTGTCTTTTCTGCAAATATTTTCATTGCAACTACTGTGACTAGCATATATGTATTTAGATGTGCTACTGGATTGGATTTTAGGTTCCACTCTGGTTATGTTGGAATAGATAAATGCAACCGCCACTTCTACTCTAAATATTTTCTTTTCTCACACTTCCCAATTGTGGAACTCACGTCTGTTAACTTTTGTGGAAACATAAATGAAATTACCTGTGCTTATGGGGCGGTTGTCGAACGTGGAATCTGATTAATTGACGGATTCTGGTTTATCAAATTGAAGCACTGATTCTGTAGTCTTTTACTGGAAAGGCTGGGTTCCGTAGTCTGTGTTACAGTTTTTGCATATATTATGTACTAGTAAGTTAGTCAAAATGCCTTGACTCCCTTTATAGTTCACCAATAGAAGTTTAACCAATCAGAAGACGTAGAACATTCAATCCGTCGTGTATAAAGACGGCCATTTTTGTTCACTCTACCCGAATGTCCAGTCCAGCTTGTCAGGCGAAGAGAAACAGAAGGACGAACTATGCTCTGCTACTTTTATCGAAATATCCACTGCTAACCTGAACAACGCTTTCCTACTATCTTCGAAATATTCACTGCAAACCTCTGGATTCTATACTCGAAGGCGACCGTCATGATGAATACCAATTGTTACGTCTTATACTGACCATTGTTCTCTAGATCGCCATTTATGTCTTTTGCTCGATGTTGTAGGCAGTTGATGATCCCATTCTTTACGATGTATAGGTCGTGGGATTTGAAGTTGTGTTATTGGCCAATAAATGCTGGCTTGAAGTATACAGATGTCTTGCCCCCATGCTCTATTCGAGATATTAGTATATCCAGAAATGTTAGTATGTTTTTGTTTTCTCTCTCCATTGTGAATGCTATCAATGATCTTATTGAGTTCACTTGGTACTAGCTGCACTTCTTCCTGGCATCTACGTATCTCAGTCATAGAGTTGGCTTTAGGGATATGGATTCTAATGTCATTTACTCGAATTATTCCATATATATTTTAGACATTGCTGGTGATAATGCTGATATATATCCGATCCCATTGCGAAGTGAGTTGTTTGTTTACAGAAAGCCAGCATCTGCATCAAGTTATCTATAGGTATACTGGTACGTACTCTTAGGGATGAGTCCGAATCCAGTCTGTACCCGACTAGCGATAGTGCCTCCTCCAAAACGTCGTGAATATGGCAACAAAGAACAACGACAGTCTGTTCTTGC
>OZ010607.1:46719537-46749537 GCA_963932145.1 Acanthosepion lycidas | reverse complement strand
TATTGTGGTGGCTACATTTCATTTATTTTTCTAACTCCCATCACATCACTAGCGTTACATCGACAAATTTCTTCTAAGTGTGTGGACTGTACTTATCAAGACAATCTTTCGTATTTCTATCAAGCAGTGAATTCCAGGGATTTTTTCAATGTGTTGTTGTGTTCCTTTTTTATCATTCCAAGCGCACCTACTATGACTAGTACTATTCTTGCTATCTTCTATTTCGATTTCCAGGTCTTTATACTTCTTTAGTATTATTATTTTTTTGGTAATTTCTTTTGATTTCTGGTATATGCTCACTTCTTTACGAGTCCCGCTCAGAGACCGAAGGTCAGAAATGATATCAAGACATTTTCTGAGCAATTAAAAAAAATACTCTCGCACACACACATATTTTACGTAGATAAATACTTCTGTAAGGTGGGGGCTTTACTTGTGAGAACAATTTTTTGTATTTCTTTAAGGCATGGGCTTTTAGAAATCCCTTCAATTAGTCTACTGGAATCTTTTCCAACCAATCCGACGGCTCCTACTACAACAGGGATTGTTGATGTTCCCATGTGCCATATTTTTGATATTTCGATTTCAAGGTCCTTTATTTCGATGGCTTTTTGGAGATCTTCAAAGATGTATTGCAGTCTACAGAGACTGGCATATCAATAAGAAGGCAATTTTTTGTTTGCGGTCTCTAATAACCATGTGTGAGCGATTGGATTTGATTGATCTTTCTGTGTGTATTGTGTTGTCCTATACAATTTTTATCGGTCCTGTCTCCGTAAACGGGTCTGGGTGGTGTTCATACTAATTTCTTTCAATTTCCTTTCCGTAGAAAATGCAGATTTTCCATTGCAGATATTGGCCCACTCTGTCATGCCGGTTTTTATACTCAGTGAGTGCCAATATCGTGCAACCTCACACAAGATGATAAAGTATTATTATTATTATTATTATTATTATTATTATTATTATTATTATTATTATTATTATTCTATTTATTTGATATCGAGGACTACAGAAGATTCGTTGATCCGGTACGTTAAAAAGAATAAAGCATAACGGCAGCAATAAAATATTTTACTGCAATATCTGTAGTTTAATATTTTTTTTTTTTTGTGTGTGTAAATGCGTCTTTCATTTCGCGTTTTCGACACTTAATAGCGTTTCGGCCATCAGCAGAATAATTTTGATGGCCAAAGATCACTTGTTACCGTTCAATTTTTTTTTCTGGAAACAGCCGAAGAAAAATGCTGTCGTAAAAAAAAAAGAGATACATTTGGAAGAGAGAGGTGACCGAAAATATGACATTATCTTCGCAACGCATTGCTTTAAAGCTTCTCATAAGGTAGCAAGATAACAATTTCAGGAAAAAGAAGCACAAAATAAGATAAAAAAAAAATTCGATGTGGCATAGAAAAACACAGGAAGAAAAATACATAAATGACTTTCGCATACACACACACACACACACATACATATACATATATATATATATATATATATATATATATATATATATATATATATATATATATAAATCTTTTTTTTTTTTTTTTGGTGATGCGCAAATTTGTTTTGGGAATTCAATTTCATTCTAGTGCAAAATGGGAAAAGAATTATTTTTTTTTTATTCTAAACAGGCGAAATGATTGATATACCGGCGCCCAATCCTGGGGAAAAACAACAAGATTGAATTATCTGCCCTTTTCAAAACATTACTGCCAACAGCATAGACAGAAAACAGGCGAAATTGAAAAACATCGAACTTTTCATAATTCGATGGTTATGAGACAAGATTTTACCGATTTATATAAGTTTACAATATATATATATATATATATATATATATATATATATATATATATATATATATTGCTTCCAAATACATTAAATATGAGATTATTTCAAGCTGCGTTGCAGCTACGAATTTCCTTTCGTCAATGGCCACTGAGAGTTGCAAATCTGAGACAGTGAAATTTATTATGCTAAGGTTTAGAACAGTAACCTTATTATAGCAATTTTTATAGCGGGCTTTTCTTTTCTCATGCGTAGTTAGTTTTAGCTTGTATTTTGAAACGGTCGAAACTGTAATATTATCAAACTATTTTCTCTTTATTTTAGCAATATTTGTTTTTCGTCGGATAAAATTGGCGTTTAAATTCTATTTTTTCCTTGGGTAGTGAATAGTGCAGAGAGACGGTCACGGAACGATTCTAGGATAGAATACTGGAAAGTTCTAAGTCCAACCACAAGTGTTTGGTCATCGAATCAGATTATTGGAGTTAGGTCATTCCGAGAACTTTTCGTCACATCCACGAACGTAAGTCAATTATGTGCCATGCTTGAGATTACATCAGAATATTCTTGAATGCGAATGAAAACAAATACATTTTAACTCTAATCAGTTAGTTATGTGCATTGCATATTACACACTTAGGGGATCATGTATCTTTCGATACATGACTGACGAGGCAGGTTTTTTTTTTCCCGCAGCAGGTTGTCACTTCTTTCTGCGGTAGACTAATTACCATCCAAGGCTGTCCTGCTATTTACCCATAGCTGGGGGGAGAAGAAGATTTATAACTTTTCCCAGGGGTATTAACACTTAAATGAATGTAATGGATCTGAATGGATTTCGAACTCGGCTTTCCGATTCCACGAACACATCTATCTGCAAAATTGTTATTTACCATTTCTTCTCCGGTAGGATTATCTCCCTTGCACTTGCAGTATATTTGTCATGTCAATGGTTGTGCAAGAATTATTCTATTATGTAACTGGAAGTGTAGTATGTATCATGAGGCATTTATCAAAAATTATACTTTGAATTTAGTGATGTTCCTAATTGGACCGTTTTCAGGCAGCAACAGATGAAAAGCGTCCGTAATTGGTCAATTGGATAGTGCCATCTTCTATCAAGACAATGTTAGACCTATGCAGGACCGGTAGGAATCAGTATAGCTTGGCTGTGCTGTTCTACAACACTTGGCATATTAAACTGACTACACACCATCGGATTATCACTTATTTACCTATTATTTACTTACTTTGTTTTGTTTCGTTTTACGCTATATCAGCCTCAGTGGGTTATATAATGCCGACAAGATTTTTCTGGCGGTTATTTTTTAATTTTTTTTTTAGAAAAATGTATTTATGGTAATATTTTATTTTTTCAAAAATGTATTGCTGGTAATATATTGTTGGTAATATTTTATAATCTTCAAAAATATTTTACTGGTATTAAAACCTATTTTTACACTTTTATAGTGTTTTGAAGTCAGTTAAGGGGCTAACTATATTCCCATATCAGGAACCCTAACAGATGCTAGCCACCCCCTGGTCAGAGTTAGCCTGGAAACACCAGCAATTAAGATATATTTCCACACTCCTCAAAACCTGATAATCTGAGGGCTTGCTGCCCATTGTAGGTTATCGTCATACCCAGGCCGCTTCATTGGTGGGCGGCTTACCCGTCTGCAAAGATACAGTCGGCGTATTCGGAAGTCCCAACCGACAGGGCAGCTGCGTATTTAGAGATTCTAGATAGTGCAGAGAGACGGTCACGGAACGATTCTAGGATAGAGTACTGGAAAGTTCTAAGTCCAACCACAAGTGTTTGGTCATCGGATCAGATTATTGGAGGTAGTTCATTCCGAGAACTTTTCATCACATCCACGAACGTAAGTCAAAGAAGAATATACGACGTTATCGATCCTGAACTGGCATCCGGGCTTCCGTCCTTTTTTCAAACGCCGTAACGCCGTAACTTTGTCTCATCGTGTGTTATCTATAAATACTTTCATGATAATTGCTCTGAATTCGATTTCTACTTTGGTACCTAAACTTGCGGTAACATCAAATCATTTTACAGCTGAAATGTCTAGATGTAACCGAAAGTTCTATGCTGATAGTTTCTTCTATCGCATTCCTCGCTTGTGGAACTCTTTCCCGGTTTCTTGCTTTCAAGTCAACTTGATTTTTTTTATACATGTCGGTCTGTTACTTTTGCTAACAATCACGCTTTATAAATATTCACGACGTTTCAGAATTTCGGGAAATCGTCTTTAGATGAGCGCGTGACATAACCTGTAACCACTCGGAAAAAAAAAAAAAGAAATCGTTAAGCCGAGTTTGAATTCAGGACAAGTTCACAACGTTCATTTTGATCTGAACTGGCATGTAGAACTCTCTTCCGGCTTCTTGTTTTCTAGCCATCTTTGATCTTCAAAAAATTAAATGCAATGTCAACCGTAATCCTCTGTCTTCTTAATTCCTGTTCTCTCTCCTTAATCTTTTCCATTTAAATATTGATATTCGAAAATGTCTTCTTTTTTTTTTTTTTTACATTTTTGTTAAATAAATGCCATAACATTTCATCAAATCAGTAAAACGCTTGAAAGAAATTTCCATGAGATAGATTTGCATAAAAACGAAATAATTTGCATAAAATATATAAAAACGAATAAAAACATACAACTACGTCATGGAATTCATTACTGAAAATATTTTTTTTTAATCTCATCACCCCAAGCAAGGCAACAAAGCCACTAACACGGGGGGACTTACCGAGTATGATATAAAAATATTATTAAGCAGCGAGAACAATAAAAGAAGAGAAATTAAAAATACAGATGGTAACGAGTAACATTGCATTTAAATTTTTGAAGATCAAGCTTCACTGGAAAACAAAAAGCCTGAAGGGAGTTCCACAAGCGATAAGTGTGAGTGAACAAACTGTTAGCATAGGAATTACGGTTACATCTAGCTAAGTGAACTGTATTTTGACGAGATTTGTTGCTAATCTGTTAGTACGCTTAAATTCATAAATTGTACGTACCATAGATAACAGACGAACAATTAAAATGAAAATATTTATAGAAAAGGCCCAAAGATGCAATTTTACGGCGGTGGAATTGTGACTGAAGCCAGCTAAGGGACAATAATATTGCATATTCTTCTTTGAATTTTTTTATCAATAATAATTATATATATATATATATATATATATATATATATATATATATATATATATATATATATATATTCATGAATTATTCATACATAAAACAAATACAAAATACTAAATTTCAATTACAACCTTCTTTTCGTTTGTCCACTTATTACTGAGAGTATAAACAAGAACACAATCTATTTCATACCTGAAGATGTCTGTAGGAACAGACGAAAGCTTTTAAAGTAAAAAGATCTAATGCAACGGAAATTTATAAAACAGGATCTTTTCATTCATAAACAGATTCGGGGTTTTTATATATTATTGAATTGTTCGCGAAAATTGATTCCTCGCCATTTAATCATTAACCTTTGTATTTGATTTATGTATGAATAATTCATGAATTTGTAAATTAATTTCACCTTTATTGAAATATATATATATATATATATATATATATATATATATATATATATATATACTAGCAGCATGGCCCGGCGCTGTCCGTGCTTGATTCAAAAATCGCTATCACTTGACTTAAAATATTTTTGCCGTTCCTTGCATTTAAAGAAGTGCCCTTTGCGGTGCTGATGTTGCTACATGCCTTACTTCTTGCCTATCTCACACTGCGAATTTTTTCTATGCTCTATACTAAACATTAAATCTGTTACGAAAAAAGAACTAAACAAAATGAACACAAAACGATCAGCTTTAAAAAAGGACTCGTAAATGGAAAAAACGAATGAAAAAAAGAATGTTAACAACAGATACTTTTTCACACCCAAACAAGTTCTGCGGAATCAGAATAAACGTTGAGTTTAAGCAAGCGAATGAGTCAACTGGAGTAAAGTGCAATGCAGAATTAAATTTTTCCCACTTGTGACGAATGCAGCTATTGATTATTTTTTTTTGCATGCTAGTATGCTAGTTAACATTCGTGTCAGTCAGCTGCTGGCTCTCACGCTGGCCAATAGAATCTTCCTGCCTATTCGTGGCAGCTAGCTATAGGCTCTCCCTCTGGCCAGTAGAAAATGGTCGCAAACTACATGAAAAGTGGCGTAGAAGCATGACAAAGAATCGATTATTTTCACTATCGATGGGAGTTTGGGAATGCAGTCTTGGTCTCCCTGCTAACTTGGAGCATGTGCATGTAAATTTTGGTGCAAATCCGTCGAAAATTGCGGCCGTGCATTCGTTACACACACACACACACACACACACACACACACACACATCTTGCCTTATATGTGTATATATATATATATATATATATATATATATATATATATATATGTGTGTGTGTGTGTATGTCTGTATATTTAGTAGGAACACAGTGGCAGCAGTATTCGAAGTATGGATTAATGCTAGACTATAGATATGTAAAAACTGATTACGGAGAGCGAAATTATCTTAGACGACTCAGTGAACCAACCTTGTTAGAAGCCGACTTAGCGATGAATTTTTTCCACTTCATGTCAGCCAAAATTGTTAGTCCGAGAAGGCGCCACGGTTCACTCTCCTCGAGGTTAGCATTAGCCATTCTGGTGGAAGGTAGAAAGGAGCCTCTCACATGAATAATAGGAGACAGTTTTGTTTTCGACACGTTAAAATTAACAAGTCAACAACAGACTGTAGGACATTTTTTAGACCAGCCGCCAATTTGACTTTATCGAAATGTTTAGATGTACTGTCGAGGCAGGAGTAAATAGTTCTTTCATCAGCATACATTAAAAGTTTAGAGCTGCTTGTCTCAAACCTTAATATGTAGAAGATGGTATTAGCGTTAATGAAGTACAATCTAGATTACAACAAAAAAAAGGTCACCATTTGAATGAATGACTTAGCTTCTACTATGTTGTCAAATCGTATTAAATCAAACCAGATTTTGTTTTTAAACTAAAAATATAAATTAATCTGGGACCTCGAGATCCAGAGTGTTCAACCCGTCTAAGTGTATCAATTGTATGCCATTGTGCTGGAGAATTACCTCGGAGGTCCAAGTGGGCCATAGTGGCGTAGCCTAAATTTGCACATAGGACGAGCACATTGTGAGCTAGAGTGACGGTACGAGCATTGGCACTGGAATGACACATCACATGTGTCACTCAGCCTGAACGAGGCTGGCACCATGCGCAAAATGCTAATTTCCTGGCTTCGGAAAAACGCATAAAGGAGCTGATTGTTTTCGCATAGTGCAGGTCAGAGCGGTGTGTGCTAAACCAGAATACTTTGCCAGTGTTGTTCCAGTTTCTGTGCCACAGAAAAAATGGTTTCCTGCTATACCTTTCCGTCGGTCTAGATTTGAGGTCGGCAACTCATTCGACCCCGCGGGCCGGATCGTGTTATAATGACGGGTCGCAGGCCAGACGAAGACCATTAATGAAAAATTAAGGAAAATTACATATGCAGACCCCGTGTCAACCTAAATATTTAAAACCATAATGAAAATAAA
This sequence comes from Acanthosepion lycidas, assembly GCA_963932145.1. Taxonomy (NCBI): domain Eukaryota; kingdom Metazoa; phylum Mollusca; class Cephalopoda; order Sepiida; family Sepiidae; genus Acanthosepion; species Acanthosepion lycidas. Next base: position 46,742,137 of record OZ010607.1, on the reverse strand, counting down.
CATTGAGAAATCAGAAAAACAAAAGAAAATCTAAAATTAAAAAAACAGCTAATAAAAATTACTTTTCCTCAAGGAACGTCAAAATACTTCAAAGTGAAAAAAAATCAAGCGAAGTGAAATGGATGAAATTATGACGTGTAGGTTTGAAACTGTTATTGAAAATTGTTCCACAAACGAACCACACACACACACACACACACATCAAACAAAAACGAAGCGCATATACCCATACATACGAGTACAAATAGTTGCAAACATATACACTTACGTACGTACACATGCGGTATCATCCACACATTCATGAAGCATGTATGTATAATGCGCGTATGTTTAACTGTCTTTAGATTTCTGCTACCTCGCATGTCAGTCCCTCCCTGGCCTCTTTCACTTTATCGTTCCTTTCGCTTCTGTTATCTTTTAATGTAGCCAAGGGTCATAACAAATATGTATCCATTATTTGACATTAAACGTAGGCAGCGCAACTTGGTAAAATAAGTTTCATGAAAGATAATTGGCAGATAGTCTAATTCGAAAGCCTCGTCTCTCATGTTAAAAAGAGAGTAATTAGTAATCAGGCTAGCGGGCCAGTCAAAATGACTTCGCGGGCCGGATCCGTCCCGCGGGCTTTAGGTTGCCAACTCTTGGTCTAGAGAGTCCATGTATCTGCGACCGAAGAACTGCGCAAACCTGGGTAAAGTTTTACAAGACATCGGCAGGTGCCCATGGAGTACGTCTCCCTTCTCCACGCCACGGATATTGTCCAACGCAGAGGCCAGTACAACTTCGTATCAGCGTTGTTGCAGGAGTTCCCAGAAAGTGATCATGACATCGGATTGTCTTAGAGACTCCAACTTGGGATTTGAATTTAGAGTTTTCTATGGTTGTCAAAAATGGCTACAGTATTGCCCTACTATTTACCCATAGTTGGAAGTTTGGAATTCAGAGTTTTTCCTTCTCATAGACCGGTTGCCACCCTTTCTGTCCTACTGTTTACTCATAGCTAGAGACGGATTCATGCCTTTCCCAAGGGTATTAGTGCGTAAGTGAATGTTAACGAACTCGATTGGAGTTTGAACTCGGTTCTCCGATTCCTCCATCCGAACTGCAATCCGTTACTAAACCAGGTTTCCGCATAATTAGTTGTAAAGTGTTTGTTTTGGGAGATTACAGGACAAAGATGAAGTAAACATGAAGCATGTTCTCTCCGCCTGGGAATAGGATACCTTATGGAAACTGAAATTGAATGTCGTGACCTTAATTAACTGGGGCACTTGAGATTAAGTCAGTGTTGCCGATAGTGCTTAGAAATACTGGAGAGTTGTACTTTCCCACAATTCCTGGCGATAATCTCCAGACAGTTTCAGTTATTATACAAATGCTAAAAATAAAATTTAAAAAAATTCGCAAATTGATGCTCCTCCAATTCATGACAGAAATCGTCTACCTCAGAATACTGCGAGAAACAGAGTAAACAAGGTAAATAAAAATAGTTAAAAATTTTGGCTGATAACCACGTCGAAATCTCAGACAAAGGAGAAGACAGATTGTTGAAAAGATGAATTTAAATTATACGCTAAAAACGGTTTGTTAATAGTAGATCACCCTCGTATACAATCACTTGTTTGCTCTGCAGCTGACAAACGAAGCCTCCGCCTTCATTTTGAATGGCGATGAATTTTTATTCAGACAATGGCACGTCCTCTAACGTCTAGTATCAAGGACGATCTCTCAATTTAAAAAAATAATCGTTAAGAAATTATTCAAGCAAACACCTAATCATAATTAAGAAATTGTTTTTCGGTAAACCTAAACTCCGGTCAATGCTAGAAAGGGCGGTAACTCTTACTAGAATTGAGAATCCGGTTTTCCTGGAAAGCTTTTTGGACAAAGTAATTTTGTAAATTTCAGCCTTTTGGTATGTTCAGTGGTTGTTTTTTAAGCGTAGTTTACACGTGGCACAAGGCCGAATGTATGGAGCACACTGTATGGATCGAACGGCGGTTTGGTCAATAAATGTCAAAAGTTTCCTTGCAACAGAAGAGCTATTTTCAGTATAAAATGTATAAAATATAAGTAGTGCATAAAGAAAGCGCTGGAATGTGGGAGTATTACGATTGATTAATCGTACAAATATAGCACCATATATAGCATCAAATGATTCGAGATGTACCTCTGTAACTATGAGGAGCTAAAGTAGCACTATCATTACCATCCCTGGGATAACCACCATACCTCAGTTTGTATTAACGTTAAAATTTGCCCTTTCCTGAGAGAAGAACATGTCCACCTAAAAATACATAATAAAATTAAATTAAATTAAAAGAAAATTTTTAAATCTCTTGGTGAAGTGAATGCACTTCTTAGGCATTATAAATTGTTGCACTGAAATATCGAAGCAAAACGAGTTAAAAAATGGGGTAATATGTCAAAATCTCAAACAAAGGAGATGATAATATAGAGACAAAAATGGAATTATAGCGAGAAAAATTAATGTATTAAAATCTTCTTTTAGATTGTGAGTCTAGCCACAGTCACGTAATGTCCTGTGCAACCCGATTTACTCGCGAATGGCGATAACTTTACAGATAGCCAATAGCACGCCGTCTTGTGACTTCTAGTTTCAAGGACGATCATTCAACACAGATGTTAAGAACTCATTACGAAAAAGGTACTAATCACACGTCAGAAGCTGTCTTGGAGAAACTATATAAAAATAAACACTTTATCGACTGAGCCAAAGAGGGCTTACCTACAGGCTTTCAGTTTCAGGCATTTTAAGTACCAGAATGTAAGAATATGTGTGGAGTAGAAATCATTGGATTTTTATTTTTATCTTATCAATCTCTGATTATTAAGATTTTATGACAGTACGCACACACACACACACACACACATATATATATATATAAGTATATATGTGTGTGTATGTGTGTTTGCGTGTAAAAATTTAGACATAAATAAAATATATCTTTAAAAAGTCAATATGAACAAAATCAATAGAAAATCTTTTCTCTACCAGCGCGATAAAGAAAAGTTTCCTCTTTTATTTGTTCATAATGTGTGTCAGAAGACAAAACGCTTTCATAATGTTTATAAAAGGACGAAACACAGAAGAATCTTCAGAAACACAAATTAATCTCCATCTTATGAGTAAGACCCTATCTTTTCGTTCACTTTTCACATTGCATTTGGGTTAGACATAGATTGTAGTTTCTGTGTTTGGGACAGGTGTATATATATATATATATATATATATATATATATATATATATATATATATATATATATATATATATATAAATTGTACTGAATACTGTTTATTATAAACAGTGCATTTACCTAAATATTTGTATTTATAAAAATAAGGTATAAACAGAAAATATATTAAAATAATTTTCGGACTTAGTCCGTTCCATAATATATGATCTCATTTGTTTACGTTAAGATGCACTTCGAGCAGATATGAGCGCTCGAGAAAAATCATGAAAATTTGTTGTTTAAAGATATCAATATATATATATATATATATATATATATATATATATATATATATATATATATATATAATTCTGGATATAAATTAGCGTCATAAGTATGAATCAGCGGCATAACTCTTTAGGAGAATAAAGCATGTTATTTTTTTTTTCCTTTCAACCATTCGGTTCCGTTCGTGCAATATGCCCGTGATATAGTAGCGTGGATATAATAATGCCCATAGTAGGGGAAATTAAAATGGGAGAATAATAATTTCTTCCATCGCCCTCCCATTATCTGGTGATTAGTATGTATATGTGTGTTGACAGCATAACTGCCATTGATAGTATGTGGATAGACTTGTTCTGAATTTAATACCTGCTTTCTCCATTTTTAAAATTGTCCGGAAACTTTCTTGACGGTAGCGTTGCGTCTTAATTTTCTTCACAGAAACCTCCTTTGTTGCCGCGGGTTTTTCTTGGGGAATATTCAGTTATAAAACAAATAGTAGAAATATATTTAAAACATTCATTTCCAATCAGATTTGGCAATACCTCATATGGAATGGAGTATTCCGTTTTGATCGCGTGGAAAGGCGGGGAAGATATATTAGAGAAGTTTCTTGGTTTCAGTGAGAAAAAGAAGGAAGGAAAGAAAGAAAGAAAGAAAGAATGAATGAATGAATGAATGAATGAAGGAGCTTTACGTCCTGCCAATATCACATGAATAATGAACTGTTCTGTTTTTATCTCGTGGAAAGACGAAGAAGACATATCACAAATGCTACTTGGTTTCAGTGAGAAAAAGAAAGAAACCAAAAAGAAAGAAAGAAAGATGCGTTTAATGTCTCCTGTAAATATTTCATGAATAATGGATTATTCCATTTTGATAGCGTAGAACGACAAAAGACATATCAAAGAACCAAGCTGGTTTAAATGAGAAAAAAGAAAGAAACAAAGAAACAAAGAAAAAAAGAAAGGGAAGTTTTGTAACTGAGTTAGCAAAAACAACAGTAGGAAACTGGAATTGGTTTAACAACATTATTACCTTTTGGTGCAGGGAAACGTAATGTAGAATAGAAACTATTGAAGAGAATGTTTAGCCGTAAATGCTAAATAGTTTTCAGCAAAAGCTACTGCTGATCTTGCTCCTTCTGCTACTCCTCTTGATGGAGGAATATTTTTATGTATTCCGTCCGACGGCCGAGTGCAAACTTGTAGGGAAATATTCTCCCTCACAACAAGGACGATAGAAGTGATTTTTTTTTGTTTTTTGTTGTTTTTGTTTTTTTATTGACTTATTCGTTTTGTGATAACGATTTTGTGATACAATTCCTACTAATTAATCCGTAGCTAGGATGAGAAAAAGTAGATTCTCAGAGCTATTTCAACATAAGTAAACATATGTTTCAATTCCACTTATAATGACTGCAAGATGGATTCTAGTGAGGAAAAATTGCCTAGCACGATAGAGTGAAGCAAGCTGGAGACTTAACAAATTGTGCAATATACTTTTCTATTTGAAGTAAATTGAGGAAAAATCACCTGATCTGACTAAATATATAGCAGGAGCCCCAGACCAGATGTGACAGCAATATTCAAAGCAAGGATGAATGGTAGCCTTATAAAGACTGCAAGATGGATTCTAGTGAGGAAAAATTGCCTAGCACGATAAAGTGAAGCAAGCTGTAGACTTAACAAATTGTGCAATATACTTTTCTATTTGAAGTAAATTGAGGAAAAATCACCTTATCTGACTAAATATATAGCAGGAGCCCCAGACCAGATGTGGCACCAATATTCAAAGCAAGGATAAATGGTAGCCTTATAAAGACTGCAAGATGGATTCTAGTGAGGAAAAATTGCCTAGCACGATAAAGTGAAGCAAGCTGGAGACTTAACAAGTTGTGCAATATACTTTTCTATTTGAAGTAAATTGAGGAAAAATCACTTTATCTCACAAACCAATTCTGCCATTTTTAAGATTGTTCCGTTTGGCTTCCTATCGTTTTTCTTCCTTCTCTATTTTGATTATTTATTCTTGTCGATCCTGATATTCTCCACACGCCGATGATTTGTTTCGCGATTTCCAATCATTATATTAATTTCTCTTCTAGCTTTGTTCGTTCCATTACTTTCTATTCGACGCTTCTGTGATATCAATTCAGTTAGTTCAATTCATTTAGTTCTTTCCAATACAGTTCACTTTCGCGACATTTGCTGACCGCTTTCAAAATACAGAAAAAAAATCAAATTAACTCCAGTATATCAAATCTTTCTTTTGTGCAACGATCTAAGTTTAACAGACCGTAAGTACATCCGAAAATTCAACGGTTGTAACGTCGACAATATTTTGTGTTTGTACAGTGACTTCAGCGTCTGACCACTCACGATCTATACACATCTTGACGGCAACTCCCGCCATCTGATCTTTTTTTTATTAGTATTTTATTGTGAAAGAAAAGATAGGAGGGGCACTTTTCTAAAGATATAGTAATGGAAGTAATAATTACCATTTTCATAAAATGGGTAAGGTTTGAAAAAAAAATAAAAGCTTACAAGTCTGAAACAAATTGATCGATATTTATATAAAATAGCTTATAACTCAAGCACTACGAATAGTCTATCGTTAAATGGCAAACTAACTTTTGGCATTGGAAGAGTGACCATTAATTTTGGTGATGGAAACAAGTGTGACATCAGTTAGTCTATAGAAACTGTGGATCTCAGCCCCAGAGTTAGGCCACAGCTGCTTATGGCGGTGTAGCATCTGTCAGGTCTACACGGATTGCAATTACAGTCTTGATTGCTATGAATTTAGGTGAAGACGCTCCGCCTCGTGACTTTGTTTTCTTTCTAGTGAGTACGATTCTCCCTGGCGGCAAACTTCCGTTTCTCCTCACCTCGTTCCAGTCCTCGATGTAAATCGGGTGAGCGATCTTTGGTGACATCTTCCCACCTCTCGAGGACCAGGTCCATCGCCCCTCCTGTCCTTTTTGCAGACGTCACTGAAGCGAAGATGAGGTCGGCCAGAAACAAGTAACAAGCTCACTAATGGAAGTCATGTGAAACTAGCGAGACAGACAAAAAGAAGAAGACTTTAGAGGTTCTAAGCAAATGGCAGTGATAATATTAGTTGTTTTCTTATAAATAAATATTCGGCATTCATTGACAGAATAGCTAATGCAAAATTCTGTTAAAATTTATAAAATCCTTCATTCAAAACAATTTAGATAAGAACGTAGAAACAACAAAGTGATAAATCTGGCATTTTTTCTTATTTTAACTCATTATTAGCAATGCTAATTTTTGACGTTTCCTTATAAAGAAACATTCGGCATTCATTGACTGGGCAGCCAGTGCTTATGTAGCTTGACATTTATAAAATCTTTCATTTAAAACAATTTAAGCCAGAATGTAGAAACAACAATGTGATATATCCGGCATTTTTTTTCTTATTTTAACTCATTAATAGCAATGCTAATTTTTGACGTTTCCTTATAAAGAAACATTCGGCATTCATTGACTGGGCAGCCAGTGCTTATGTAGCTTGACATTTATAAAATCTTTCATTTAAAACAATTTAAGCCAGAATGTAGAAACAACAATGTGATATATCCGGCATTTTTTTCTTATTTTAACTCATTAATAGCAATGCTAATTTTTGACGTTTCCTTATAAAGAAACATTCGGCATTCATTGACTGGGCAGCCAGTGCTTATGTAGCTTGACATTTATAAAATCTTTCATTTAAAACAATTTAAGCCAGAACGTAGAAATAACAATGTGATATATCTAGCATTTTTTTCTTATTTCAAATCAGTTGGGAGAAAGAGACAAGGGAAAGCATCCCGTGAGATACCTGCCGAGCTTGAGCAGATGGATGACAGAAAGTGTTCTCGGAGAGGGAGCAGAGTGAAGGAGCTTGCTGAGAGCAGCAAGGGATAGAGTTAGGTGGAGATCCATGATCGCCAACGCCCTGAAAGGACATGGCTTATAAATAGAAAGAATGGTAATTATAATTTTAGAAATTTCCTTATGAGGAAATATTCGACATTCATTGACTCGGCATCTTGTGCATATGTAGTTTGACATTTGTAAAATCTTTCGTTTAAAACATTTTTTTCAGAAAAAAATAATTTCCTCAATTCCAGTAAATTGTATCGCTCTTTTTGACATCATTGAGAGCTTCCTTACTAACCTTTTGTCTAAAGTAATGTAGAATGCCTTCATCATTATTATATGATTATTTTTCTCCTTGAGTCACGTGTGATATCTATTTCAGTTGCTGCTGAAAAAGAAATCCTCAAGTACTGTTTTTTTTTTTTTTAATTTGGTACAGTTCTTTATTTGTGAGTCTACAGCGCTATTTCTTGATGTTCTAAAAAAGGATGGTCATCGTTAAGACCTACAGCCTTCACTCGTTCAAAGTTGTCTTTCATCATGCTTCAATGTTAAGTCAAGAGAGAAAAAGCCACCCCCCAATTCATAAACTATCTCACCAAAACATACTATTACGTCAACAAACATATAGGTTCTTGCAAGAGTTTTCTCACTGAGAAGAAATGCGTCTGATACACAATTGTAATTACAATAATTTTATATCTATATAATCTGATATCTGATATCATACTTATTATAAAACCCAGGTTGTGTGTGTGTGTGTGTGTGTGTGTGTGTGTGTGTGTGTTCGTTTTTATATTGGATCGGATTTCCTACATTTTTCAACCTATTTCAACAAAACATCACCGGTCTACGTAAAATTACCTTGTGGTGGTTCTGACAGCGCCAAAAATTGGAAAAATACAATTGTTTTTGCAGGAAATCAATTTGAAAACACGATTAAGAGGCATCACTGTCGCGAGAATGAAAGGGGGACAACTCATATCGAGTTATACTTATTATAAAACCCAAGTTAATTGTGTGTATGTGTGTGTGTGTGTGTGTGTGTGTGTGTGTTCCTACATTTTTCAACCAATTTCTTTTTTTTGGCAGGTAGCGTTTCTTATTGTCTTGCACACTTTTTTCTTTATTTTTACATTCAGAATGCTTTAAAAATTCCATTTACAAGACAATTGTTTATAATAAAATTCTACTCAATCGATAGACTCATACCGATTGAAAACAATGTTTTTGTTTGAGTTTGGGTTTGACCAATTAAATAAAAAAAAATATATAGACATGCGTGTCCGTCAACCTTAAACAATAATATTTGTCAATTTTATTTTTCAGTCTTTATGATGGTCGATACTTGATCTATCTCTTATTGTTACATCCCCGGGCTCTACTGTTAGTCTGTAATAAATATATAATGATAGAAATGTATTTTGAAATTTATATACACTAAGGTGTCAAATTTCATGCGATAGCAGTATGTAATGTTATTGGTAGATGGTGCCACTGTAACTTGACCCCGTAGAAATGCCCAGACCTATATCAAAAGAGTTCAAAATATATGAGTGCTAACGGGTTATGATCTTGGGTGTCAAGCGGTTAGAACATACCATTTTTTCGAATTCATCAAGACATTTGATATCAGTCAATCCTTGATATGAAAATACTTCCCACTATAGACGCCGCAATGACCGATGAAAAGGTCCTTCAAAATCGTGAAAAGAGGCATCTGGTCAGAATTGTTTGTGGTGCCATAAAAAAAGGACACTGGTTCAAATCACATATTCATCAAACCAGCTCAATGTTTCTTATCTTCTATGGGATATGGGAACAGACGGTATATCACAGGTTTCAGTTTAATACCACAGCACTAGACGCAATGTGTAACCAGGACTAATTGAACCCTGGAGGAATGACGACATATGGCGGGGTTGGATAATGATGGAGTTTGGATAAAGAGCACAGCCCACTGTAGCATGAACCCTGGTTGTCTACGAAGCATCGTGCAGGCGGACGGTGATTCCATGCCTGTTTTGTTTGTGTTTATGTGGCAGAACTTTGGTCCACTGATCCGCCTAAAAATGTAACTGACTGGTGACCCGCAATATTGTAGTTCTTCGTCACCATTTTCATCTATTCATGAATTCAGAGATCCCGAAAAGGGCGAGTTATTCAAATAGGAAAATGTGTCGTGTTCATAAAACTCAAATTGCCTGGAATTGGTTTGAGGGAGAGATATTCGATGAAATTTATGATACATGAAGTAATCTATTCACACATAATTAGGAAGCTATTGAAAATGCAAAACTCAACATCTCTACAGAGGTCTTCCGACCACTTGTGGAAACGATGCCACATCGTGTTGCTGCATTTTAAGTGTCTAGCGGCCGGAGGCTACCTTCGACTAACCACAGATTAATTAATTTTTGACACGTTAGTGTACGTACTACTTTTTGACACGTAAACAGAAGTTTAAGATCGAAGCTACAAATTGTATTTTATTGGATGTTAAATTTAATTTTGAACTCTAAATACTAACATCTACTTAAAACCAATGAGATGACATTTGAAGAATCTCACAAGTTCCTCGTTAGAGAATCTGATAAAAATAAAACCAATTCTTTTGGCAAACGAACTTATAAAAATCTAATAAATTCATTTTATAGTCACATCTTAATACGTCTTAATACTATCAATACCCTTAAATTGATATTATGTCGGTATCGCAGATTGACATAGTCAATGGAAATTCTATTCGTCAGATATGGTGTCAACCATATTTCTCACACCTTGAAGAATCCTCGCAGAGTAAATGATGACAATTTTGTGAAGGTCTACAATCTTAGTCACAAGACCAGTTATCCCTAAGCGCTTTTTCAGTTTTCTTAGTGCTGTTCCTAGTGAACCCATTTTTTATTCTTTTTCTATGTGCCGTGTCCCTTCAGAACAATGATAGCTCTCCACATCTTCCTATCCTTTTTTGTTTCCTATATTTTTTTTTTCTTTTTACCTTCTCTCCCAAACCTACTCTGTCATTCACTCACACATGCTCGCTAGGTAGCTTATGCGTTGTTTTTCTCTGTTCCTCTTGTCTCCGATCTCTTCCGTGAGTATCGATTTTTTCCAAGCCCTCTTTCCTCATCATGTGCCTCAGAAATTACAGAAGTCGCTTTCTGATTTTAAGTCATTTTAGCTTCTATTGTCTCTAGAACTTCGTCGATACTAATGGCATTCTCATCATCCTTCTGTAGAACCACATTTCTGTTGATTCAAATGTTTTCTTCATCTGTGAGGAGACTGCCCATCATTTAGTCCCATATAGGTGGTTTAATATTATATTACAGTTCAGGAGTTTTTTTTTTTTTTGTTTTTTTTTTTGGGAATGCTATCTTTCGCTAACGCCATTTAATTTTTCCTGCTTTCCTATTCCATAGATTCTTCAGCTCTCAAGTTATATCCTGGTATTTTTCTCTCTTTCCAGTTTTTTGGGGTCCACTATTATATTATATAAAACAGGAAACTCAATAATTTGACGCTTGTTATTCATCTTATACATTAGAATAATGTATGGTCTTCATGCTTCAAGGACATGATTTCTTTGGACTCAGAAATCCCATAATCTCTCGAGACTGTCATTTTCAACCACTGCCTCTGGCTAATGTCCATACCATTTCTCTTTGGCACCGAAACCAAACTTAGGGCAGACTTACCAATCCAATCATATCTGAAAAATATTTTGAACCCTTGAAGAGTGGGATTTCTAAACGGAAATAAATGAAGCTGAGATATCCAGAAAAGACATGAAACGAGAACAATCTAACCCAGTCATTGTCATATTCACAACGTTTCGGCCGTTGTACCCTCCGGCCTTCTTCAAATAATAGATGTTGGAATTTTGAACCCTTGGAGAGTGGGATTTTTAAACGGAAATAACTGAAACTTAAATATCTAGAGAAGACATGAAACGAGAACAATCTATCCCAGTCATTGTCATAATCACAACGTTTCGGCCGTTGCACACTTCGGCCTTCTTCGGGTGATAGATGTTGGAATTTTGAACCCTTGGAGAGTGGGATTTCTAAACGGAAATAAATGAAGCTGAGATATCCAGAAAAGACATTCTTTCTCTAGCAATAGGATTTTTTAGCATTTCAAATAGTTCTGTATCATCTATGAATCAGTTGTATAGATTTTTTCATGTGTGTTGTAACCCAGAAATGGTTACTGAATAAGGAATAACAAAAACAGAGGTTGGAAATGAAATGATAATCTTTATAGCATCAAGGAGATACAATAGTCGTCAGCGGCATGAAGTAGGTAAACCACTGCTAGTGGTAGACTACTTAGACGGCAGATTACGATATTTACCTGCCTCCCCACGAGGTAGGATGCAGCAAAAGGCCGAATTTAATGTGCGGAAATCCGAGCTCGTGGTCTCGGGCAAAAATTGCCCGTAGACCCCGCATACGCAGGATCGGGTATCTGTCTTCCTCCCCGGACGAGACTCTGCCGTTCCGTATTGCCTCGTCCAGGATCCTTTCTGCCCATGGCGGAGAGTTCGACACGGCAAGAGCTTCCCACGCTGACAGCTCGCGCTGCCAGCTTAAGCAGCATATTACCTCCACTTACAATAGTGTTCAGCGTATTTACCACGATTGACATACACATTAGTGTTCATAGGTTCTGTATATAACAAATGGTATCACTCGTTCTTAATATCATTATGATCTTTAGAAAAGAAATTCTTGATCTCTTGTCTTGAAAATCGTCTTTTCTGTGCCATGTCCCTTCAGGACGTTGGCCATTATGGCTCCCGATAATGTGTTGTCGTTTGTAGCTCTTCATACCTTTAGTCTTTTTGCTATCTTTCTCAAAACATTTATTCGGTCAAGTTCGCTATGTAAGTTCGGCGTTGCTTTTCTCTGGTCCTCTTACTGTCAAACTGTACTGTGAGTATTTAATTTTCTCAGCCCTCTTTTCTTATTATATGACCCGGAAAATTCCACCGTCTCTTCTTGATGCTCAGTATAAGTGTGCTCTTTGCTGGCATCGTTTCTATAACTTCGTCATTGCTCACATGTTATTCTTAGAAACCTTCTGTAGAACAACAATTCTATTGCTTCAAGTCTCTTCTTCTGTGGGGAGATTGACCATAAGTTACTGCTATATAGGAGAACTGATACTACATAACAGTTCAGTACTATTTATTTTGTTTCTAATCATATTTTTTGTGTTTCTTAATACGTTGACTTTTGAAAGGAGTCTTTCGCTATCTCAATCCGCCTTCGGATTTCCAGGTCGAACTTTCCGTCCTCTGTTCATATGTTTCTCAGACATCTACATTGTTTCACTTTCTCCTTACACTTGGACAAACGGCGGAAATGCGGAGAATTCGACTCCGTGAAAATTGCAAGGCTGGTCCTAGATGTAAAGATCTGAACCGGTGGGACTAGAGGATGGAATTCCTAGCAATATCCACCATAGGAATATTCGTAAAATAAGGCCTTCGATTACAACGTGGGGTCTATGGGAATGAGGATGTATAGTCGAAAATATGTACAACCCGCCATAATCGACGTATTGAGTAGCTTCAGTGCAGATATACCTGAAGGACGCCATATTTTCTGTATAATCTGACCCTTGTAAAGATTTTGGTTGACGGGTATTTTTCTAAGTGTAAAAGGGTTATTCTCGGACTGTAGCAAATATGATGTGGTGAAGTGCCACAGAGTTCTTAATATTATTTAAAGGGACTTAAAGTTATAAAATAAATAATATATATTTATTAGGTTGGTGCAAAAATAATGACGTAATAATGTCGTTTTTTGACGTTAAAAATACGTTAAAAAACGACATTATTGCGTCATTATTTTTGCACCAACCTAATATTTATTTGACATCGAGTCATTTGTAATTCGGGTTGGTGCAAATCTATTCGGTTCAGTAGTTGATAGTTTACAGGTCGAAACCTAGTTGCAGTCGTCTGTGCCTTTATAAATTTGCTGCGAACGTCAATCTGCTGTGTTTTTGTGGCTCTCAGAAAGACGGAAAATCTCTTATGCAGACGACGCTTAATTTCTTCACGTGACACTTTGGGGCGGTTTCTCTGATGTTTTTGTTTTTTTTTCTCTATTTCTGTTCATTCAATGTCTTTTATATCCCTTAAATTATGGCTCCGGACTACAGGAGTGAAGCTTGGTTTCGGAAAACATTAAATCCTTGTCTTTTATTTTCCGTCGTTCTTTAATTTCCAAGTGTTTTATAGCGAAAGTTATGCGTGGAGCATCGCTTATTTTGGTAGATTTCTAGTCACATTGGCTAAACTCTGGTTCACTAAACTTCCGCCGTTTTTCAGCCGTGTTCAGTCTTATCTTCTTTTTATTTGACGGTGGCCTTCTCATTTGTTGGGATATACAGTGGGTAGCAAAAGTATTTAACAAATTGGCTTTTCTTTCATATCTCAAAAAATAACAGATCAATTTCAACGAGACTTATAGGAAATATTTAAACGAACATTTTGTCGATCAAAACATAGAAGGAAAATTTAAAACGACTGTTTTGAGAAACATTTATTAACAATAAATAAAATAACCCATATGCAAAAGTATTTAACACACTTTACTAATATTTAGTACAGTAACCTCTGTTCTGCTTCACAGCCCCCAGTCATTTTCCGTAGTCTTCAACTAGTTTCTTGCAGGTACTTGTTGGTATTTTGACCCATTCTTCTTCACAAATTTTCTTCAATATGTTTAAATTCAATGGATTTCTTTTATGAACTCGTAACTTCAATAGTTTCCACAAATTTTCGATTGGATTTAAATCCGGTGACTGGCTCGGCCATTCCAGGACATTAATGTCATTATTATTAAACCAATTCTTAGTTGTTTTAGCAGTATGCTTCGGGTCATTGTCTTGCTGAAATACAAAATTACGACCATGTCCCAAAGATGTGGCACTGTTCAAGAGTTGAGTTGACAAAATTTGAGTGTATTTTGCAGCATTCATTTTTCCTTCGATGATTTTCATTTTTCCTACTCCATTTGAGGAAAAACAACCCCACATCATAATATTTCCACCCCCATGTTTGACTGTAGGGATGGTATTTGCTGGCTCGTATTCTGCTCCTTTTTTCCTCCATACATGAGTGCGCATATTTCGTCCGTAAACCTCAATTTTCGTTTCGTCTGACCAAATTACTTTCTCCCAGAAATCATTAGATTCAATTTCATATTTCTTTACAAAATTCAAACGGGCTTGTACATGTCGGCGTTTAAGTAATGGAGTCTTTCTCGGTGATCTTGAAGTGTGACCTGCACGATTCAGTGATCTTTTAATTGTATCTTTACTAACTTCAATTCCGGCATTTTTCAAATCATTCTAAATTTCTCGACGAGTTGAAAATGGATTTTTCGTCACAGTACGGGAAATGTATTGGTCGACATATCACATCATATCAATATGGGTAGGAATCATGAAGACACGTCTCTTCTAGCATAATATTTACATTCGTGTTAAATACTTTTGCATATGGGTTATTTTATTTGTTGTTAATAAATGTCTCTCAAAACAGTGTTTTAAATTTTCCTTCTATGATTTGATCGACAATGTTCGTTTAAATATTTCCCATAAGTTTCGTTGAAATTGATCTGTTACTTTTTCAGATATGAAAGAAAAAACAAGGTGCTAAATACTTTTGCTACCCACTGTAAGTATATAGAGAAAAGGGAAGGATAATAGAGAGCAAGAGAAAGAAAGTTTTAAAAGAAAGTCGTATATTAATTTGTTTTTTTATTGTTTATATTTTTATGTTATTTTATGCTTTTATCTGGGTTCACCACAATGATTCAAACTTCAGATAAAAAAAATCTTTAGACTCAGAAAGAAAATTGAAATTATAAATTTCAAGAAATATGTTTTAAAACATCAACTGAAATGACCATTTTCGAGACTATTTACAAGCTTAATGAAGTTATCATAAAATAAATAGGACTACTTCAACTCATTTTCTTACAAGGTAATGTTATGATTCTGATTATATCCATAAATCTATGTCCATATATACAATTTCTTCATCGCCGCGATCTCTCTCTGTTATCTCACTATCTCAGTCTGTTCATATCTATCTATCTATCTATCTATCTATCTATCTATCTATCTATCTATCTATGTTTACTCCTAAGTATATCTATCTCTCTATCTATCTCAGTCTGTTCATATCTATCTATCTATATAGCTATCTATCTATCGATGGTTATTCCTAAGTATATCTATCTCTCTATCTCAGTCTGTTCATATCTATCTATCTATCTATCTATCTATATATATATATATATATATATATATATATATATATATGTGTGTGTGTGTGTTTATCCCTATCTATGTCTAACTCTCTATCTATCTCGGTCTGTTCTTATCTATCTATCTATCTATCTATCTATCTATCTATCTATCTATCTATCTATCTATGTTGATTCCTGAGTACGTCTATCTCTCTATCTATTTCAGTCTGTTCTTATCTATCTATCTATCTATCTATCTATCTATCTATCTATCTATCTATCTATGTTCATTCCTGAGCATGTCTTTCGCTCTGTCTATTTTGGTTTGTTTCTATCTATCTATCTATCTATCTATCTATCTATCTATCTATCTATCTATCTATCTATCTCTACCTCTCTCTCTCCCTCTATCTCGGTCTGTTCTTATTTATTTATTTATCTATCTATTTATCTCGGTCTGTTCCTATCTTAAACTTAGCTCTTCAATTCTGTTCTCCCTATCTATATATGTGTGTCATATAAGACATAAATAAATAGAATCGTCCGTTTATATAACTAAGCGGAGCTAAAAGGGTGTTGAGGGGCATTGGGGTCCATTGCTAAATCTACGTTCGTCTAGTAACCCTTCTATTTCATTACTTACCTTGTCTTCCTTGTTTATTTCTTTCTGTTATCACGAAAATACGAGATACAACAATCTGCGTCTGTCAGTCTCAGTCTATACCCTCTCTATCATTTTTGCTCTCTTTAGTTCTGTTCCCCCTCCCTTCGTTCTGTGTTTCTGTCTGATGTTTCTTACTAATGCCTCTCCCTTACTCCCTCTCTTTATCTATTCTAAAATCACCAGTTTCATTCTTTTTCTGTCCTCTCCGTGTTATTGTCAGTCTCTCTCTCTCTCTCTCACTCTCTCTCTCTCACTCTCTCTCTCTGTTATTTTCTATATATGTACGTGTTTATGTCAGTTTTTCATATCTATACATGTTGACTCATATTTATGTTTGTCATATCTCTGTCTTTCTAGACTTTAATAGCTATGTAATTATTTACATATATCTATGTTAATTTCTATCTATCTGTCTGTTACTATCTATCTATCTATCTATCTATCTCAGTCTGTTAAATATCTATCTATCTATCTATCTATCTATCTATCTATCTATCTATGTATCTGTTGCTTAATATCTATATGCCGCTTAAAATCTATATGCCGCTTAAGATCTATCTATCTATCTATCTATCTATCTATCTATCTATCTATCTCAGTCTGTTAAATATCTATCTATCTATCTATCTATCTATCTATCTATCTATCTATCTATATATCTATCTACCTGTTGCTTATTATCCATCTGTCGCTTAAGATCTATCTATCTATCTATCCATTTGTTGCTTAATATATATCTTTCGTTTAAGATCTATCTATCTATCTATCTATCTATCTATCTATCTATCTATATCTATCTATCTATCTATCTATCTATCTATATCTATCTATCTATCTATCTATCTATCTGTTTCTTAATATCTATCTATCTATTTGTCTATCTATCAGTTGCTTAATATCTAACTATCTGTCGCGTAAGATCTATCTATCTATCTATCTATCTATCTATCTATCTATCTATAACACTAAAATATTTATCGAATATTTCCAGTCGCCGTTGCTTTTCCATCGTCTTTTATATATTTTTTCATTGAAATTGCCCATTTATATTAGAAACTGTATTCAAACGAATAAAAGTTTTTGGTTTGTATGTCCAATAAATTGTATCCTTAAACAAAAACTGTCGCTAATTTTTTATTTTTTATTTCTGCTTTTAATTTTCGTTTTTAACTTTGCGAATTCTAGACTTTATCTTCATTTTGATAAAAAAAGAAAAAAAAATTGAAATGGAATTCAATATTTTATTAGGAAATACGGTGACACTGGAAATGTTCTTATTTTTCCAATATTTTTTTAATCGTTAGAATAAATATTTGACGCCTAATTTGTTTCTAGTCAATATTTATCGGAATGTAAGCTATTTTTTTTTTTTTTAGAAAGAACATATACCCGGACAGAAAAGGACACAACCACATACTATGACACATATATGTATATCGATCCACGCCTAGACACAGAGACGCGCAAAGTGCCATGATTGAATTAAACGTACATTTATTACGATTCTTCGAACCCTTTTCTCTTACTCTCTCTCTCACTCCTTTTATCTCTGTCTTTTTTTTTTCTAAGGAATCTTTCTAGCTGTATGCCTAAAACTCTACTATCAAATATATTGCTTTGTGTCTACATAAGTATTTACAATGCTTATCTCATCGTAACAAAAAAGTACAAACACCGGGCATGCAGTGAATATCGCTTACTGCAATAATGTTTTATCTAACTTGCTAAACAATACCCATTACATTTTGGCACTTCGTCTCTTTATACTCTCACATACACACGTATTAGATAGATAGATATACACACACATGTATGTATTAGGTTGGTGCAAAAATAATGACGTGATAATGTCGTTTTTTGACGTTAAAAAATACGTCAAAAAACGACATTATTACGTCATTATTTTTGCACCCACCTAATATATATATATATATATATATATATATATATATATATACACACACGTATATATATATATATATATATACACACGCGTATATATATATATATATATGTATATATATATATATATATATATATATATATATAATTATAATAATAGTAAAAAAAGAACACTTAAAATAACATCGTGATATTTATTTAAATATAATCGAAGTTTCGATCCCAACCCTTCAGACTAACTCTTACATACAAATATATATTAACGAGGATTTTATCACGTTTAAAAACTCAATGAGAACATAAATTATATTAAATATACATACTTGACATGATTTATGTACTCGATTTTTTTTGTTAAGACTAGTAAAATCCTTGGTCTGAGATTTAATGTTGGTTCTTAATTCTCTTACATGGTTTGAGCCGATACTTTTCAAAGTTAGTTATATATCGGTAGCAGCTGTTTCTCCAGTTTGCTCGGTTTTCAACAGCAAGTTCGAATTTCTCTATAGGGATGCTTGCAGCATTTAAATTGTATCTAAGTTGGTCCTTGAAGCATAACCAAGGACAACCAACATTACGCTTACCATGAAAAAGTTGGCTATACATGAGGGTTTTCGGCATCCGATCATCATTCATTCTGATAACATGACCAGCCCATCTGAACTGTGATTGCATCAGAAAGGATTCAATACCACCGACGCCATATTTGATGAAAAGATCAGGATTAGAGATTATGCCCTGCTGTGTATAACCGTATATTGAACGAAAACAGTGTTTATGAAAAGCATCAAGTTTATTGATATGTGTCCTGTATAGCGTCCATGATTCTTACGCATGAAGAAGTGTGGTGAGAATGACTGCTCGATAGACACTGATTTTTGTGTTCAGTGAAATCCCATGAACATTCCATAGGCGATGCGAAAGCTTCGCAAAATATATATGTCTGTATGTCTATGTGCGTGCTTGTGTGTGTGTGCGTGTAATAATTTCATGCCAAGTAAGGCGAGAATGCCGATTAGATGCCAGGGGTTACTGAGAGTGTAACAGAATGAGAAGAATTTAAGGACAACAAAGAACAGGTGATCAGGAAGACAGAAGATGGTGATTAAATTTACATTTAAATTTTTGAAGATTTTATGTGGCAAGGAAGTAAAAAACCAGAAGTTAGTTCCACAGGCGAGAAGTGCCGGACAAGAAAGGATTAGAATACAACATACGGTTACATCTACCTAATCCAACAGTAAAACAGTCAGACTTTATAGCCAATGAAGTAATACGCTTAAATTACAGAAGTTCGTGGCACCAATGAGGAAACTTCACCAGAAAATTACCAAAAAAATATTTATAGATTAGGTAGAGGGAGGCCACTTGATGCCAGCCGGTGGGTAAGAGACTGAAGTAGATATGCCAGATAAGGAGCGATTACAATATTTATAGTATTTACATTATTCGGACTATTGTCTTCATCTTTGTCGCCATATTTATCACAACGTTTCGGCCGTTGTACGCTCCGGCTTTCTTCAGGTGGTTGGAATTTCGAACTGGACCCTTTATTTCGCTAACTGGGGTAGACTGTTCTAGTTCCACGTGCTGATGGATGTCAGTTATCAGTTATCTCCTGCTAATTTTATCTCTGAAAGTTCTCCACTGCCTTAACCGGGTATTGAACTCACACTTTTTGGGTCTGTCACTGTCTAACCAACGCTTTTATCCACTGTGCAATGTGTCCTTGAGGACATCTGGGTATGGATTTCTGGGTATTATAAACCTAATGTTTTCAGCAACCATTTTTACCAGTGCTCACATTGCAATTTTTGAAATTCCAACCACCTGAAGAAGGCCGGAGCGTACAACGGCCGAAACGTTGTGATAAATATGGCGACAAAGATGAGGACAATAGTCCGCATAATGTAAATACTGTACATAATACCTCATCTCAGAAATATAGACAGACTACAATATTTATCTTCCTTTAGATTTGGTCAAGAATATGGAGTTATATCGTAAGAGCTCAAAATTGATTCTGATGAGAAAAATTATATGGCATAAAGCAGCCCAGTGAACCAACTTTCCTCGTGGTTGACCCATATATATATATATATATATATATATATATATATGTGTGTGTGTGTGTGTGTGTGTGTGAAAAGTGTGTGTATATAAATATAAATAGATATATATATATGTGTATAATTATTTATATATTATATGCGCGGTACTTATTAGAAAGCGCTCAATATCAGAGATAGAGCTCACTCACATCTATCCAACCATATATATATATGAGAAAGCGGCATTATTTTTGCACCAACCTAATATATATATATATATATATATATATATATATATATACAGCAAGATTGGAATGTACGTCAATGCAGGTAAAACAGAGTTCATCTGCCCGAATCAAGAAACATCAACAGGCATGAAAAATCTGAACGGAGAAAACATCAAGCAAGTAGACGCCTTCAAATACCTGGGTAGCTATATTGCTTCCACGGAGAAAGGGTATCAACATCAGACTGGGAAACGACTAGACGCGGACGCTCAATGAGATGAACAATATCTGGAAATCAAATCTAGCGGAAAAACTGAAGAGAAACTTTTTCAGAGCCACAGTAGGGACAGTCCTTGAATATTGCTCCTTAACTAGGATATTAACAGCCAAATTGGGAAAGAGTTTCGAGGGTGCTTACACCAATGCTTCGAGCAGCACTAAAAAAATCCTGGAATATTTGAACCAACAAAGAAAGCGTTCTATGGCAACATATCTCCCTATCAACAAATTAATATGTAAACAGAGATTAAGATTTGCTGGTGACTGTTGGCGTAGCAAAGAAGAACTAGCTTGAGACGTTCTATTCTGGATATCAATTCGTGGGAAAAAAAAGATCACAAGATTGAGCAATGAAGATTTACATTGACCATCTGATTCAAAATACGGGATAAAGACTAGATGAGATTCCAAATGCAGTGAACGACGTGAAGGAATGGAAGCAGCACGTCATGGAATGGCGAGCTTGCTCGACCTGATGGTGGTGGCGGTGATGATGATGATGATGATGATGCCACACTGAAGAGCTGTGAAACAGCGAAACAGTCTGTCTGTGGATGACATTATATAGGCTCCTGAAAAATTAATTTCGGTTGAACTCTGGGGAGGAAATGTGGGTTTGTAAAAAGTGACGATTACGGCTGATATAGCGAAACTCTTCAGCAAAAGCGAATTGAGTCTTGTCGGTCACTGTGTGTTTATACGCTAAAATTCACCTTTAACCCTGCCGGCTTAGTGGTAGAATCTCCGACTGACACCCATTCAGTCGTGTTTCGATCCTAACTAAAGACAACCGGACGTCTAGCCATACTGAAAAGCTGCGAAACAGTCTGTCTGTGGATGACATTTATATATATATATATATATATATATATATATATATATATTGTGGCCTATTGATTTGAATATTGCTATAGAGATCTTTTTTATTGCGTGATCTTTCCAGGATATGTTTAGTGCTACTAAGATTTGCTGGTCCGTGTTAGCGTAGCAAAGAGAAACTAGCCGGAGACGTCCTATCCTGTATACCATCCCGTGGAAAAAAAGCACAAGGTCGACCAAAGAAAGTGAACATTGATCATCTGCTTGAAGACACACGATGCAGACTAGATGAACTTCCAAATGCAATGAACGACAGGAATGGATAGAAGCAGCATGTCATGGAATGCCGAGATTGTTCGACCTGAAGACACCAAGTATTTGCTGTATCTTGTCAGCACACCCGCATTAAAAAAAAAAAAACAACCGGAAGAAGCTTCATCAGCGATTGTTATAAAACTGATTTATGGTATAAAAATTCCAGGCAGCTTAGAGCAGCGTTCCGCAACTAAATTTAGTTTGTCTCTTCCACGCCACTGGCGAGTGAGCTGCCTGATTCTGCTTAGAGGTAGAATACAGAAGCCACTCTTATTTTTCTCTGCGGTGGACGGATCCTAAGCTACACTTTAATTTTAGTTTGAAGGTTTTGCTGTATTTTATTTTCGTTATTGGGTGGGCTCATCCACTCCAACCCCATTTCTTACATTTTTATCGATTTTTTTATAAGAAAAAAGAAGATATTTCTATTTACAGTCATCCTTCGCTGAATGTGCATTCGATTAATGCGTTTTCGATTAGTGCGCTAAAATCTTTATATGCCAAAATTAGATAAGTGCATAAATCATACTCCATTAGTGCGCTAAAACTTTCTTCAGTTTAACCCCAATAATTGAAAACTGATTTTTTTTTTATCGCTACCGATGTTCCCTTTAGCTGCACTAATCGAAGTATTCCCGTTTGTCAAATTTTTGTCACGTGGTATTGTATTTTATTGAATGGTGATCAGTGG
>OZ010607.1:46712037-46714537 GCA_963932145.1 Acanthosepion lycidas | reverse complement strand
CTAAATACACAATTATATATATACAAAGTGTGATGGGTAAATTGTAGCCATTTAAGGTTTTCAATTTCGCGCAGGCGCGTTGTTCGTTTTTGATTTTGTCGACTGCACAGTATAGTAGGGTAAGTTGGGAATCATCTGTGAGAAAAAAACAAAAAAAAAAACCACCATGACGAAAATCACTCTGCCAGAAATTTGGAACCGGCATGCTATACTGCTTGGCATTCGCATCGGAAGAGTGTTTGGGTGTCAATCTGAGGACAGTTCAGAGAATTCGGAAAGATCTGGATGAGTCTAATGGGGATTACGAAGGTACGGCAGCATACTTTGATCGTCTGATAAAAAAGTAACTCCCGAATTTGTTAATAAGGACCTCAGACTCAACACGGGGCCTACATCAAGTGGCTTGAAGAGATAGTGCTGACCTGAGTCAAGACGGTGGCTGCTGGAAGACCCCATGTTTGCCAGGATGCTGCACCATGCTACACAAGTAAGAGTATAGCAGGCATGATTGTCTCACAATTTCTGCGACCATATCACCCCTTATATCTGGGTACCTAACTCCCCAGCCTGCAACATCTTGATTATTATGTGTGGGGCATAGTTGAGCGAGAAACCGAAAAACAACTCCTTGTAACATCAAAGATGAACTGAAGGCAAGAGCATTCAGCAATTTAAACAAGATCTAGAAGAGATGCTGGAAATTCCGTGGTTGTGGTTGTAGTCAATGGCGATTTTATTGAATAAATTTAGTCTTTACTATTTCAAGTTATTTCTGTTTAATGTTGTGTGTGTGTCTGTGTGTGTGAATTTGGATCAAATACATATCGGAATCCAACATAATGATAAGATCAAGAACGAATAGGAAGCGTTTATTAATCCAACATATTTCCCTATTATTTAAAGCTTCATCAGGGAATGTGATATGCAGTAAAAGAAAAAAAAATCAGCAGGTTTCCCGTGCATTTAATTTGTTAAACAAACGTTAGTACAATCAATAGCGTTCCTAATTCATGAAGATAAAACTTCTGTAAATTAGTAGGCCTTTTGACCAAAGATAGTAACAATCGAAATTTTCAAACACGCTTGTATTCTTTTCAAGTAGAAATAAAAAGACGTTACACCTTTTTTAGGTAGAGCGCAGAACGTTATATAATCTAGAGAGCAATGACTGGAAATAATTGTGTATCCGAATATAGTTATTTGTTGTTACTTTATAGTGTTTTCTGTTAACATTTTACACGCTATTTATTATTGAGAGCCTATTTATTTGATTTTGATTATTATTATTGTTATGAATAATCAAGAGTCGTCTCCCGTTGTTTTGTTACTCTCCTCTTTTCCTATATCAGTTTACTGTGACTCTAAAGGACACTATGCGCAAACTTTGATTTCTCAGTTGAATAAAGATTTCTTAAAGCCTACATCTGCGTACTTTTGTGATTACAAGTATTACATTTATTTGGGTCTATGTGTGCATTCGTAGTTTGATAATGTGTTTACGTTTTTTGTTCATTTTATTTTTCTCAGTGGTTGGTCATGTTATTTGTTTATTTAAAAAAAGATATTGGCTTTTATTAAAGTTTTTTACATTATCTGCGTTATATATATATATATATATATATATATATATATATATATATATGAATTTATAAAGGTAGTATTTTACA
The DNA here is from genome assembly GCA_963932145.1 of Acanthosepion lycidas. Lineage (NCBI taxonomy): Eukaryota > Metazoa > Mollusca > Cephalopoda > Sepiida > Sepiidae > Acanthosepion > Acanthosepion lycidas. The sequence continues at coordinate 46,712,870 of OZ010607.1, read as the reverse complement.
AGTTCTAGTTTCAGATTTTTAAGTCACGTAGTAAAAATGTTAGTCAATAGGCCTCTAGAATAATATGAAACAGCCGTTACCACTCAATAACAGGTAGAATAATACGACCGACCTCATTACCCGTAATGAGCCATTGGCCAGCATATATAAATAGTCGCGCCAAAACATAACACCCACTTCATAAGGTCCTTCAGGGGATGAAACGATTTTGTAAAGAATTTTTTTTTCCTTTTATGATTTATCTATATTTTCTTTAGAGATATATTATTTATATCTGAATTTTTATAGCTAGCATAGCTACTAGGGCTACATAAGTTTCAAATTCATAGTTATCCTTCTCCTAGACCGGTTGCCAACCGAGGCTATAGAATCCAGTGTGTCCTAATTTTGACCCATCGCTGGAGAAGAGAAGGGTTGGCAAGAGAACATAAGTGAATGCAATGAATTTGACTGGAATTCGAATTTGGTTCTCCGATTCCTCAATCAGGGCGTTAATGTATTATTCTACAGTGCCGCTCTCTCTCTCTCTCTCTCTCTCTCTCATTCTCTCTCTCTCTCATTCTCTCTCTCTCTCTCTAGACATATATACAGTAGCGGCCATAATATAAGGAACGGAAACAACAAAGACATAAATATGTGTATTACTTAAAAAGTAATGCATGATTAGCAATTAATTTTTTACCGAATAAAGATTATGCATAAATATTATGAAAAGTTACAAAAATTTACATAATAGTTTTTTTTGTTTGTTTTTGTTTTTGTTTTTTTTAAATAAAGATTAAATGGAACAAAGGAAATAAGCTAATAGACAAAAGTTAAGGAACGATCTTGTT
>OZ010607.1:46682037-46707037 GCA_963932145.1 Acanthosepion lycidas | reverse complement strand
GTGTACAGTTTGTTTCATAAAATTTCTGTAGCAAAACATTACACGCCTATTGCCCCCGCCCCTCACTATCGCTTTGGAATGATGTTTTCTTAGTATCGATCCACATTGATTTGTATGCCTGATAGTACCTTCATGAGTGGTGGGGACTACATTGCCGCACGCATGAATATGTCAGAATAATTGAATTCGTGCCCAAATGCAGGACAGCAAGTCAGGCTTGTCTTTCTTCGATCGACCCTCGCAACGAACAGTAAAGAGGTCGGGCGAAATGCAATTTTGTCATACTCCGAAATAAGACCCTCGGATGTGGAATTACCCATTTTCATACCCGTTCTTTTCCTTGTCGCTCTAGGTTTTCTCTTGTTGCTTTTCTTTATCTATGTATTTTTTATCGTTCGACTTTATAATTGTTTCATTTTCATTTGGCCGAGATGTCCCTCTTGTTTATTCTTTACTTTCATTGTTCAGGACGTTCTTATTATCGCTTTTCCTTTTGTTTTGTTTTTTTGTTTTTTTGTTTTTTGTTTTTTTCCTTATTTCTTTCCCTCATTGTTCTGTTATTTTTCAATTTTCTTTTTCTTTTTTTTCTTTCTATTTTTCTTTCTTTCTTTCTTTCTTTCGTTCAATCCTTTCTTTATGGCAGTACTTTCTTTTACGTGTCTTTCTTTCTTTATAATCATGATTGATTTCTTTTATTTTTTCTTACTTTATTCCGATCGTCCTAAACTTTTTTCTTTCTTTCGTTCTTTGGTCAGCCTTAATTTTCTTTCTTTCTTTCTGTCTTTCTTTCTTTCGTTCTTTCTTTCTTTTAATCCTTAATTCATTTTCTTTCTTTCTTCCTTCCTTCCTTTCTTTCTTTCTTTCTTTCTTTCTTTTAATCCTTAATTCATTTTCTTTCTTTCTTTCTTTCTTTCTTTCTTTCTTTTAATCCGTAATTCATTTTCTCTCTTTCTTTAATTCCATTTCTTTCTTTCTTTCTTTCTTTCTTTTACTCCTAATTCATTTTCGTTCATTCATTCAATTCTTAATTTCTGGCTTTCTTTTTTTAATTACCTTTCTTTCTTTCTCTCCGTCTGTGTGTCTGTCTGTCGGTTTTTCTTTCTTTCTATCCTTTAATGTTTAAATCCTTTTGTTTGTTTGTTTCTTTTTTCTTTGTTTCCTTCTTTTTTCTTTCTTTCTTTCTTTCTTTCTTTCTTTCGTTTAATCATTTCCCTATGGCAGTACTTTCTTTTACGCGCCTTTGTTTCTTTCTTTCTGTCATTGTTATAGTCATGATTGATTTCATTCATTTTTTTTTCCTTTATTCTGATCGCCATTAACTTCTTTCTTTCTTTGTCTTTGGTCAGCCTTAATTTTCTTTCCTTCTTTTTTTCTTTAATTGCTTTTCTTTCTTTCCTTCTTTCTTTCTTTCTTTCTTTTACTCTTCATTAATTTTCGTTCATTTATTCAATCCTTAATTTCTTTCTTTCTTACTTTAATTACCTTTCCGTCTGTGTGTCTGTCAGTCGGTATTTCTTTCTATCTTTTTATACATAAATCCTTCTGTGTTTCTTTCTTTCTCTTTCTTTTGTTAATAATAATTATTCTTTCTCGCCTTCCTTTGCTTCAATCTTCAGTCATTTTTCTCGCCTTCTTTTTCCTTCTTTTAAGTTATCATCTCTCTTTTTACATTTATTATCCTTTGCTTTTTTGGGGAGTGGAAAGGCTTTTAACAATTTAAATCTTTTCTCTATTTTTCTACTTTTTTTCTCTTCGATCATGTTTCTACAAATCTTTCTCCTTATTTGAAAACAAATAATGCTTTTTAGTATTGCCCTGCATCAATTTTTTCTCATAGGCCTGGGCATTTTCATTCCATTTTTTATCTTTCGAAGCAGTTCCAAGACTTCTTCTGCTGTTCCTTTCCATCTTACAACCTTATCGACCGAACAGATATCGAATCCAGAAAGAATAGTCAATCAGAAAACTAAAGTCTCTCATCTTTTCCTTTAGCATTAAAAAAAATACTTCGAATAGCTTGGCTTCGTGAACGAACACTTAGGAGAGGTGTCCATATATGTTGCAAGCCCTCTGGTAGCAAGTGAAGCACATGTGGAACTCGCAGGGATACTCGCTTATATATATATGTATATATATATATATATATATATATATATATATATATATATAAAGAAGTATAGGATTGATGTATACGGAATAGATTCCAATAACTAACAAATACTATTCCTAAAAGAGTGCTCAATACAGAGTAGTGCAAATATATTTATTTATTCTAAAATTATGACATAAAAATGTTATAAAATCACTACAGAAGTAGCCATTTTGTTTCAACACTTCTGCTATCTTATCAAGTGATGGTGTTGAATGTAGAGTAAAGAGTTTTAAAAACATTTACAACTCTTTATTCTACATTCAGAACCGTCACTTGATAAGACTCCAGAAGTGTTGAAACAAAATGGCTACTTCTGTAGTGATTTTATAACACATTTATGTTATAATTTTCGAATAAATAATTACACACACTTACACACACACACACACATACACATATATGTATATATATATATATATATATATATATATATATATATATATATATTCTAATATATATATATATATATATATATATCTTATATATTGTAACATATATTCTTATATATATATATATATATATCTTAGCCATGGGCTAAGATACAAAGACAAGCTGACAAAGCAACTTGTCAGCAGTTAATATACCACATAACACCCTTGAGTGCTTAGCTTTTTGAGCGGGTAGAATGGAGATCAACGTGTTTTAGTAGACTCAGCAATTTTTAATCTCCTTGTCTGAATTATCTTCAAGAAGCGAGAGTAAGATCTAAAAGGCCAGCCAATCTAACAGTGATCTCATCTCACAATTCTCACACCTGCTCCATATGTGCCCTCCTTTGTAAATCACTAGCGGTTCTTAAATGCCACTTAAGATTATCGCATATCCTTTCATAACTGAATCGATAAGCTGGCAGATCCTCATACATCGAAACCGACGGTTTCCATGGTTATAAGTATTTGAGCCTTTCATATATATATATATATATATATATATATGTGTGTGTGTGTGTGTGTGTGTGTGTGTGTGTTATTTTAGGATGTTACATCGAAAACATATCAAAATCGCTACACAATTTCAGCCGTGTTTCGATGCGCTTACAACGCATCTCATCAGGCGATTGTAAATTACTGGCCAAGAAAGGTACTCAAACATGTTTAATGGACAATAGTTTCGTTTTGGAGGCGTTAAAATTAAGAAGCAGTTTATTAACAACAGGCTTCAGATCATTTGACATGAGGTACAATTTTGACCTTATCGAACCGATTAGACTTACTCTTAAAACAGACGTAAATTGTCATCAGCATATATACTAATGACATTGGTAAGGTGCTTGATGAATAATCGGTAGCAACGTGGATCCAAGGATAAAGCCCTGGGAGACACTGGCATTAATGTACAAAACATATATATCTACAATAGTGACAGTTCATAACAACTTTCATTTCGCTATTTGATAAGAAAGATTGAATCAGATCTAAAATTCTTCCAGAAATAGCATAGTCTGTCATATTTTATTATTACATCCCTCATTCGCTTGACTTTATGGTAGATTTATCATCAGCTTGTATGCAGGCGTGATATAATTCCTCGATACTAAGATTTGAACTTTAGCCCGGTTTTAAACTTACTATTAACTAACAAAATTCCGAAACGAAAAGTGCTTGGTAATTTTAACACCTCAAAAACGAATTGCTTTCATTTAAATCGTCTGAGAGAGAAAAAAAACCGTCTTGACTTGACATTTCTAGAATATAAAAAACTGTATACGAAGTAATTTAATTCCTAAATCATCCATCGTAAGTTAATGTCCAAGGTATATTATGGCAATTTATATTGTGATATTTAATAACAAAGTGACAAAATCAAAAGCCAAAAAAATTAAATGAAATCGACTAATTTTATAACCAAAGACATATTGAAAAAATTAAATGTTTGAAATTACAGTGTCGCTTTTCATTTGTGTACTTGTGTCGTCAGCGTAAGCACCAAATGCGTCACACGAATTTTTTTTTTAAACTTTGTCTTAGATTTTCATAAAATGTTCTGATATATAAAACTGTTGTAACCTAGAAAGGGTTACTGAATGAAGAATAATCAAGACGGGAGTTGGAAATGAAATGGTAACCTTTAGAACATTAACTGCGCCCAACACATAATAATCAAGTGTTTTCCATTCTGCAGGGGGGTGTTAAGTAGCCAGATATAAGAGGTGATGTGGTCGCAGAAATTGTTTGCCAGCAGCTACCCTCTTGACTCCAGGAAGTACTTGATGTAGAACTTCGTGTTGAGTCTGAGGCACTCACCAACAAATGTGGCATTTATTTTCTCATCAGAACGATCAGAGTGAGTATTTTTTTCGAGCTGCCGTAACTACGTAATCATCATTAGACTCGTCCAACTCTTTCTGAATCCTCTGCACTGTCCTCAGATTGACACCCAAACACACTGAAATTTTCGTATTGGAGCTTCCGGTGCGAATGCCATGTTATGTCCAAATTTCTGTGCTTTCTACAGAAAGATGCTGAAGATACCAGGGGACAAACATGTGAGCAACGACGAAGTTTTAGAGAAAAATAGAAGCAAGAATGACACTCATACGTAGCACAAGGAAGAGTTGACATTTCTAAAATATATAATGATGAAAGCCTGCTTAGAGAATTTGATAATCTCAAGATAGACTAAAGGCAAGTGGGACTGGGGTAAACAGCACATAATCTACCAAGCCAATTTGAGTGAATGGATGGTAAATCAGGGTTTAAGGGAGATTACAAGAAGATAACATTTATTAAGCGCTATAAAGGACAGGATTTTGTGGCGAGCAAAATTATCCAATGTCCTGAGAGGTCACAGTACTTAGAAGAAAAAAATTCACGTAGAAAACGTGCAGATTACAGGACGAGTAAGATATCTTTGAGCTTTGCAAAAAAATATGATACTTTTAGATAATAATTCTCGTAAATTTCACGAACTGCTTCACGAATTTCGTACAGTGATGTTCGGCGAGCATTCTACGTAGAATTTCAACGATGGAAAATAATTATGGAACTCATACGAAGTTCGTATGTTTCACTCTTTGCCATTATCCTTATTATGAAGAAGCGTGTTAGTAATGTTGTTAGCACAAATACTTTAGTCTATAGCAAATTAAGGCAGTAAAATCAGAAACATTTACAATTGATCACGTAAAATTCTTATGCATTTTTCTTTAGTTTCTTTGCAGTTAAAATCCATATTATCCTATTAACTATTTGTGTAACTGGAAAGGACAACACACAATCGTTTTTATAAATCGAGTAAAAAAGCGATGTTATATATATATATTTAAAAATTGATATCAGCCTCAATAGGGCAGTAATAACACAAAACAAGAGGTGGTTATAGGGTTTGGAAGAATTAGGAATAGAAACATTAATGATGGACAGAAAGAGAAGATAGTAATTAGTTGGTTATTAGATAGCTAGTGACGTTGCATTTAATTTTTTGCAGATTAATGTTGCCTGGAAAGCCATGGCTTGGCGATTGCGTTTAGCGTGAGGGAGACTGCCGCCCCTGGGTGTCGATTAATGTTTTTGATTTTATAAGAAAAACATATGCCTGATGGTGAATAAATGATTATTCGAAAGTACTTGGATTTTAACAACATATAAACTGGAAACAACAGACAAAATTTTTATTAATGAGGATCACTTCACTCTATGGATTAACAGTATTTTAATGCATACATTATACATTACTAGCGATGGATGTCGCCAATAATAGCATTAATATTGCTGATTGATTCTACGTGTGATTAATTCTTTGTATATATATATATATATATACATACATATATATATATATATATATATATATATATATATATATATGTATTCCAATATATATATATATATATATATATATATATATATATATATATATATATATATATATTTGGTTGGATTGATGTGAGTTTGTGACCCTGGGTTTCACGCTTTTGCGATCGTCAGACAAACTGATTGATTTTTTAACATTTTGGGTTTATGTACCAGTTTATTAATCAGTTTGTCTGACAATCGCAAAAGCGTGAAACCCAGGGTCACAAACTCACATCAATCCAACCAAATATGTTACCTCTATCTCTGATATTGAACGCTTTCTAATAAGTACCGCGCATATAATATATAAATAATTTTATATATACATACACACACACACACACACACATATATATATATATATATATATATATATATATACATACATATATATATATATATATATATATATATATATATATATATATATATATATATATGTACACACACTTTTCACATATATATATATATGTTTTTTTTTAAATCACATCCCCCCTCTCACCCAAAAAAGTATTTCGATTCGCATTATACTTTTCCGTCTCGGATGCTACCTGAATTTTATCAAAAACGAAATAATTTCTATGCCTTAAGATGACTGAATATATAGTTGAAAGTACTTGCGTATTAAAGAAAGGCCTTATACAACTTTAATATTTAAAAAACAAGGATCATAACATTCAGTGAGTGATTTGTAAATTAATGCACCTTTAAAATTTTGTTAGCGAAGGGATTTCGCCATTTTATATCATTAACTTTACTAATTTACTTTTTGTATGGATGATTCATTGTAATATATATCTTGTTAGATGTTACATTTAATCTTTCAAATGATAAGTTCAAACTTTTCCCGAAAGAAAGTCAAATCCCCATCTACAGCAACGTTCACTCGAACCACCGGAAGTCAATTATTAACCAAATTCCCAACACTTTCAACACTAGAATGAACAAATTATCTTCAAGCTACAAAATATTTCATTAAAATATGTTTAACTAAAATCAAGCCCTCAAGATAATTATTTTTTCACAAAGAGTAACTCATCAAGAAAATTTCAAATACAATACATCCTATAAGTCTAAGAATAGAAAAAGGAATACCATATGCTTCAAGCTACCATTCTGCAAATTATCCAGTATTAATATTGGCAAATGTTTCCTAAATTTAATAGATAAACACTTCAGTAATAGTAGTCAACTGAAGAAAAAAATTTGGTAGAAAAACCTTAAAAATTAGTTATTCCTGTGTTAATAATGTGGAAAAAATTATAGATTTACACAAGAACACTCTTATAAAAATTTTTATAATAGTCAGTTACAAGGAAATAAAACCCTATCTGCAATCGTAGAGCAAAAATGGATTGCCCTGTAGTAGGAATGTGCACGTCAAAAAACGTGGTATATGAAGCCACTATCTTCCCCAAGGAAAGTATAAACCTGAAAAAGGTGTATATTGAAATCTCTGCAAGATATCGGAAACCGCCATTCTTTCAACAAAAAAATGCTTAAACCATCAAACAAAACTAAACATTATCGGGATCTTGTTTGATAATAGATTCACCCCGCAATTAGGATGAAGGATCACATCTAGCGCTCGAACTCCTAACAATTTCAGAGACAGATGTGAAAAGAGGAAATCTTTATAATTAAATAACCCAGAAGAATTGCTAAACAATCGCAATGAACTTAACTTCAAATGTAGAGACAAACATAGATTCAAGTTCTCGAACAATATCTATCTTCGGGATGCTTGTCCTTGAGAACTCGGGCATTTGATTAACTCTAACGTGTACTAATGCATGTGGTTACTACGTTCTTGTGTGTTTCATGTTTATATTAATTTGTGTAACTATATGGGTATTTGTGTGTGTATATATATGTGTGTGTATAGGTGTGTATATATGTATGTTTTATATATATATATATATATATATATATATATATATATATATATATATATATATATATATATATATATATATATATATGTTTGTTCCTATATGTGTATGCAATGTGTATAAGGATATACCTGTATATATGTATATGTTCAGATAGTGTATATGTGTATATGTATGTGTGGAAAAAAAAATCTATATACATACATATATATATAAATGTAAATATATATGCATGTTTGTGTATGTGTATATGTATGTACTTGTATGTGTATGTATATGTATCCATGTGTATGTACGTATATATGAATTTAGGTTTGTGATTGTATCTATATGTTTATGCGTATAGGTGTGTGTATATATACACTTACATATATATATATATATATATATATATATATATATATATATATATATTTATATATTTATATATATATATAGTGGCGGACTATGTATGTATATACCTATGTAATTATAGTGTATATTTAAGGGAATATAGAATTTGGGTCAACATTTATATATATATATATCTATATATATATATATATATATATATATATATATATGTGTGTGTGTGTGTGTGTGTATATGAGTATGTATTTGTAGATATGTATATATGTATCAGTGTTTGTTCACAGGTGTGGATTATTTTTGTGTGTATATATTGACTATATAGCCACGGAAAGTCCATTCATTTGCATACTGAAAATTGCTAGTGGGGAAGATGAAAACGGCCAACCTCTTTTTATCTTCTTGTCCCTTCCTTTCCTTTTTTGTTCTGTCTCCTCGTCACTTTCCGCGTTGCTAAAAATACGAATTCACTGTGATTATTATGTCAACATATCTGCTCCCTTAACCACCAGTCGAATATGTATCTTTCAACAAATTTATATCTCTTATTTTCTCTTTCATTCACTTCCCAGTTTTGTTTACACATCCTTTTCCTTCTCTTCACCCCATCATCCTCATCCCTTTCTAAATACATTTTTTCCACTTTCCCTTCCCACAATTTGAAACCTACAATTAAAAACTATTTTATACTTAAATTATTGTTTTCCTGCCTGGAAAATTTTATCCATTTATTTGTTTTTGAATATTCGGTCTGATGAGCTGGAACCGATATTGGTTCTACCGAAATAAAAGATCACCATGGTCTCTTAAAGTCTTTGTTTTTATTATATATATATATATATATATATATATATATATATATATATATATATATATATATAATTAATTTAATGAAATATATATATATATATATATATATATATATATATATATATATATATATGACGAATATATAGCTTTAAGGCTTGCTATATTAAAAAGAAAATGAACACTGAAGTCAACACCAAACGGTGACAGTCTGTTTCAGGCTTGAACATCATTTTCTAGCCGGAAGATTGCCGTTAAGCATGTAACCGACTATCCCCGCTTGGTGTTGACCCTAGTGCCCAGCTATCTATCTATCTATCTATCTATCTATCTATCTATCTCTCTTATATATATATATATATATATATATATATATATATATATATATATATGGTCACTCGTATTCGACGACACATATCTTCTAGTGCGATTAGTCAATCTCTATTACAGACGCTTGCTTGTTCAGACAAGTATGTGTTTAACACCCATAGAGCCCCCCAGTGGTTTATACTGCAAATGCATACATACATATACATATATATATATATATATATATATATATATATATATATATATATATATATATATATATATATACACAGATGGTTTAGAAGAAATACCTCCCACATTTGAATCTATCAACTGTGTCATGGTAATGAACTTAGGCAAATGGCAGAGGTGTCTTCATTTAGGTAATTTTTTTTTAACATAGCATCAATTACCATCATGGCTTGTACCGTCGTACACCGTGCATTTCCTGTTGAAACGTTTATTGTTTTTTTTTAACTGGTGTATCTGTAATTGCAACCCAGACATCTTTTCGTGCTGATTTCATGTTACGTCGGAAGGATGCTGTACCACATAGAAAATCGATACTGCTGAAAAATTCATGGCCACAGGTTCAGCCTTTAAAAGAAAGCTACCTGGAAGACCTTGAAGCACTTGAGACGGCACTTGATGGAAAATTTTTAAAATCGTTTACGTATGTGGTGAATAGAGGCCACCATTTGGAGGATGTCATTTTTAAAACCAAATGAATGAAGCACTATAGCTCTTTTTTTTAAAGAAAGAGCTATAGTTTTTTATGTAACTACCATTAATGAATATTTCACTATTGTTTAAAAATAGTGAAATATTTTTAATGGTAGTTATATTCGTATTTTTGTCAACCTTTAACATACGTGCAGTATTTATGCCGCACACCATATAGGGATGCATGAGAAGATGCGAGTAAATTATTGTACCTTATTGGACTAACGTTTTCTGCTGACATGAATTCGAGAGATCGTATTAAATCAATTGTTATCCCTAATACTAGGAAATCCTCTTCACTGTGTTGTACTTGACATTTTTCTCTCCTGAATCTATCCTACATATTTATAAGTTTACCATCATTGTCACATTCTGTGTTTTTTTCTTTTCTATTTCTTAAAACGCGGTCTTCTTTTAACTGTTGAAAAATATTGGAAGAGTCACATTATCGTTTTGTTTGTTAATAATAATAATAATAATAATAATAATAATAATAAGTGGCCAATATCTGCACTGGAAAATCTGCAACTTCTACGGGAAGGAAACTGAAAGAAACTGGTACCAACACCACCCAGACCCGGTTACGGAGATAGGACCTGTTACAATTCTATGGGACTACACAATTCACACTGACAGAATAATCAAGGCCAACCGCCCAGATATTGTTATTAAAGACCACAAACAAAAACGGTGCCTCCTTCTTGATATGGCAGTCCCTGCTGACTGCAATGTATCTTTGAAGATATTCAAAAAGCTGTCAAAATACAACGACCTCGAAATAGAGGTCTCGAAAATGTGGCATATGGGAACATCAACAATCCCTGTTGTAGTTGGAGCCCTAGGACTGGTTGGAAAAGATTGCAGTAGACTAATTACAGGGATTCCTGGAAGTCCGTGCCTCAAGGAGATACAAAAAATTGTTTTGACAAGTACAGCCCACACTTTACGAAGGGCTCTATCTATGTAATTTTTTTTTTTTTTTTTTTGTCAGTGAAAAGTGTCATGATGCCATTTCTAACCTTAGGTCCCTGGGTGGGACCCGGAAAGAAATGTGTAAACGCCAGAAAGCAAAGAAAATAAAAATAATAATAATAATAATAATAATAAAGGCAACGAAGCAAGCTGTTAACGCATAAAGTCTTCCTAACACTTTAGCTCTTTTTTACCCAGTCGACATTGGTAGCTAATGACAATCTTATGGTTGGTCAATTTAACATTTTTTTTTTTTTTAAGTAAACCCCTTGCTAAAAATATTGGATGCCATACACTATTTGTTGATGTATGCTGGCCGCTAATGATTAAGTATAACTAAAGACTTCAATGTTAAGATAAAACCGTATTTAATTACAATCGCAAGTGAATACTTAGCAAGAACAAAGAAGTAACAGTAAAAGAAGATATCAATTTCAGTGAATACATTGTTAGTAGCACGGCTCGGCTTAACGTCCGGTAAATCCTAAGTCAAAACCCAAATCATCGACGCATAATAATTCACACTAATTCGACTGGATATTTCCTCTCAATAGTCACTCAGTAATCACCGCAGTCAGTAGACTGACACCGCTATTTATACATCTGGCGGAAAAACATATATTCATAAATCCAGAGTGTCATGCTTGAACTCCAGTGTCGGTAGTTACTCACTTTCTTCATATATGATACACTAATAGCTTGAATAGCATAGCAGGAGTGAATTAATGACAAAATGTATAAAATTTACTGCTAAAACCAGAGGGTAGTCCCCAATTTTGATATGTAGCGTATAGCTTCTGGTTTAAGAACGCGTTTGTTTTTATGAGTTTATTCTACATAATTGTCGAAGCTTAAAATAAAGACAGAAGAAAGCAATTAAAAGTAATTCAATGAATCGCATATATAATAATCTGCTTACATTTAACGGAACACAACAATTACTGTCATTAAGTTGACGCCCAAGGAAGCCACCGTACAACTACAGTCAAATAGACAACCGCCAGAAACTGATTCAGTATATTCCACTGAACTAATTATATACACAGAGAATCGCAAATATTACACAGAGAGACGCGAACGCACATATATAAATAGATATAGGCGACTACACGTGCATGTGACCACATATGCCGTTCCGCTGGGCGTCGGTAGGTTTCGGCTTCTTCAGGCCAGAATGAAAGACAAAACTGCGTGTCAAGGAAAATGAGATGCGATTTTTTTTACGAATAGGAGGGCCAATAAATTTCCCTATCAGATCCGACGAACGTAAACCAGAAATTGCTTGTTTATTATATATATATATATATATATATATATATATATATATATATATATGTGTGTGTGTGTGTGTGTATTTATGTGTGTGTTTGTGTGTTTGTTTGCGTGGGTAGGTGTAAAAATATCAGATAGAGTATATATGGAAAAGTACAATATGCTAAATTGAATAAGTCCATCAGAGGACGAAACGCTTCGAGTAAGATAAGTTAATTTTTTGTTATATATATATATATATATATATATATATATATATATATATATATATATATATATGTGTGAAAATATTGTAGAAAATAGGAAAGAAACTGGTTTGGTAAATAATCCAAAGTTCCTTAGTATTTTTGTAATTATTTTTAAAAAATAGTGCTCGATACGAAAGTAGAGCATAAATATAATTATTTATTTAAAAATATGATTCCAACTCGCTACATAAGAGGTCTCATGTTTTAAAACAAGAGCCGAAAACTTCAAAATAATATTTGAATAAAACTTTAGTTAAAGTAGGCTCTGTTCCATCTTCAAGCGAAATTTTGAAGTTTTCGGCTCTTGTTTTGAAACATGAGACCTTTTATGTAGCGAGTTGGAATCATATTTTTAAATAAATAATTATATATATATATATATATATATATATATATACTTAATATCTTACGTTGATTGCACAACACAGTGTTCGATGCCCTTTGAAAATTTCAGTTGCAATTTGGGAGCTTACACCGTTTATTTATTACTTCTGGTTATCGCAAGATATTCTATTGTTAGGCTGGATCCTTGTTATTAAGTGTTTAAATGATTTGTAGTTTCATTTTGCATTTGAATTTAGGTCCAGATTAATATTTACGATTGAAAATAAGATTGCAAATAAGAATTATGAATTTTAATTAAAAACTTACGCTGTCATTTAAAAAAAATCTTTTGGCGATCAAGTGAAGTAAGTGATTTTTTTATATGAAATTAATACTATTAATGAAATTAATACTATTAATAAAATTAATAATATTTAATAAAATATGCAGTGATAAAATTAAGATACTAATAAAAATAATACATAACTATAAAAATAAATAAAAATAAAATAAAATAAAAATGAAAACATATAAATATATAATAATTAAATGAATAATGATAATAATAAAAACAGGTTGTTGATAGTAAGACGAAAATAAAAGATAAAGACAATAATAATACTTATATAGTTGAAATTGAAATAATAGTCTTAATGAAAATGATAGGTTAACATAAATGTTAAATGCAGTAGAGTTTAATAAATGTAACAATCGCTCACTCGACTCTTCCATCGAATAAGACGTATGAGGCTGAAGCAGATCAGTTTCCAGGGAACCGACAGCCCGACATGATTATAGTGATGAAGGTTTCGTGCAAGACCATCCACACTTTTGAAGGGCCGATTACAGGGACCTGGTGCACTACGTGCCACAAGGTCCCCAAACAACCAGGTTTTGAATTCAGAGTTGACCTTCTCCTAGACCAGTTGCCATCAAAGGCTATAGAACCCAGTTTGTCCTGCTACTTACCCATAGCTGGTGGAAGAAAAATAGGATTCATACCAAGGGTATCAGCACGTAAGTGAATGTAATGGATTCGACTGGAATTTGAACTCGGCTCTCCGACTCCTCAATCCAAGCCGATATCCATTACTCCACCGTGCATCCAAAATGCAACGATAGTTATATAATAAATATAGTAAAAATATTAATAAAAATAATTATGGTAACAATAAATAATATCATTACAAGAATTATTAATCTGGGTTAACGTACTTCAGTAGAAATTTGAGGGTTAATTAACTAGCTTCTCTTGTTTAAGCTATTTGGATTGTTCATATTCTTTAGGATCATTAGTTTTTCAGAAAGACATAAGTTACAACTGTCACATGTCTCGCTGAAGGGGTTAGCTTTCGTTATGCATTCGCAGGTGATGACTGGATTTTTATTCTCACTTTTCACTTTTCAGAAAAATTCAGCGAGGGAAGTGTGCTGTTACAATATTCTTTATTGCCTAAGGTCATTTGGTGGTGGTAGAAGAGCGATTTTGAATGGTTTTCCATAGCGACCACATAAAATTTGATCTCGCGAAGTTTGTTTAGACTAACGATGGTGATACATCTGCTGTTTAATGGGCAGGGTTTGTTTTTTCGGCCGTTGCATTCCTTAGTTGTGGGAATGTTACTGTTTTGTAGGTTACTGAAGTGTTTGTTAAGAATGGAACAGTTGTGCTGTGATATATGGTGGTCCACGTTTTTGGGACAACTGTAGCTAACTTTGACGTTGATTTTATTGAAAATCTTATTTATTGTTGGGGAATGACTGAATTGCTTTAGATTAAATATTTATCCCTTCATATATATATATATATATATATATATATATGTGTGTGTGTGTGTGTGTGTGTGTGTGTGTGTGTGTGTGTGTGTGTATTTATTACAGACTTTAGTGCCAGTCAGATTTTAAATCAGCTTACTCGTCAAAGACTCTTTGAAATTATGATATCTGCTCAAAGTCTTATTCAAAAGTAAACCAACTCATTTTCTAAAGGAGTCCCAGTAGGGCACATGTTCGAATCCTGCCGGATAAGCATTTTTTATAAGCAATTTCAGGCAGGGAGAGGAAAATAAATATATTTTTTTAATAAATAAGCAGAATGTTTGCTCAAATACGAGTATTCACTAAAAATAACTTTTAAAGTGATAAATATCTGTCCGATTAATAAGTAAGACGTCCATCACTTGTTTAAAAAATTACTTTGTTTACGTGTGAATACGACACTGAGCAGATATGATAATTTCAAATAATCTATAGCGAGAAGGATTTTTTATTGATAGTACTGTTCAGCCTTGATCGATCGGCAAGGATTATTCAACTTTACTCCTAGAGAGCGTAGCCCAACGCATCATACCATTTTGGAATGACGCCGAATCCGTGAGCGAATTAAAAACATTTCAGCCCAAGTCCTTACCCCGCAATCCTGAAATTTTGGATTCACAAGTTTCCATTACTGGGATTGGTTATGGCGATTTTTACATGTAGTTTTGCGACAAAACTTTTTACGATAAGAATTTTTAAAACGTGGAAATAAATTTTGGAATAACTGAAATTAAGTGCGAAATGCAGAGAAAGTCACCAATGAAATAAAAATAATTTGTGTACGAAAAGTAAGGACCTATGCACATCAATTTCTTAGATTAATTGGCGCTAGAAGAATTTTCGTTGGGCTTTTAAAAGTTAAGCTTAAATATTAATGCAATACTTAAATTCAGTGATCAAATTTGAGTTCTCTAGTATATTGTTGCCTATTGCATACGGCAGCAGCATGCCTCACAAAAATGAATCTCTGCCAACAGAGGACCAGATTGAAATAAAAACAGCCAAGTCTGCAGCAAGAAAAAGAAAGCCCCGTCCAAATGAAGACTCAGATCAAAGGGCAGCCAGGAGAGCTTATATTGCTGAGAATATGCACAGACTTAGGGAATCTCAAAGTCCTGAGCAAGCCGAAAACCCAATCAAGAGAATTCCGCCAGCAAATATATATATATATATTAAAAAGAAGAGAAGAGAGGTGCCGTAAACGTTTTTGGTTGTAATGTGGATTTATTTAGAAAAAAATATTATGCTTTGTTTTACATAATGTTACACTACACGTGGTGGGATGGTGTGTATGTGCGTATGTATGTGTATGCGTGTATATGTACAAATGAGTTTAGTAATTCCTCATAATAAAACAGTATATGTATGGAGGGAGAATATACGTACGCATATATACACGCATGCTGACAGAAACACACAAAAATAGAAACAGATCCAAGAACACACAGGGGTCAGTAAAACATTAAAAGATAAAATGCTGATAAGTAATTCATCATTTCGCTTGGACCAGCCTTAATTGTTTTATGACCCTTCGCGCAGAACTCTTCATTGCCAATTCAAGAAAGAAATTCGGATTACAAACACAGAAAATGTCTCATATCGAGAATATTTAACATTGAAAAACAAAAGAAAAAATGAATTATTTTAAAAAATATGTGGAAATCTCCGCTTTTACCTGAAGACGGTCATGAGACCAGAAACACGTGTAGTGTAACATTATGTAAAACAAAGCATAATATTTTTTTCTAAATAAATCCACATTACAACCAAAAACGTTTACGGCACCTCTCTTCTCTTCTTTTTAATATACATACTTTTCTCTCGTTGGAACCACTACAACCTCTTTCTTATATATATATATATATATATATATATATATATATATATATAATAAGTAATATATTAATATATAATGTAATTTATTCACGGACTCATGGACGTTCCCAGCTATAAATAGGAGCAGGTACTGCCTTTTGCAGAGGGAATTTTCCAGTAGTCAGCTCTAGCAGTCGGAACGAATATTCTTGCTGTAACACTTTCGTTTGTATATGTTTGTATTACTGTTTCTGTTAATATATTTGTTTAACTCAATTCCTCTATTTGTTTCATTATTTCTGGCCCTAACAAGGCCACAACATAAAGAAAAGACTAAAACCATCCGAGTAGGTCGACAAAAATCGCCCAACACCAAAAGAAAAAAACAAAACGATTGAAATAAGAAAAAAAATGCCAAGTCCGCAATACCTATGTAGAGCAGAGTATAAAAATGCTAGTGAGCCAGAAACTACCTACTTAGGTTTCACTTAAATGGATCATCAGAGCGAACTGAATATATATAGATATATATTGAAAGAAAGATATATATATATATATATATATATATATATATATATATATATATATATATATGCTGACTGCCCACTTAATTGAGTACGCGGGAACAAATAGTGTTTATTCAAATTTCTAATCATCGTCGTGTCAAGAAATTATTAGGTATATGTACTTAAAGATAGCCATGATGAACTGTCTGCTGAATTTCGTTTCCTGCATTAGTATGTGAAGGAAAGGGGTTTTTTGTTTGCCTATTTTCATATCTGCCCCTCTGAAAGTATTTTAATGCACAGACATTTTTAAGATCTAATGAGAATGATAAGTAAAATAGCAACAAAAATAATTGCATTGTGTTGCAATACTGTAAGCGGGAAGAGCGTCTCTAAACTCAAAGCACGTCGAATCTTAAGTAGATTCGCTCCAGCAATGGACGATGGCGTCAGTTGCCACGCCCTGTCAGATAACAAGAAAATGAGGCGTGAGTTAAAGGGAAGGGAAACTTTTAATTTAAACCTCCGTTGCCTTGCGACCACATCTAATCATAGGAAAGGCTTAGGGAGTAAACCCTGAGGTCAAATCCGGCGTCTCTAAGACAGTCCGATATTCAACTTCGTTATGGCGAACCGGTGTCAAGCTCTATTCGATCTGAGTTGTGGTGTAACTGATATTAGAATTTTAAATCCGGGAGCCGAGTTCGAATTCCAATCGAGTTCGTTACATTCAAATACGTGTAAATATCATTGAGAAAAGTATGAATCCGTCTCTTTTCCCTTCAGCTATAGGTTTAATAACAGGTCAAACAGAGTTTATAACCTTGGTTGGCAAAACAGTCTACCACGGCAATATACAACACGGCCATATCGAGGTAGATCATTTTCAAATTCATTGGTTACAATCGAGACTGTCACTCCCGTGTGGGTCTGAGCCTACTTTTCCTTCAAATATACCAATAAATCTTCAGTGGGGTTTACGTCAGGGCTTGATGCGGGGTACGCCAATACCTTAATTTTGCTATAATTTAAGTGTTTTGTAACAATTTATGCCGTGTGTTTTGGGTCACTGTCATGTTGAAACGTCCAATGATGCACCAAAGACATCGTTTTGTTTGTTTTTTTTAAATTTGTATTATATTATTTTTACGAATAGTCAAATACTGCTCCTTATCCATGATACCCTCACGTGTTCTCCTGGTGCAGAAGCAGCAAAACATCCCCAGAGCAGAATGCTCCCGTCACCACACTTAATTGTTTGGAAGGTATTTCGGGTTTTGTGAGCTTCATTGACTTTCCTTTTACATAATGAGAGTCCGTGTAACCAAATCTAGTTTGGTTTCATCTTACCAAAAATCATTTACTTCCATGTTCTACGTTGCTTGTAGCAGAAGCTAATTTGTGTTTTTATCACAAAAAGAAGACTCATTTGCTTAAGGTTGTTTAACCTTAAGCAAAGGAGTCTTCTTTTTGTGATAAGCTCGAAGTCCTACACGATGAGAGCATCTTGTGTTAGTCTTCATCAATATATTCAACCGCAATGTCTTTACATCTTTAACAATGTTATTTGTCATTAAGTGAGGATTCTTCGAGATATCTGTATCAGTTTTCCTTTCCATTCTCTCAGAAATTCACTGCTCGTTCTTAATTTATATTCAACACAATGTGTCTCGTTTAATTTCTTGATAATGCTACGAATTGTCGATCTAGGAATATTAAAACGCTTAGAAAGTGTTGTACGTTCTTGCCTTGTTTGTATGCATCAATTATGTTCATAGCTTCTTGTCAAGTTCAGCCGTCTTCGTCATGGTACGTAGCACTTATATATTGTCGTCTTCATTACGTATTAGAATGCTACAGAATCATACCAGTACTATTTGATTTTTAACGCGTAGTTATATTAAATGTCCAATTAAGAAAAAAACATTACAGTTGCAATAGGGCAATATCATTTTATGATTTCTATAAGGAGGACGAATATATTTGGACTGCATGTATTTCGAAAAATCTATAACTAATAATATAATAGACTGACTGTTCTAAAAACTTCAGGAATCATTCAAAATTACATGTATTGTTCTGATGAGTTTTGCTCGTTGGTACCGTGACTTGAAGAATTTAAGCGCTGTACTAGATAGGCACTTGGGTCTCATTATTTTACAGGTGAAACACCGAAATGCAGCCTTAAATTCTGTGTTGACAGTTACTTTGATCGAACTTCTCGCGTGTGGAACCCTATTCTGGCCTTTTCATTCCGGGATTGTTGGAATTTTAAGGTGATAGTGAGCCAGCCAAAATGAGCTCACTCATTTTACAGTTTACCAATAGAAATGTTAACCAATCAGAAGGCTCAAAATGTTCAATGCGATGTGTATTAAGGCGGCCATGTTTTTTTTTCCCGAATATTTACTGGCAGCCTTTGATATTGAAGACTGAAGAATTACAGAACAGCTGCTGCTACTGCTGGTAGTATTGGCGATATAGCCAGATTCAGTAGAGTGTCTGATTCGTGAGTATTAATCTTTAACATTGTTTTATTGAACATATTACGTACTGCGCTGTATTCTATATTCATAGACTATGGTGAACAGGGTTAACATATTAATTTCGCAAAAATTAAATGCAATATTAATCCTTATCTTATATCTTCTTAATTCCCTGTGATAACAATATTGGTATCTGTGTCTATATCCCTCCATATATATATATATATATATATATATATATATATATATATATATATATATATATATATGGATGGATGATAAACTGGATTATAGGAAATATACGAAAGGAGTTTGATGAAATATATGAAAATGCTTCAGATATATCAAACGGATTTTCATAAATATAATCATTTAGTATATGACTATAATACACACATGCACCCGCTCGTACACACACACACACACACACATATATATATATATATATATATTGAACAATAAAAAATATAAAAAAATTAAAGAATTAAAATCTTCAGACACACTGAGTTGTAGATTTATATTCTTTCGTTTTTTTTTATTATTATTTCATTCAGATTCCTCGACTAGTTTCGGCCAAAATGGCCATCATCGGGAGAAGAAATATTTCTTCTTGCTGGTAGCAGTAAACTACAGAAATGAATGTCTTGAT
Organism: Acanthosepion lycidas; assembly: GCA_963932145.1. Classification (NCBI taxonomy): domain Eukaryota; kingdom Metazoa; phylum Mollusca; class Cephalopoda; order Sepiida; family Sepiidae; genus Acanthosepion; species Acanthosepion lycidas. The sequence continues at coordinate 46,686,922 of OZ010607.1, read as the reverse complement.
GGAGAAAATGAACTTTTGTCTGTAGTTTTCATTTGTTATTTTTATTTTCTTTCTGATATGAATCTTTTAACATTCCTTGTGTTGGTCAAACAGTCTCTTTTAAGTTGTTACTTGAGATAAGAGCTGTATGGATCTATGCTTCTCTGAATTCCCTTGGTCAGTTTGACAGTTTTATTGGTCCTGGAGAGGGGATGTGTCTCTGTTTAGTGTTTGTGTGTGTGTGTTATTTGGTTCTTAGGGAGTGAGTGAGTATGATATGTGTAAGCGTGTGTATTGCTGTGGGTGTGTGTTATCATTTGGCTCATTAGGGAGTGAGTGAGTATATATATATATATATATATATATATATATATATATATATATACATAAACGGTAGATATTGAAGTCAACAGTCAGAGGCGACACCCTGTTTCATATTAAATGCAATGGTCAGGATATGTGTATTGGGTTTTGCTCGAATTTATCGAGAAAAACAATTTAAAAAAACAATACACGCGCGAAAGCGTCGAGCAAAAACACAAGGCACATGGCCTGACCATTGCGTTTAGCATGAAACAGAGTGTCGCCTCTGGTCCTTAATTTCAATGTCCACTTCTCTATTTACATACGCTCTATCCCTGATGTTGATCACTTTAATCAAATATATAGCATATCTTAAAACTATATTTTATCATTATTTAAATTATTCGGACTATTGACATCATCTTTGTCGCCATATTTGTTACAACGTTTCAGCCGTTGTACGCTCCGGCCTTCTTCAGGGGGCTCGAATTTCGCCTTTATCCACTGTGACATGTCTCCTCAAGGAGACATGGCACAGTGGATAAAAGCGTTGGTTAGATCCAGTGACAAACCCAAAGAGTGTGAGTTCAATACCCGGTTAAGGCAGTGGAGAACTTTCAGAGGAAAAATTAACAGGGGATAACTGATAACTGACATCTATCAAACATGGCACGTGGAACTAGAACAGTCTACCCCAGTGTGCGAAATAAAGGGCCCATTTTGAAATTCCAACCACCTGAAGAAGGCCGGAGTGATGTGATAAATATGGCGACAAAGATGAGGACAATAGTCCGAATAATGTAAATAATGTACATAATACCTCATCTCAGAAATATAGACATATTTTGTCAGATATATATATATATATATATATATATATATATATATATATATATATATATATATATATATATATATATATATATATATATATATATATATATATATATATATATATATATATATATGAAACAGAAGTTGAAAATGCAACTGGAGTTTTTAAGAATATTTATTTACTGTAACTTTTCCGGTGTCAGATCCATGATTTTCAAAATTTAAAATGAGATAAAAAAGTTTAGCTATACCATATGTTTCGCATGTAACTGGAGATGTAAATTCATGCAATTAAATGGTGTACAGATTGCTATCTCTTTAAAGTACTATATGACTGGTTGAATACGATCACGTGATCAGGTATTACCAGTTTTTACACCCAAAACAGATGATCATAAAATTTCGTGGTTAAAATTTGGAAATTCGTTCAGTGAGGCTAAGGACAGCTTAGTGTTAAGTAGTTCATGACAACATGTCAAGTAGTTCAAGTGACAGGAATTAGTTGTATTCCCCGAAAAGTTCAATGTACAAGGATTAAATTTGTGTGTGCGTGTATGCAGAAATAGTTTTCACATCTTCTTCTATATCGGAATATGCAGGATTATGTGACATCAAATAAAAACGATAATAGTAATAATAATGATGATCATGATGACAAAAATATAGTATATATACTTATATATGAGTGTCACGTGTATAAAAATATATAAAATTTATAACCGAATAATAATAATAATAATAATAATAATAATAACCAACATTAAGCTTTTAGACGAGCAACTTGGACGCGGAAAAAAAGTTTAAAGAAAGTTGTTTTGTGCATGGGCAGATTATGTTTTCAGGGCCTCCTAGCCATTATTGGACTAATGACTCTTGAAAAGAAGATACAGTATTATTTATGCGTTAGCGTATAATATTTTAAGCTAGCTAAGTACTTAAAAATATCTACATGTATAAAAGAAAGAGTGAATACAGTTCGTAGAATAGGATATGATAAAAGAAAAAGATAAGGAGAAAGAAAGACACAATTTACTGTCCATGGTTTTTAAATTTCTCTTCCATACATGGACAGTAAATTGTGTCTTTCTTTCTCCTTATCTTATATTAGAATATTACAAAAGAAGGACATTACAAATTAAGAAAATAAATTAAAATGTCATTAGAAAGTCCCAATAGTTCATTTAAAATCAATTTATGTACGTACGCACATATATACATACACACACACACACATATTCCATAGTTTCTTAGATTTTTTGATGTTATTGATGTCCTTTTTTATGTGTTAAATTTTAACTGTGAAATCTATATATATTTCAAATATTAAAATATAGATAAAGATTGCAAAATGTATATATAGTTTATGTGCGAGGTTAAATGAATTTTTGTGTAAATTATCTCAAGTGTTTCTAAGTTTTTTTTTTTTGTTTTTTTTTACTTGTTAATGATCGTATGTATATGTGTATATATATGTGTGTGTGTGTGTATGTATATATGTATATATATATGTGTGTGTGTGTGTGTATGTATATATGTGCGTACGTGCATGAATTGATTTTAAATGAAATATTGGGACTTTCTAATGACATTTTAATTTATTTTCTTAATTTGTAATGTCCTTCTTTTGTAATATTCTATAGTTTAAATTTTGTTTTCTTCTGAAGGGAGTTTCATTTCTAAATTGATAATTTAAATTTAAATATACCATTCTTTGACTATTAATAATAGTAATAATATTAGCTAAATTCCTTTAAAATGAAACACTTCCGAAATCACACTGATAAAATTAAATTTTAACTGTGAAATCTATATATATTTTGAAATATAGATAAAGATTGTAAAATGTATATATAGTTTATGTACGAGGATAAATGAATTTTTGTGTAAATTATCTCAAAGGTTTTTTTTTTTTTTTTTTTTTTTTTACTTGTTAATGATCGTATGTATGTAGGGATTCACATGAATGCATTTGTGAGGCATATATGAATAAATGAAAATTAATATTACCCTCAAATTCTATTAAATAATGAAACCTAATCTTTAATTTAGTTTACCAATGTAATAAATAAATTGCATTCATAAATTAATTTTAAATATTAAAATAGATGTTATATATATATATATTTTTTTTTTTTTTTTTTTTTTTTTTTGTGGAAATACAATTAGTCGGGTGAATAAACTATTAAGATTTTAAATATTTCTTTATATCCTAGATAAATATGTTTATTACAATAATAGTTATATTTAGTCCTGAAACTACTTACTTAAAAAATTAAACATTTAAGTTAATAACAAAATTTTTTTCAAACATCGAATTTTCTATCAAACATTGTAAACTATCTTTTACATAATTTTGTTAAAACAAAATTATAACAACTCCATCTCTCTTTCCCCCTCCCCCCTATCCCTCTCTTTACCGTAAGGCTCACTTGTATACATTTTCTACAATTCATTTCCGTTTTGTTAACCATCTAAAGAGGTCAAGTTTTCTGTCACTCCTCCTACTCCAATATAAAACATACTTAAGAGAGATATAAAATTAACCCCTCCCTATACTTTATATTGTCTGTTTAACTACTACTCTCAACCCCCTCTATTAAATTACAAAAATTACACTACCCACCAATTTCTAATCCCATTTTTTTTCTCAATTCGTTGTTGGAAGATTTACCTGATGATCCTGAATCCTTAAAAAAGGATTTAGGTGAAATTTTGTTTTTCATTACATTATATATATATATATATATATATATATATATATATATATATATATATATATACTGGTTGAAACGTTTCGGACCGAAAATCGATGCTGCTATGAGTTGAATATTTCAAGTTCACAGGTTCAGGTTCAACTTTTCCATAAAAAAAAAATACATCCTTGGGTTAAGAAATAAATTTGTATTTTAATCAATCCAAGACATATTTCACAGAGGCTCCATTATTTGAACGCGATACATCTAGACGATCCTTAATTACTCATTTCTATACTTGATACTTCCCCAAATTTCTTTTGTTGTAATTCCGTGTGTCTAATTTGTCTCTTACTGTGTTCTTATTTTTCATTAAATCATAAACAATTTTAATATGTACCTGAAAAGACAAATTACAGAGAATAAAAAAAAAAACTCTATAGAAGCTAAATATTTTAACAATAAGCTTACTTCTGTGGATACAATCAATAGTGAATGTTGCACAGATAATTTATAAACGTCCTGTTTATGTGTGTGCGTCTTTGTGTGCGTAGGTCGATAGAGAGTTTTATAAACTTATTAAATCACATAATGCAGGATATCAATTATGAAGAACCTTAGTCACAATTAGACTCGTATACACCTTTACGCATGCCTCTATTAGTATATTTCCCCTTTCTCTCTCCCTCACTAATTATATATATATATATATATGTGTATGTGTGTGTCTGTGTAGCTATGTGTGTGTGCGTAAAAATATAGTTTATCTAGGGAAAACAAAAGAAGAAAATAGGAATAGTGTCAATGACTAGAGGTTGTATATACCTGTGAAAATGTGTGGAAGAAGAGACAATATAGTCATAGGTTGAGTTTCAAGCGTAGTAAATATGAAAAGGCGGCGACGCTGTTATCTTGTTACTCGAAAATTAAATGAGAATTGAAAGTGGAAAATGACTTGGAGAATTCTTAAAGAAAGCGAAATGTGTAAAATTACTAGTACTGGGTGCAGGCTTTGCCAAGGAGAAACTTTAGCAATGTTATGTTTGATCAATGATACTAGCGTGTTAGATAAAATG
>OZ010607.1:46669537-46679537 GCA_963932145.1 Acanthosepion lycidas | reverse complement strand
GCAACGTAGAAAGACTGAACAAATGCAGTTCTTCCGGTACCAAGTGTATGTATATCTGTAATTAAGTTCTCCTTTCAAACAATGAGAATTCTTCTAAAAATGATATTCGACCGCTAAAAACGCCCACTAATAGGAGAACAAAGAAAGGCACCTAATAACCGAAAGAATATACACAGCATACTAATACCCAAAAAACAACCGATACATATTAATAACCAAAATGACAAAAAATGACTAATAATAAGTAACTGGTGTAACAGCAAAATTGTCCAATTTTTAGATTAAGCTTTGAACCGTTATATCTTAGAAATGATAAAATACATCTTACTGGAACTCTCCAAGATTTTTTTTTTATCACTACTGGGCTCTACTTTGAGAAATGTATAAGCACTGTCCAAGCTTAACAAAAGAATCGTGATGAAATCGATCAAAAACGAAAATGACACATGCATCATTAATTAATTATAGCTAAGCATCAGGCTCATGAAGAGTTGAAATTAAGTTTAAATATGTACGTATATTATACCAGGATCATTGTTCAATTTATACCCGATGATCTTCGCCCATTCTAACGTTCTAACTTTCTGTCCTGGATTAACAAGTTGCCTCACAGTTTTCACGAAAATTTTCATTTTCAAGTTTGTTTTTTTTTTCACTGCTCTTGGGACTTAGGTATGACACCTGGAACTTCTCTCTCACGTGCCAAAGTTCTTATGGATTGAGTTGGATCTTTTCTAATTGATCTCATTAGCTCTAAGTTGAAATGATGATAAATCTTCCTGTTGTGGACGCCTGATACAATTTTCCTCTCTATGGTTCCCTCTTTTTTTAAACATATTCACCACACTATTGGTGGTTTTTGAATGGAGATTGACGATGAAAGCCAGTGTATGAATGTTGGCAACTCTACTGAAGGCCTGAATGATCTTTTACCTCTCACCATTGCTAATTTGGTAATATAGTAGGTCTGAAACTAACGATTTTAACTTGTTCACCTTCTGCCTGTAAAAGGGTTTTTCAGTGATTCTTACGACAAATAATGTCAAGATGATTAAACGCCTTATCTGAATTCCTGGAAAAAAGAAGTTCTGTTAGTTTAGTTTTTTTGTTTTTTTTTTTCAGGTATATATTAAATATTTTATGGGATAGACAATTATCGCATGTTGTTACACGATTTGGAAAATTTTGCAGGAATAATAACCCGATTCTTTTAATAACGAAAGGAACGAGCATTACCTACAAATAACTAAAACGCCCTGCACGCCTTAATAACGACAAGAATAATAAATTAAAAAAAACATGATAACGATAATAATGAAAACAAAAAAGAAACAAATCTATTAATAATGATTGATGGATATTTTTTACGGGCTGTCGGATGCTTCTTCTGTGAAGATTCGCCTTGATTCCGCCAGCTCGAATTTCGCTGCCCTCTCCTGCCGGTTTGGCCGTTGAGTCGATTTTCTTTTAAGCGTTTCACCCCAAGCAAGGCGGGAAGCCACTAGGACGCAAGGGGTTACAGAAGATTTGGAGCAAGATCAGATAGGAGTGATAGGGGAAAGAATGAGAAGGATAGTGAATAGATCAAGGGAACTGGAGATGTCGATTGACATTACATTTGAATAGTTCTTTGCCTAATGAATTCAAGTCACTTTCTCACCGACGTAATGTGACTTCCCTCTGTCTTTTCTATAAATATTTTCATGGCATGTGTTTTGACGATCTATTTCACAGGTACACCGCCTGCATGAAGTTAAGCGTGCTACTAGGTTGGCACCTCGGTCCAACCCTTTTACTGTCGAAACAGTTAAATGTGACCACTGCTTCTACTCCAACAGCTTCTTTGCTCGCACTCCCCGACAGTGGAACTCCCTTCCTCTTACATGTTTCCCTGATAACTATAATTTTCAAAAAATTAAATGTAATGCCAATTGACATCTTCTGATACCTTGATACCCGTTCTTTTTTTAATCCTTTCCTCAATCCCCCCGCATTATCTTAAGTATCACTCAGCGATTAAAAACTAAAAAAAAATTAAGTTCATTTATAGGAAATAAACCCTATTTCCAACACAATTACCGAACCACATACATACCATATCAAAAGAGGTCAAACTTTATTTGTTTACACAATAACGAACAATATTAAAAACATACCAAAATGCGCCGTTTAAATCAAAGTGCCTATTGGTCAGAAATACATAACATCGCGTGTAAAATTTGACCAATCACAGTAAACTAAATCAATAATTTTCTCGTGCCTACTTTTGCAGAAAAATAATTCTCATAAAACCCTACAGATTTCGACTCTGAAGTAGAGACCAAACCGTTGAAGGAGCAGAGAGATGGCGACTGTCTCCACCCCGTTGCTACGTAGCTTCTCCTCCAAACAAGAGCCTGCTGAAATATGTTGTAACCTAGAAGGGTTACTGAATGAGGAATAGCCAAAACGGAGGTTGGAAATGAAGTGGTAATCTTTATAACATCAACGAAATACAATACTCGCTAACGGCGTGAAGTAGATAAACCATTGCTAGCGGTGGACTACTTAGGCAGCATATTACCCTCACTTACAATAGTGTCCAACGTATTTTTGAAGATGGGGACATATCCATTAGTGTTCATGTAAGGTATATAACGAAAAGAAAGAAAGAAGAATAATGTGACACAACACATGCAATGCAAGAAAGAAAGAACGTGTTGTAACCTAGAAAGGGTTACTGAATGAAAAATAATCAAAACGGAGGTTGGAAATGAAATGGTAATCTTTATAACCTCAGCAAAATAAAATACTCGCCAGCGCCGTGAAGAAGGTAAACTACAGATAGTGGTGGACTACTTAGACAGCATGTTTCCCCCACTTGCAATAGTGTCCGACGTATTTACGAATATTAGTGTTCATAGGTACGGTATATAACAAAAGATACCTATGTGGGCGATTTCCAACGAATTATCTCCAACAACAGCAGCAATAACAACAGCAATGATTGTCTGTCAATCTTTAACAATGAAAGTCTTTTATCAGCGACAGTTGTTTTTTAGTTTAATGTAGAACATATATTTAAAAGTCTTTTCTAAAGTACAGCTGGTTTTCTCTGTACCAATTATCCAGACGTTAGTTCAATGAAATACTATTTTTTACTGCTTTTCGACTCAATTGAATTCATGTACATATGTATGTAAATATAATTGATTTATTTAACAGGCGGGCCCATGTTTATTTATTTTTTTATTTTATTATTGCTTGAAATTCAGAAGTTCGGATTTTTAATAAAAAACAAATTGACAACTAAATCGACACATACTTATAACACAGGTGACAGCTAAAAGATTTGCAAATTACTTATGTTAAATGCAAATAAAAATCAATAATAAATACATCGACCTGTTCATATCTAATAGAACACTTCCTCAGAATTTTATAAACACTGCAAATAAAAGATGTTCTCATAACTTGGACCGATTTTAAATGTGAATTAAATTTAAGCGTCTAATTTCTTTTCTTTTTCTTTCAGATTTGGCGGGCATTTAGACAATAATATTTTTCACACATAAATCGCCATGACTTAAATAACATGACCCAATAGAGAAAAAAATAAATTTTCCCCCAATAACACTGATTTATTTACTGCTGATTTTGATCCGTCTTAATGAAACACCCTTTATTTACATCGGTGGTTACCATACCCATGCAGTTGCTAACCTACTTACCAGCGATCTATGACTAACCAACTTACCAGTACTGATATAAAACAGGATTTCAGGCTGTGTTCTTTTTTTGTAATAGCGACCCGTTATTTTGAAGGTAATTCTTAAAATTTCAAAGTCGCCGTATACACGGAAATATATAAATAAAAATTAAATTGATGTTTTTCTGCCATTTTTTATTTTATTAATGAAATAGCGAAATGAATGTTCTCTTTCTCCTGATATGTCATTCCTTGAACAATTACTTTATAACAGAAATACCTTTATCTTCGATGTAACGTGACCCTTCTGAACGTGGGAGTTCATGATTCTACAAATCCCCCTATCATTTTTAGCTCTTAGCAACGTTTGTCTTTTTGCAATTTCTCCTAAGCCATGTTTTGTTAACAGGTTATCCCATAAGTCCTGTCCGAATTTTAACTTTTTTGGTTAAAATTAACTAAATTTAAAGAGTATTTTATAATGTCTAATGGAGCTGAACATTATTTTTATGTTTAGATGCATTTAAACTTATCAAATGTTATTTCAGAGAACAATAAAATTAAATTTTTGTTTGATTAAAACCCTGCTAACATGGAAGTACATAAGAATCATTTGAGGCACATAATGCTTTATGAGTTCAAGAAAGGAAACTCAGCAGCCGAAGCGGCTAGAAACATTCACTCAGTTTATGGAGAGGAATTTGTGAATGAAAGAACTTGCAGAAGATGGTTTTCAAAATTCAGAGGTGGAGATTTCACCCTTGAAGATGAAGATCGAACCGCACGTCCAGTTGAGTTTGATGAAAAGCTTCTTGAAGCAGCCATTGAAAAAAATCCTGCTTTATCAGTTGATGAATTGGCTGTGGTTCTCAGTTCAAACCATACAACTGTTCATCGTCATCTTCAACAACCTGGAAAAGTTCCTAAACTTGGAAAATGGGTGCCTCATGAATTGTTTGAAAACAACCTCAAATCTCGAGTTGACATCTGCTCTTCTCTCCATTCTTACCAACTTTTTTCACCTTTTTTGGATAGACTTGTGACTGGCGACGAAAAATGGATCTTTTATCGAATTGTTAAGCGCCGTAGACAGTGGATTGGTAAAGGACAAGGACTCCAGCCACAGCCGAGAAAGGAACTTCATGGGCAAAAGGTTCTCCTTTCAATCTGTTGGGATCGTCAAGGAATAATCCACTTTGAATTCTTACCACCTAACGCAACAATTAATGCTCAAATATACTGTCAGCAATTAGAGCGTTTGAACCAAGCTTTGAGGAAAAAAAGACCTACTCTAGTGAATCGAAAAGAGGTGATGTTTCCTTAGGACAATGCGCGACCCCACACAGCAAGAATCACGTCACAAAAGATCGAAGAACTTTGTTGGGAGAAAATTCTTCATCCACCTTATTCTCCCGATCTTGCTCCTTCAGACTACCATTTGTTTCATAGCTTACAGAATCATTTGGAAGAAACAGCTTTTGTAACACAGAAAGAGGTTAAAACTGACATTTGTGAGTTCTTCCAATCAAAGCCAAAAGAATTTTACAGTAATGGAATTAATAAGCTTGTTAATAGATGGAAGGAAGTTATAGATAATCAGGGAAAATACATTGTTGATTGAATCTGTAATTAAATGTAACATTTGATCTCTTGTTTTCTTTATTCAAAATTCGGACAGGACTTATGGGATAACCTGATATAAAGGATATTCCATAACTTAGATGGATTTTAAATGTTAATTAAGATTTAAGTCATGGCATTTATGTGTGAAAAATAATATCGCCCAAATGTCCGCCAAATCTGAATGAAAAAGAAAAACCTTAATCTAAATTACAACTCATTCTCGCCATTTAAATCATTAACCTCTATTTGTTTTTTGAATGAATGATTCATGTAATTATATATATATATATATATATATATATATATATATATGAAGAAATATAGTTTTAAGATGTGCTATATTTATGGGATAAAGTGCTCAATATCAGAGATAGAGCGTGTGTAAATATAAAAGTGAACATAGAAGTCAACACTTCATGCTATATGTGGCCTGACGATTGCATACAGACTGTCGCCTTTAAGTGTTAACTTCTCTCTCTCTCTCTCTCTCTCTCTCTCTATATATATATATATATATATATATATATATATATATATATATATACACGGGGGTCATTCAATAAATACTTTATTTTTATCGGTATGTGGACTTCTAATACAGATAGAAGCTTACTTTTTTATTATTATTTTTTGTTTTGTTTTACTTCTTTTTCACATGGATTTCATTTCTTTTGCAGATTAAAAAAAAACTTTGAGAGTTTTGGCGATTAACAACGATGGCCGACCAATAAGCATGCTCCAGGACTGAACAGCGGTCAGTTATCAAGATTTTGGTTGCTGAAGGGTGTAAACCAGTTGAAATTCATAGGAGAATGTCAACTGTGTATGGTGCCACATGTTTCAGCCAAAAAAATGTCTACAAGTGGGCTAAATTGTTTAAAGAAGGACGGAGCAGTGTTGAGGATGAAAACAGGCCTGGGAGGCCTACACAAGTGAGGTCTCCTGAAGTGATCGAATCAGTCAATGACCTCATTCAGTCTGACAGAAGAACTAATGTGAACTGCTGAGGCGGGTCAAGAAAGACAAAGAACAAACGCAGGGGTCATCAGTCATAAGGAGTCATCTTGCATCATGACAACGCAAGGCCTCACACAGCAGCCCAAACGGTGCAGACCATCAACCAGATTGGCTGGGAACTGCACCCTCATCCCTCTTACAGCCCAGACCTTGCCCCTTCAGACTTTCACTTGTTTGGTCCCTTGAAAGCGTTCACGAGAGACACATAGTTTAAAAGTGACGATGAAGTCAAAAGTGTTGCAAGCAACTGGCTGAGACATCAGTCCAAAGATTTTTACGCTGAGGGAATACGGAAGCTTGTGCACAGATGGGAAAAGTGTGTGACAGTGCTGGGAGACTACGTTGAAAAATTTAAAAAAAAGTAAGTTTCTATCTGTATTAGAAGTCCTTATACCGAAAAATTCACCTTATTTATTGAATGACCCTCGAATATATATATATATTAGGTTGGTGCAAAAATAATGACGTAATAATGTCGTTTTTTGACGTTAAAAAATACGTCAAAAAACGACATTATTACGTCATTATTTTTGCACCAACCTAATATATATATATATATATATATATATATATATATATATATATAAATTAGCTCATTTTCTTTGTTTCCTGTTAAAGTTTAAATTTCCAATGTTTACGTACATTGGCTTTCATAGGCCCACTCGTTACTTTGTACAAAGTGTTCAGACCAGCTGCATTCCTTACATGCACCAGTTTCATGTCACGCACATTCTTGCGAAGAGACCCACATTCCTTTCGTACTCCATCGATAGTACGTAAATTCTACTAGAGCAGCTTTTTCTCTCGACCAACTCTTTTGTCAGCGGACTCCCAAGAGGGCGCTTCCCTGATCATTAGTTTTAAGCTGTTCAAGTCAAGGGTTAACCGTTTTCATACCTACCTATTCTCATAAACTGTACCGTTATATGTTACTATGTAAGACGCTACCTTAAGTGGCACTTGGGCCTTGTACAGGTTAAATAGAATTGGAAAAAATAGACAAATTAAAAAAATCATTTGCTGCAATTTTCATTGTTATTTAAATGTGGCAATTCCAGTAGTAGCTCGACTTTTTCTAAAATATCGCATCGTCACGTGACTGTTCGAGATTTGGCGTCATATTTTCATCACTGAAAATACTGCGGAGAAATCAGTTCACATTTCGTTCGACATGACCGTTACGTTTTGTCGCCTTCACTTAAGTTTAGTGCTATGTCGTCACGAGATATCAAAAGTTCGAAGGCTTTCACAAGCAAAAGCTTCGTTAATTCTTGAAAAATCAAATGGAAGTACTATGTGACTAACACCAAAGAAAGAGCCAACAGTCAACGTATCAAATTGCTTGCCATGAAACACCCTGTTCGTTGTCCTGGACATGTTGCAATAATGAAAGAGTCAAGGTTTCCAAGTTTTATTCAGTAAGCTCACTTCAAGGGAAAGACAAAGGGTTGCCTTCTTCGAAGATACAAGGACCAACACAAAAGAACACTGAAAGCCATTGAACTTGAGCGTAAATCATTTGTAACACAAGTCCGAGACTGTACCAAATGTTGGCGTTCCATCACCCACAGCATTAAAATTTTGAAGCCACCAGAAGTTAAAAGGATAAGTTCAAACGACGAGAGAGAGACTCGACGAAATCACCCTCGTACCATACCAATATTACAATGCAGTCAATGGCATCGGATCTTCCGTGCAAGAATTGGTCTATTTAGTCATCAACGGCATCATCATAAAGGCAGCGATTAGCAAAGAAGAAATTATATTATTGAATACGAAATAAAGCCGAAGTCAGCGAGTTCAGTTGTTTTTATGATATTAGCAAATAGTTTTAATAATCTGCGCCATTTCAGTCAATTTAGATATGACGGTCTTACCGGACCACTTTTCTGACATATTACCACCTTAATTTTTCTCAAATTTTCATTTTACAATTGATCTGGTTAGATGTAGCCGTAAACCCTATGCTAACAGTTTCTTTTCTTGCGCAATCTCACTTCCGGCTCCATGCTTTTCAGCCAACTTTAATCTCCAAAGATATAATGCAATGCCAATCACTATCTAATGTTTTCCTGGTTACGATTTTCTCTTTCCGCTCATTAATAATGTTTTACTTCATAATTTTTCCACACCCTGAAACCCCACTTGTCTTAGCTGATTTAGGTGAAACTAATTTTAAAAAACCCTTTTTTTTCGACATTTTTAAAGACATTGTTCTAATATTACCTGTTTCGATTTCCTTTCAGATTGCTCTGCGATAACTTTTCCACTCTCTTAATACATTTACACAATCATTTTTTTCTTGAAATTATATATTTCTTACAATCCATATCTTCGATGTGTCATGTTTCTTCAAGACGTTGTTGATCATGGCTCTCCACAATTTTCCTATCCTTTGTAGCTCATTAATAATATTTTTTCGCCTTTTTGTCACCTCTCCTAAACTTGCTTCGCAATCCATTTACACAAGCTCGTTAGGTAAGTTATATGCTGCTGTCACTTGTATCTCCTGCCTCCAATATGCCAACATTTTCCAAGCCCTCTTTCCTCATTATTTGTCTTAGAAATTTCAACTGTCACTTTGATATTCAGTATAAGTGCCCACTGTTGTTTCAAAATTATCTAAAACTTCTACAAGGTAACCAAAAAAGTTCTCTCCGTTTTTAAAGGAAAAAAAGTAAACGCTTCACAGTATGTGTAACTTATATTTAGTCTTCGAAGTAATCGCCATCGGCATCCAGCACGTTCTTCCAACGTGTCTCCAGCTGTTCAATGCCCTTGCGGTAGAACTCGTAGGATTTTGACGCAAAGAAGTCCGTCAGGGCTTTGCGCAAGAGTGCTTCATTGGTGAAGGATTTCCCACGAAGATGACTATCCAGGGAGTGGAAGAGGTGGTAATCGGATGGCGCAAGGTCAGGTGAATAAGGTGGATGGCACAAAGTCTCCCATCCAAGTTGCTGTATGGTATCCCTGACCACTCGCGCGACATGCGGCCTGGCCTGGCCTGGCCTTGTCATGGAGGAAAAGCACACCTTTGCGATTCACCAGTGCAGCGAGTATAGGTCTCCAGTGACCGTTAGGCCCATTGGTAGCAGTTCATAATGAACCACTTGACGACCTGTTCACCGGACACAAAGCATAATCTTGCGTGGGTGCATAGGCGGTCTGTGAGGGACGGCATCCTGAGGAGACAACCAATGTCTGGAATCCTTGGGAGTTTCGTACAGAACACACTTTTCATCACTGGTAAGCACTCGATTGAATAAGGATGCGGTACGATGGCGAGAGAGCAGCGATACGCAGGCTGCCACTCGTTGTCCCTTGTGGACCTGCAACAGCGTTTGCGGAACCCACTTGCTCAGTTTGTACGTCTTACCTAGGCGGTGCAAGTGAAGTCTAACTGTTTCATCGGAAACGTTGAACTCTCTTGCAAGTTTACCACACGTTAGACTACTGTCCTCTTCAATGGCCGCCTTCAGAACTCTGTCATTAAAGACCTGTGGTCCTCCACTGCGAGGCTCATCATGGAGAGACAAATCTCCCGGCTTGAATTTTCGAAACCAACGCCTTGCAGTACGTTAATTCACAGCACTATCCCCAAATGCTTAACATATGCGGCGACTTGATGCAGCTGCTGATAAGCCCACTTTGAAGTCGTAAAGCAAACAGCCC